>CM045761.1:50387460-50836102 GCA_025200525.1 Camellia lanceoleosa | reverse complement strand
TTGTTTGTCTAATCTGGATTTTACTTTCCAGAGTTGGATCCAAGGAGTTTTAGGTTGGGACTACTTTTAATATCGCTGTAATTATTTTTGTGGATAAATGTGGTAATGCATCAAGTGACACAAATCAATTTTAGTGATGGGATAATTTGCTCTCAGTGAGTTTTATAAATGAACCATCTCGGATTGTTAAAATAAGCCTGCAAAATAGGCCCATACTAGGCCAAACTAGACAGCTTCGAAGATGTCAATCCAATCTCTTTCTGCTCTCTCTACATATATGTGGTCATATCAAAATCCAAAAACAGCCCCTCATATGCTCTGTTACAAGGGGCGCTGGGAGAATCCATATAGGATACTCTAACATGCTAATTGGTTATGAAATAATCAAAAACAAGTATCCACCACCCCCTACTGACTTTACAAATCACATAACAGTTCCAGTAAATTCTACTCAGACTACTACTAGAACTGCTTTTAAAATATGAAAAAAGCACCAGAAGTTCAGAGATTAGGAAAACAGAATAAAGTACATGATCTTTATGCTTATTCTCTCTAATCTAATTAATGAATCTAAAATTCATAATTCTAGTCTTTTTAAGCAGTGCAAATGTTCCCATTTAACTGGTAACGATCAATCAGAGGTTCAAAATGAATTACCTGGAAGATAGTCCACTGCAGGTACCATGCAGTAACGACAAAGTTCAACAGGCCATTGATCTTTGAGCTTCATAGTTGTCATCCTGCTCTAGATCGCTGCCACTCATCGGCGGACAACATATCTACATCCATTGTGAAATCTATTATACCTTGAACTGAGTCAACACTGTAATTCAGTTTGAAAGGAACCATATTAACAATGCTGGATCAAGAACATGGACAACCTGCCATGCCAACACAAAAATTATCAAACAATTTAGCTCTGTGATGTCACCGAAATGGATCATCCAGAACGGGTAGTTTCTCAATTTCATGCATGCCCAGAGTTTCAAAGTTTTCACTTCAGCTATCTAAAAGCATTACTACTAAAACAGAAAAACGGAAGCATTTTAAAGTGAACTTACCTCCATCTCAGCATCATCAAGATATCCAAACCGTTAACTTTGCAATGTCAACCAAAAACGGATCATCAAGGGAAATATTTCATGACAGATCATCCAGATCCTTCCCCGAATGGCATCAAGAACAACTGTAATCCACAGCACTTCTACAGAAAGGTCTGAGCTTATCCTGTCAAAAATTACCACCTACAATTTAACAGAAGAAAAATGACACAAAATGTGACGACAAAATAAATATTTTGATTCATACCAAGCTCTCGGATATGTTTCATGACAGCGTGTTCTTCCAACAGAACCAAAGTTGGGCGAGCGCAGTCACACCACAACAAGCAGCAGGTAGGTGATGGAGCCAGCTGTTTCAGAACCACCATGAACGGAACCATACCTGCTGAGGTGCAGGCAGCAGGCCCAGCAGATGAACCGTGGAATATTCCTCAATATTCCACGGGTTCCTTGTTCTGCCCCAAACCAGATATCATCATATGCCAATGATCCCGTGACAAGTTTTGCCACGAGAACTGCCCCTGCAGACTTCAGCCTGTATCAAGTGTCATTAACAAAGTAAATGACTTTATATGATGAACTAATTAAGATACTGCATTGTAAAGTGGCTTTGAATGATTAATTGTGTAATTCTGTAAACCCAAGCTTCAATGTTTAGAACTTGATTTTTGAAACTTGAACCCCATGTTGTCTTGTAATGGGTACTGCAATTATATCTTAACCCATATGGGATTCCATGGAGAGGACCTATAATGCAATTTGGCCAAAAATCTCAAACAAGTTCATAAAATTTAAAATTGCAGTTGCAGTCCACTGGAAACCTTAAAGAATAAAGAAAAAATAATGATTCAATCATTATTTATTTTATTTTACTTTATTTATTTTTAAATTTGATCCAATGCACAAGATTCCTATAAAGCAAGATATACGCAGCCTTATCCCATTTTTGAATAGTAGATGATGATTCAATGGTTAGAAAAAAAATTAAAAAGAAGTTACCTAGTGCATCTAGATTTCGCTAAAGCAGGAATTGGGATAACAAGATGTACAATATCCTTAGCCCATTTCTGAGAGGTTATTTCCATGACCGAACACACCCCACTGTAACTATTTTGCCATATTCCCATCGAATATATTATGTTCAAGAATCGTATCTTCAATTGTGCTATGAAAATTTCCTTACTTTATGATTAGATTGACAAGAAATGTAATGAGAGGTACCCAAGTATACGCCTTCGCAAGTAGTTCATCGCTTCTTTTGCTTGTTATATGCTAATTCTTCAAGATAAGTGACCACGCCTTCAAGAACAAGATTGTATCTGCACATATCCACTTAAGACATCATCATAATCTAGAAGCAAAAGTATAATTAACACCGAAAAGTATAGTTAGCTCACTTATTACCTCTTTAATCTCTTCAAGAAAATCCCAAGAAGCTCCTCGGACGTGATTTGTTTTGTCTTAATGAGTTGACCCGCTTCAAGAACCTAATGACCACCCCAAACCGATATTCCAAAATTAACCACAAAAAAAAAAAAAAACACACACACATAATTTAATTCAAATTTTGTGGTATAAGCAATGGATTACAGTCATGAAAGCAATATCTTCTTCAATTTTAGGCCTTTGTACAATCGGAGAGAGAAGGAATATTAAACTTCTTAAGAAATCTTGTGCTTGTTCATTGGCCCAATGCGGATTAAAAACCAAACAAGATGGATTGTGTAGCCTCCATTAGTGGAAGCAACTAATTTCTGATTCGATTGGATTATCGGTTGATTGAACCCTTTACACCCATTTCAATCTCCAGCATCTAAAAGGAAATGGACATAATTAACATATATCCTCAAAAATCATTGAACTGAAGTATATTAAAGTCACAAACAAGCTGTCTAATTTACCTTGGTATAATTGAAGAAGCCAGCATCAAGTAATTTAAACGTATTTGTAAGTAGTGAATTATGATTTTCCAAGCATTCTGTGTTGTTCTTAGATTCAAACTTTTCAGTGTCCTGATCAAAGAATTTTCAAGAATCAATACGAAGCGTTTAAGACAAAATGAAATTAATTAACTAGCCTTACTTTTGATGGATTTTACCTGGAAAAAAAGGTCCGGGATTGAACCCTAACATTCTTAGACAACATTGCCCATAATGAAACATTAGGCTACATTGTAATTGGGGGATATCTTTTTTAACAAGCATTCAGTATTTTCAGAGGACAGAATATAGAGAGAAACTGCATCTGATGTTGTTTTGTGGTAACTCAATCGCTTATTGACTTGAAAAATAAGATAAATGAAGTTTTGCCACAGTAAAACAGATGACTTGAATCCTGAAAAAAGAACTGTTACCCAATAATTTGTGGATACAGATACAAGTGCTGAAACAGATACAAGGTGTCAGATCAGAACACCTTCGAATTCCAAAACATATTTGTCTACACTCTCAACAGAAAGAATAAGGTAAAGCATTATTTGTCTACACTCTGAACACCTTCGAACCCCTTTTTATGGACCCAACTATGAATCAACAAATAATTGATAGACTGAAGAGGGATTTTGCGTAAAGTATTGATTTCGAACAAGAAATTAATATTTTAATTATATATATTGAATTGACTAACCAAAGCCACGCACTATGATTTGAGGCCATCCCTTCAAACATTCACTCATTAGGGTTTTGAAAATTAGGGAAAAGAAAAAAATTGGTTTTGAAAATTAGGGAAAACAAAGGAAAATAGAGAAATTGAGCGACAGAGAAAGAGAGGACCCATACTTGATCTCGGGGTTGTTTGAAGATAGGCGAACTGGTAGTAGCAGAAAAATGGTGATGGTGGTGCTGTTAGGTGCGAAAATAGAGAGCAACCATGTGAGTAATACACAGATTGAGAGAGAGAGAGAGAGAGAGAGACAGAGAGAGAAACAGAGATAACATACATACCTAACAATGGAGGCCCAAGTACTTCTCAAAGCGCCACTGATGCTTGGTCGAAGAAGCCACACACGCGACTGCGATGATGGAGGAGGAGCGACTTTGGTGACTGCAATGGAGCAGGAGAATCGACGATGAGGTGAGTGTGAGGAGTGGTTCGCGGGAGTGGTTCGCGGTATATACTGTATAAAAGAGTTCGAAAATTTCACTCGGCTGTTATAGGTCATTTTTTCCCTACCAAACTGTTTGGTCGGCACTGTGATTCACTTAAATTTAAATGACATTCAAAACAGTATGGTTTTGTTACGTGCGACCAAATTACTTTGGTCGGTAATTATTCTTTTTTTTAATTTTCCTGCTTTTTTTTACTCTTTTATATTCAACCTCTGCGGAACAAATTTCAATTTTGGTCCCACGAAATTTTATTTTGACAACGTTATATAGTACTCTAATAGATTTTATAATAATTTATGCTATAAATGATTTGTTTTTATTTTCTAAAATTATAAACTTACATCAACATTCCGCACCGAGCTATTATACATTATTATAGAATTTTGCTTTCTTTTTATTAATAATGTTTTGTAATAATTCTTATGCTTAAAATTAGCCTATAAAATTAGAATTATCTTAATGTTGATTTTTTTTTTTTAAACAAAAAATTGTAATTAATAAATGCCTCATCTCTAAATAAGTTTTTCATTCGGCGACTAAATAAGTTTGGTAGCCAAACCTAACTAAAAAAAACATGGGCTAAAAAAAAACATGCATTTGGTTTGAACAAAATGGTTTTAAAAAATTTAAAATATAAACTAAAAAACATGTTTGTCTAAAATATTTATATTTATTTTTTTTATTATTTATGATGATGGGATCATACACATTATAATTAAAAAATAATAATTGGAAAAAAAAATTGAAAAAAAATATTTGAAAAGAGATGAGAGAGATGGAGAAGAGAGATGAATGAAAAAGAGAAAGAAGAGAAATGAGCGAGAAAGAGAGACTCATTTCATTTATTAACTTTTTTCTCTTTCAACAGTAATGGGCTCAGAGAAAGAGACGAGTGTGATTGAGAGAAATGAACGATTGAGAAAGAAGAGAGATGAGAGAGAGAGAGAGAGAGAGAGAGAGAAAGAGAGACAGAGATAGAGAGAAAGAAAAAAAGAGAGAGATAAAACAAGATGAGCGAGAGATAGATAAAGAGAGAGAGAGAGAAAGAGAAAGACAGCAAAAAGAGATGAACAAGAGATATAGAGAGAGTAAAAGGGAGAAGAAAGATAAGCAAGAGAGATAGAGAGAGCCAGAGATAAGAGTGACTGAAAGAAAGAAAAAAAAAAAGAGAGAGATAAAACAAGATGAGTGAGAGATAAACACAGAGAGAGAGAGAGAGAGACAACAAAAAGAAATGAACAAGAGATAGAGAAAGAGACATAGAGAGAGAAAAGTGATAAGTGAGAGAGAGACAGAGAGAGAAAGAGATAGAGACATAGACAGAGAGAAACAAGAGATGAATGAGAGATAGACAAAGAGAGAGAGAAAGAGAATGAAAAGAGATGATCGAGAGAAAGACATAGAAAAAAAGAGAGATAGAGAGAGGAAAGATAAGTAGGAAAGACAGAGAGAGAGATAGAGAAAGAAAAAAGATGAGAGAGATAGAGAGAAGAGAGATGAGCGAGTGACAAAGAGAAAAAAGAGACAGAGACAAAGACAAAGACAGACAGACAGACAGAGAAGAGTGATGAGTGAGAGAGAGAAAAAGAAGAGAGAGAGAGACAAAGAGAGAAAGAGATAGAGAGTGAGAGACAGAAAAGAGACAAAGAGAGGAGAGATGAACGAGATAGACAGAGAGAGATAGAGAGAAGAGAGATGAGCGAGAGAGACATAGAGAGAAGAGAGATGAACGAGAGAGACAGAGAGACAGAGAGAGATAAGAGAGATGAGAAAGTGACGGAGAGAAAAGAGAGATGAGAGAGAGCGAGAGAAGAGAGATGAACGAAAGAGACAGAGAGAGAAAAGAGATAAGAGAAGAGATAGATGAATGAGAGACACAGAGAGAGAGAGAGACAGACAGACAGAGAAGAGTGATGAGTAAGAGAGAAAAAGAGAATAGAGAGAGGAAGATGAAAAAATTGGTGAAAAGAGACAGACAAAGAGAGAGAGAGAGAGAAAGAGCGAAAAGAGATAAACGAGAGAGATATAGGGAGAAAGAAAGAGACAGACAGACAAAGAAGAGTGATGAGTGAGAGAGAGAGAGAGAAAAGAGAGATAGAGATAGAGACACAGAGAGAAAGAGAGAGACAAAATGATAGAAAGAGAGAGAAAGAGTGATGAGTGAAAGTAAATTTAAATTTGTCTTTCAGCGACTAAATTATTTTAGTTGCCAAAACTATCTATATAGTGACTAAAATATGTTTTAGTCGCTAAAATTAAATTTTTACCGACCAAAATTTTGGTCGCCACAAATAAAAAGTGAATTTTTATTTTTCATTCAACGACTAAATTATTTTAGTTGCCAAAACTATCTATACCGCGACTAAAATATTATTTAGTCGCTGAAATTAATTTTTTGTTTACTCAAAATTTTGGTCGCCAAAGAGAGAAAGTGATTTTTTATTTTCCTTTCAGCGACTAAATTATTTTAGTTGCCAAAACTATATATACAGCGACCAAAATATTTTTTAGTTGCTGAAATTAAATTTTTGCCGACCACACTTTTGGTCGCGAAAGATAAAAAGTATATTTTTATTTTTCATTCAGCGACTTAATTATTTTAGTTGCCAAAACTATCTATACCGCGACTAAAATATTTTTTAATCGTTGAAATTTAATTTTTTCCGACCAAAATTTTGGTTGCCAAAGAGAAAAAGTGAATTTTTATTTTTTTCTTTCAGCGACTAAATTATTTTAGTTGCCAAAACAATATATACAACGACCAAAAATATTTTTAGTCACGAAATTAAATTTTTGCCGACCACACTTTTGGTCACCAAAGATAAAAAGTAAATTTTTATTTTTCTTTCAAAGAACTAAATTATTTTAGTTGCCAAAACTATATATACAAAGGATCAAAATATTTTTTAGTCGAAATTAAATTTTTGCCTAATTACACTTTTTTGGTCGAAAAATAAAAAGTATATTTTTATTTTTCATTCACTACTAAATTATTTTAGTCGCCAAAACTATACTAAAATATTTTTTAGTCATGAAATTAATTTTTGTCGAATTAAAATTTTGGTCGCGAAGATAAAAAATAAATTTTTATTTTTCTTTCAAATGACTAAATTATTTTAGTTGCCAAAACTATATATACAGCGACCAAAATATTTTTTAGTCACTAAAATTAAATTTTTGCCGACCAAACTTTTGGTCGCCAAAGATAAAAAGTTAATTTTTATTTTTCTTTCAACGACTAAAATATTTTAGTTGCCAAAACTATATATACAGCGACCAAAATATTTTTTAGTCGCTGAAATTAAATTTTTGCCAACCAAACTTTTGGTCGCCAAAGATAAAAAGTAAATTTTTATTTTTCTTTTAGCGACTAAATTATTTTAGTTGCCAAAACTATATATACAGCGCCCAAAATATTTTTTTAGTCACCAATTGTGGCAAATTTAGCGACTAAATTTTTTTTAGTCGCCAATTTTTAGCGACTAATTTTTTTTTAGTCGCCAAAAATTAATATACCCCGACTAAAAAAATTTAGTAGCTAAATATTGTACTTTTACCGACTAACATAATTTTTGGTCGCCAATTCCACAACTTTTGGCAACTAAAATATTTTTAGTTGGCAAAAGTGGTCGCCAATTGTGTATTTTCTTGTAGTGGCAGTTATATCATTTAAGCAAATAGTCTCACGGCAAGAACTATGTCATGGCAATCAATAACACACATGCAGGGATGCTAAAGTATAAATACTTACAGTGTACTCCAAGCCAAAACAACAACTAGTTAGTAATCAATGCATGATCCTAGTTCATGTAAACTTGGCTAATGCAACACATGCAAAAATGCAACTAAGATGGGCTCGGCTATTCTAAGATAGCACGTGAAATGCAACAATTGATACATGTATTTAAGTAAATGTATTGAAATACAATGCAGTTTGTATGATGCGCCGAGCCCGGTGCATGCAAGACAAATGAATGAATGCAAACATGCAAGCATAAGGATGCTAGTCAAAACATGACTTAGAACTAACCATCGTAAGCAGATAAGTAAAAGGGAGAAAGACGTGGGATTGGAAGACATTCACACACTCATGCACATTTATTACAAAAGTTTGCCCTCTCGACAGAGGGTCCGAATGAATAGTACAAGCTAGCTACACTAAACTATTTTAACTAATCTAATAATCTAATTAGACTAATTATTACATAACCAAATTGGAAATTAGCTAACACTAAGCTAATTAAGAATTTACAACAATGAATTAAATTAGCTAACACATTAACTAATTAATTACAAATTAACTAACTATACAAAGCAGTTAAAATGGCCTCGAGAAGAGAGGCATATGCATGCTTGGCTTCGCCGTAAACTGCTGCCATACCTCATGTTGCCTCTGTTTGCACACTTCTGCACCTCTTAAAATTATGCCAACTTCCGTGATGCTTCTGAACCACCTCATGGACACTTTGAAAGGTCATCGGCCAAGAGGGGTGGCCATCGACCAGTGGATAATGGTCATCGACCAATTTTTAGGCTATCGGCCAAATATTGTTAGCTGATCGGCACACCAGATAGCCGATCGGCCATCTCTTCCTACAAACTCTTCTTTTTGCTGCAACAGAGCACAAACAGAGGCATGGTAATGTATTTGCAAAAAAAATGTGTGTGCAACCACACTCCTTATCATGTTTGAAGCTCAAAGGAGTGTAGTGCTCGACTCTCGAGCCATCAATCACGCATTCCAAGTCTTCCGGGTTCTTTTCATCTATTCTTACCTCTACCAAGTCTTCCACCGCTTTCTCGATTAGTCATGGTCGACATCCGCGAACGCCTCATTGCTTTTAGGTTCTTCCACCGAATGAATGTATCCTTTGACAAGCTGCCGCCATTCACCGTGACAAAGCATTGCTTGGACATAATTTGATCTCCATAGACCTCTTCAATTACACCGTGTTGTTGGGGAACCGCATTACTTGGTGGTAGGATGACGCCACCAATCGTATGGCATGCAACCATGTTCGCCTAAGATGATATTATAAGTGGAGGGACTTTAATACCCGTAACTCCACTTATTTTGTCACGCTTCTTGCCTTGATCGGGAGGATTATTTTGCCGACGGGCCATTCGCATGGAGTTGAATCCAATCAGGGAGATACGGCAAAGCCAAGTCCTTATCTTGTAACTTCAATCGCTTAAAGGTGTCGAGTACATTATTTCACATAAACCGCCTTTGGTCTATCAAAATCCGCTTGACGCCAAAATCCTTAACTCGAGAGTGACAACCAAGGCATCATTGTGAGGGCAATATATCCTTAAGTCTTTATCCGAAAAAGACATGACGCTCATGGCCTCTTCTTTCCTTCTTGATGGCAAGTTGGGCACTTAGTACCTCTCTTAAATGCTCACTTTTTGATTGATCCTCCGAGCTCGATACACGCCAGTTCGAAAACCCATGTATCACATTGATAACGCCTTTGAGGTGGGGCGCCGATTGGCATTCCGCTGGGGTTATTATGGTCCCGGGGCCGGTTGCGCCTCCTTCAATGTATTTATCCAGGTGACCTGCTGCCACCAACTCCTCCAGGTGTTGTCTCAATGGCGTGCAATTTTTAGTGCGGTGCCCCTTTTCTTTGTGGAAGGTGCACTGTGATCTTTCGTCATAGTCCTTCTAAGCTTCCCCAAGCTTGGCTGGCCATCTGACGAAAGGCTCATCCCGTATTTCACTTAGAATTCGGTAGATCGGTTTCTTGAAGACCGTGGTTATGGCAGTGCGGACTCTCAACCATCTTTTATCCTAGTCTTCGCTGTTGTCTCGTGTGCCACGTTCATTTCTGCTCGGACGATCTACTATGTTGACCTTTGTTGAGGCCTTCTTCTCTGGTACTGCAGTCGTGTAAGATTTTGTTTTGGCACGTGCGCCATCTTCCTCCACCCTGATGTGCTGATGCACTCTTTCCATCAAGGCTTCCATGGTAAGGGGTGGTGTCATGGTGATTGAGTCCCTTAGTCTGTTCCCGACTGGAAGGCCTCTTTTGTATTGGGTAATTGTGAGATTGGTGGGGCAATCCCAAATCTAGTTGAAGGTCTCCCAGTAACGACTGTTGTAGGATCTTAAGATCTCTTTGTCGCCCATGTCAATAGAGAGTAACTGGTCGATCTCCACCGGGGTTTTAGTGTTCGTTCGGAACCTTGTTACGAACGCTTCCTCCAACTGCGCCCAGGAGGCTATGTTGCCTTCTGGAAGTTTTTCGAACCAAGTTGCTTAGGTCGCCAAGGCTAGATGGGAAGAGGATGCACATTAAAGCCTCGCTTACCGGTATACCGCCATGACCTGGCGAAAGTGGCTTAAGTGTGAGTAGGGGTCCGTCTTTTCCTCATATGTAGTGAATTTGGGCTGAAGGAAACCTGATGGTAGGGGCGCGTTTTCAATTGCCGGAACGAACGGTAAGGTTTGCAGCCTCACTACTACCTTGTCCGTTGGTTCGTAGGTAGGGCGCGGTATTGGCATTCCAACCTCGACGCTTCCATGCGTCCGAGGAGCCAACCGCTGTAAGGTAGAGACTCTATGTGGATCGCGTGCCTCAAGGCCCTCCTTCCATCGTGCCTTCTTCGAGCACGGTTCGTAAGTCGGATAGTCGATGATCCGGGCAACTCCGCTTCACCGGATCTTGTTTGGTGAGTATGTGAGGGCCAATACGTGTTTCTCTCAGGCGTATGACCTCTCGATCTCATCCTTTCGCACTGGAGGACGAAGTTCGAAGATCTAGATTGTGTATCGCCTCGCCCCGAGGCTTCTACCGCTGAGAGGGTGTGGTATTCCTACTATGACCTTCGAGTGGCGGGGGTGTTTTGTTTGTGCGCCTCTCCGCCGCCACTCATTTTCCCTTCACCTGGCGCTTTAGAGATTCCATGTCTGCCGCCATCCGACGTATCAACTCGTCTTGCTCCTTGACGCGATCCTCCAAAGCCTGGGAATCAATCCTCCGCCTTTGTCTCTCTGGACTTTGCGAACGAGAGTGATGGGGGCTGTTAGTCCGCCTTCTACCCCTTGTATCCCTCCTGGGATTCTGTCTTTGTGATTCCAAGTCCGCCATAGGAGGGATAAGAGGTAGACCTTCACGCCTCGCGCCTCCTTCTGGTGTTTGTCCGTTAATGGCGGATTGTGGCAAAACTTCGTTGTGCGCCATTGATTCTAAAGAGGAAAAGCTTGATCAAGAGGTTTGTTCTTGTCTGAATGCCCACAGACGGCGCCAATTGTACGGGAAAGAAATAAACATTCTCGTATAATCCTGTTGATCAAGTCTGTGCTCCTCTGTACGATGTCATTCTACTACCTGAAAATACAAACATGAGCTAGCCGGCGGGTGTGTGCCGGAAACCTCTCCGATGCCTAAGTCAGTAAACCAGACAATTAGACAAAAGCTCTGTATATTCGAGAATCAAAGTTGTGTTACCTCTCCATAGGTAATGTTTGTGAGCTTTTATAGGTTTTATGTGGCACAATCCTAATAGGACTTTTACTCCCCCATACAGAGTCCTCCTAGGATTCATGCTCCTGAAAGATAATGGTTATCCTTCAACACCTCCCTCACTGCTTAAACGAAGTGAGATGGTTTTACCATGGCCGGACTCCAATACGACCGAAGTAAGCATGGCCGCGCCAAGCCACAAAATAGACCGAACTATCGTTAGTTCGGTTCTTCCTTCAATATACTTACCTCAGTTCCTCCTGAGTAAACCGTGGTAAGTCTAAACCGAGCTCACTTCTAGCAAGGCTTTAGACCGAACTATCAATACTGCGCCATAACCCAGACAAGTTCTAGTATGGTCACTGCGCTAACCTCTTAGGACCGAAGTAACTTTATGTCTCATTCTGACTGAACTAACCTCAAGTCTCTCCGGACCGGACTAACTTCGAAGCCTCTTCAAGACCGGAGTAACTTATGGCCTTTTTACGCAGCCCTTCGCACTGAGGCCCATAACGGCCCAACTCGGCCTAATTTGCATATAAACTACCCTCTCAATTAATATAATTATTTTTGCTGGCATTTTGAGTTATTTGGATAAATATGGTATTGTTCACGAATAAATTTTTGTCTGAGTTTTTGGAACAAAACTTAAAATATGAAAGTATGATGGGCTCTATATTTTGTCAGTGAGTATATGGTTTTGGACGTTGCTCTTACCAAACCCACATTTGTTTTCTCTGCAAAGTTCATTAGTCTTCTTCTGTAGATGGATTACTGAATCATATTTAAGCATGCAAATTGATTATTTTCTTGATATATAGTAGTAGTTCACTTGAGTGCATTATTGCCCTGTAGTCATAGTTCATACTCAGCTATCTTAAGACACTAATATTTAATCCATTTTTTCCATGAGAATTGATTATTTAACAATTTTAGGTTATATATGGAGATACAGATTCTGTAATGGTTCAATTTGGTGTTTCTACTTTTGAAGAAGCTATGAACTTGGGGAGGAAAGCAGCTAATTACATTAGTGGGACTTTCACGAAAGTAACTTAAGTGTTTTGAGTTATTTATTTAGTTGGCTATCATCTTTGCCCTAATTGTCATCTACCTCTTAGTTCCCTCATAATCATGTTCAAAATTATAGATTCTAGAATTAGTGTTCAAATATGTACTGAAGAGATCTTACTAAACAATTTAAACTATAAGAAACTAATAAGTTATGTCCAAAATCATTTTTGCTTGAAGAAAGATGGTGTTTCTGTATGGTATACAGATGCACTCATTGTTTAAATGCCCAATTTCTTGAAATTTTCTACCTTTTATTTTATTATTTTTTATTAAATTTTGTTTTAGGGCGGGGGGTCAGGGTAGCAAGATATATTTGGATGTGTTGTGGATTTGGTTGAACTTCAATAGCTATACATTTTATTAAACTCAACTCAAAGATACCAGTCCCCAAAAATGAGTAATTAGTCCTAGATGACACTCAAATTTAATTGTTACAAATTTGTCCTACCTATGATTGAGTCTGGTAAGACATAAACATGTCTTTACTATACCCCCCCTGCACTAGTTGTGAATATTATTGAAAAGTAGGCATGCCAAGATCCATTTTATTTACTTTTTTCATCTCCCACCTCTTATTCTTCAAGGCTAAAACCTTTGCCCTCAACTTGTTGGCAAATTTTATGGTTTTGGATTAATTTGGACTGGTTCCGAAAAGGTAACTAGATCGCCTATTTACAATAGCAAAATTTAATGGAAATCATCTAGTTGTTAGTTAATGATGTTTAAGAAATTGAGCTTGAAGCTTAAACTTGAGCTCAGTTTGTTCCAATGTAGAATGAGTGGGGACGTGCTTCTAATTTAGTTGCGATTAAGTTGTTCTCTCTGTATTTGTCTTGCCTTCTAAACAAGTTTCTCTATATTTATGGTTAGTTTTATTTTATTTCACTTGTTTGATTATCAATCTTTTTTCTATTAAAATTCTTGAGGAAGACAAAATCCTGATGGTCCTCAAAAGCACCATTTGTAACTGAACAATTTATGTTGAATATGTTCATTAACAATTATGTCCAATATCTTTATTTGTTGTAGTGACAAATACGTTGAGGAGTCTTTGGGCGGAAGTACTGTGGCTCAGATCTTTAAGAAGTTTGGTGAGAGTTTCTTTCGAGACTTTGAGGTTTGTTAATTAGCATTGGATTTATGTTAAAGTGCTGCATTATGTGATTTGTGATTTAGTCTAGGTATAGTCTTCTTATAACCATCTTGTTTAGCTGTTGGTTGAGAGGTTGTTTTCCTTTAAGTTTTGGCCATGCATTTAAGATTTTCATTTTGGATTTATTGATTCTATGTATATGTCATATCTATATGGTAATCCAAACATTTATACTAGTAACATTCAAAGTAGTTATTCTTTTTCTATGGATGCAGGAGATAAAGAGTCAGTATGATGACAAAAGGTCCGACTGTATCTTTTGTAAGACTAGAACAGCCTTTACAAATAGTTAGTTTATTCATATGCTTCTAGTGGTTTCTGAATTAATTTGTGTCTTCATTTTTCAGGTCAGAAATTTCTTGGAGAGATGCAAAATATGGTCAAAGAATTCAAGAACTTAGTTTTTTAAAGTTTTTTCATTTTTTAATATATGTAAGCACAATTAAATTTTTTTTATTTAATTTATTTGTATATACTTTTGAACATTTAATTTTCATTAATGAAATATATGACGTTATTCCATTCAATATGTGGTTGTGATTCAAAGTATAGTATATAGTGTCTATTGCATTTTTCAAATATGTGTACAAAAATAATATTGATTATTTTTCAAATATGTTGAATCCCTTTTTTTATCATGTGTTTTATTAGTTATTAGTCACACTTAAAAGATGTGATCTAAGTGTTTATTACCACAGGTTTTATTAATTATTAATCACACTTAAAAGACGTGATTTAAATATTATTAATCACATTTAAAAGATGTGATCTAAATATTATTGATCACACTTAAAAGATGTGATCTAAATATTTATTATCACATGCAAAAAGTGTGATGGAATTATTTTTTAATGACACTCTAGGAGTGTGTCACACTCCCAAAGATTATATTTTGACAAAACTTAAAAAGTGTAATTAAATAATATACATCACACAAAAAAAGTGTGATATATTTATGATTTTGTAGTAGTGAATCATTTTTGTTACCATTGAACAATTGAAATAGTTAATTTTCACTTTTTTCAATTTTGTTTTATGTTTTTATGTTGCAGTATAAATGTTTACATTGGTATGAATTTTATTTTATTTTATTTTTTTTTAAGGTTAGTTGTATGTTAATTATAAAGTGAACATGCACATTGTATTTTGGTATGAATTTTATTTTTTCGAAGGTTAGCTGTATATATTTGTTGTTTATTGTGAACATTCACATTGTACTTTAATATGTATTTTGTTTTTTCAAAAGTTAGTTGTATTTTTATTGTTTACTGTGAACATTTACATTGTATTTTGATTTTTATTCAGATTTTTTGTTTCATTATTTTAAATTTTTTCAAATTATAAAAAGGTTCAAAGTTCATAATTTGAGATTTTCTTCATGGAATACGGGAGAGATTTTCTCCTTAGAATAAAAGAGAAATTTTCTTGATGGAATGAGGGAAATATTGGAAATATTTTCTCTTTAAAATGAGGGACAGATTTTCTCCATCAAATGAGGGACTATTGTTATGTACTATTAGTTTCAAAATATAAATATGTGTAAAAAATTACAAAGGATGATTTGATCATATTACATTAAATTGGATTTAATGGAATACTTAAAAGAATATGGGTTAGATGGAATAAAACACATTGAAAGAAGATTTATCAAGAAATACCATAAAAATAAAATTAAATAGAAATAACAAAATAATTTTTTCATTATTAAAGAATGAAATACAGAACTAAAAATATAATAATGAAATAGATTACATCATGGAACACATTACGAGATGGATTCTTATGGACATACAAAATAATATATAAGAAATAATTTAAATTTAAAATTTAAAATTTTGAAGAACAAAAGATAAGGAATGCAAACAGAAACTTGTGCAATCATAGTTTCCTTAAAACAGATTCGCTGCCTCCCTAATGGATGCTGGAGGTACAATGGCGACTGTCTCCCAGGATACGATAGTCGAAACTAGTTAATGCAGAAGCACTGACAATACTCTCTCTAACAAGAACCAACGAAGGGGATAGTAAAAAGAAGATAAGAAAATTTTTCTTTGATGTAAAAATCATATCTAACTTTATCTAAAGAAAATCATAAATTTTCCATCTCAAAATATTTCTATATCATACATCTAAGTTGGATGGGAAAGGCCCTTTTTATACTTGTAGGGAAGGGGTCTTAGCCATGAAGGCTACTATAAAACCTAACATCAATGGCCATCAACTCTCAAACATATGCATAAGTTAAGCCCAACACAACACAACTTAGTCCATGTCAAGACTAAGTCCAAGTCTAAGTGCAAGACCAAACCCAACACATGCACAAGCATAAGCCTAGGCCCAGTCCAAATTAAGACAAAGTCCAAATCTAAGTCCAACTTTTATTGATGTCCATTTTATGCGATAATTCTCATTCACAATTTAATAGTTTATGCTTATTATTTTTATATTGCAATCTTCTCATTTAAGAGAATACAAAACCACTTGGATCCACCTCAACTGGCGGTTGGGTCACACTTTAATTTCGAATTAAAGTTGTTGAAAAATTATTATTTTCCAACAGTTATGTATGAGGAAAGTTTGGTAATACCACCTAACTGCAATTGGGAAGAGGAAGAGTTGAGAGAGGGAGCAACATATGTGGAAAAATTCATTTCAGGCTCAGCCCATACATGGAGAAGGGCCGAAGATGGTTCCTGGGAATGCTTCACAGCTTTAAGAAAGAATATGAAGAGTATGGCTTAGATTTGGATTAGACGGTAGATAACTCTTTAACTTAATTTCATTTAGACAAATTCAGACAGCTAAAGTGATTTTTGATTTCTTGAAATGAAATGTTATGCTTATTTTGTGGTTGATATGCCTCAAAGGTGCATGTGAGGCTTGCTTGAAAAGATTGGGTTTTGCTTGAAGAAAATCTTTTGGATGATTCATATTGTTGATTTTAATTTTCATAGTAGAGTAAGAGCACCTGAAGACATATATACTACAGCTTGTTACATATTTTTTGAGTGTTGTAAGTCTTTTGGCATAAAGTCTGTGAGCCTTGTTAGGTCGCAAGTCAACTTTATGTAGTAGTCTAATTTTGGTCTTCCCAAAAATTAAGCAAACCATGTGTTGATGTTGTATTTTGTTGATATATTTTCAAAATCTTTTGTTGGTCTAAACATTTTGGACAACAATCAACATTCAGTGATTTAAAGATTTCAATCGAAAACAATGGCAGAAATTACTGTTGAGAAGCAATGCCAAAATTAAAGTAGCTGGCCAATCTGCTTCATCCGAGCTCAATAACTGCACTTCCAGGGAATTCTGAGAACTGGATAATGTTGTCTATTGATTGGGAACCTGTACTTAGATTTAATGTAAAACAACATTCTTGATTTACATTGTTGAGTTTGTCAGAATTATAGGTGTGGGGACATATTTTCGAGTACCAACACGCGGCGAGGTGACACCAAAGTGTCACCGAGATGTCACGTGTCCGGTCTAGATATCAGATGATCTCGCCAGGCCGAGGTTATCTCGCGAGAATACAGAATCCGGGATAAACGGATAAGGGACAGAGTCCTAGAATGAAAAAAGACTACAAGATGGATACAGTAATACTCTTAGGAGTCTATCCTTATCTCTTGAAGAGTCCAAGGTAAATCCTAATTAGAGTCCATGGAAGTGGGACTTCTAGTGGACCGGATGGAGTAAAACTATAAAAGAAGGGTAATTCCATGGTCTAAGGTACGCAATTTTAAGCCTTAAGCAGTAATTTAAGCACTTGAATTATCTTTAAGAGAGATCGACTTGTTCGTCGGAGTGCCCCCGGATGGAAGAACCACCACCGGAGCCTTTTCTTTCTGTACAGGATAATAGGGTGCCATCTGCTCTGCCTGTGTTCTACAGCTGAATTACTAAGGAGGGCAGTGTGATCGGAAAATCACCCACACAATTTGGCGCCGTCTGTGGGAACGAAAGAAGAGTAGATGGCCAGTAACACGCAGAAGGAAAAGATTGGGGACAACACTCCTACTGGGAGTGGAAGACCCGTCGACCCTAACGCTGAAAGAGGAGACCACAACGAAGAAACTTGTGATTAGAATCACGCAGAGAAAGGCGTCGGCCAAGTTGGCGACACATCAAAGAAAGCGGACCAGGGCAGGTACTATAACGAAGACAACCTCCAGACCTGGAGGGATGAAGAAGTAAAGGAGATGGCAAACAAGTTGGCAGACCTTCAATCGGTCGTCAACTTCATGATGCAAAATAATGTCATGTAGCCGCCATACCCGCTACAGGACATGCCTATGCCAGCAGCAAACGCCCAGAAGAAGGGGCAGAAAGAAATCCCCGAAGCCCCTCAGCACACGAGGAGTGGAAGGCACTCTCACCGACCTTCCAGGGAAGTCGGCCGAGAAGAGCCGAGAAGAGAAAAGTCCCGAAGGACATATCACGCGAAGGAGGCAAACCCCAAAGAACATCGGCATGTTCAGGGGCAGGTATTGTGTTTCGATGCATCCAACGGGAAAGGGTCGAAAATGAGCCACCATGAGGCCGAGAGTAGCGCCAAAAGGTCAAGTCCAAAGATAGCCAGCAGGAGAAGTAAAGAATACTTGAGAGATTACCTCAAGAGGAAGCGAGAAAATGCTGAAGTCGAAGTAACCTCCCCGGTTAAACCGAGGACACCATTCTCGGTGGAATTGGACAAATTCATCACACGAAAAAGATTCAGTATGCCGAGGTTCCAAATATATGATGGTAAGTCAGACCCTAACTTCCATGTTGGATTATTTTTGAATTCAATGGCATTATATAGTGGGAACGAGCCGTTGCTCTGCAAAGTGTTCCCTTCATCCTTCGGGGAGATTGCATCAGATTGGTTCCACAAATTACCAAAGGGGAGTGTGAAGACTTGGGAAGGCCTGGCCGAGATGTTCGTGGCCAGGTTCATAACAAACAAACTGCAGCCATTGAGGGTGGATGCATTGATGGCTCTAAAGATCGGCAAAGATGAAAGCCTTAGGGCCTATGCAAAAAGGTACTACGAGGTGTTCAATCGAATACCTGAATGCAACCAGGAGGTGGCGGTCGTGTCTTTCAAGAACGGCCTGAAGGATGACTGTCCACTGCGGAAGTCTTTGGCAAAGACGTTGCCAAAGAGCATGGAAGAGCTCATGGCGAGAATCGAGAAGTATGCCAGAGCCGAGGAAGACACATCGGGGAATAAGGAGACAAAGCCAGAAAAAGGCAACGGCTCGCCGAAGCGAGGCCGAGGTAACAATGGACCCAACAAACAAGAGACAGAGTTGAGGGCTAAGCAGTAAAGGATAATCGGTGTTCAATTCCGGTCCACAAAGTCCTTGACCAAATTCGAAATCAGCCCTACTTCAGAACGCCAACAAGGGCACCAGGAGAATTTATGGGAAGAAACCTTGGTAGGCGTTGTGCTTACCACAATGAGGAGGGGCACCCAACTCAGGGTTACAGAGCCCTTAAAGCACACTTAGAAGATCTAGTAAGGCAAGGCCATTTGAGAGACCCTGTGGATGAGGCCAAAACAAGGGAAGAACAGGCACGATTGCCTCAAGCACCGCCTGGCCCCAAATAAGAAGAACCACAAAAAGCGGACCTCGGGTGGTTAATGTGATCCACTCAAAGGTGAATGAAAACGACATACGGGGGGAGACACAGAGGGTAAAACACCTGCAGCACGTCAACCAGGTTGGACTGAAAAGACCTCGGCCTGAAAAGTGCCAAGGACCAATGATAGCCTTCACAGAAGCGACCTAGATATGGTCCAGCACCCGCATAATGATGTCTTGGTAGTATCCCTCCAGGTTGGGGAGTGCCAAGTGAAACGCATCTTGATTGATCAAGGCAGCTCCTGCGACATCATGTATGTCAGATGTTACAAGGAGTTAGGCCTTCACCCTGATGACATGGAGCAGTCAAACGGCCCGATGGTCGGCTTCAATGGAACGCCGACATGGCCATTGGGCGCAACAAGCTTGGAGATACAGGCTGGCACGAAAAAGATCAGGACAGAATTCATTGTGATTGACACGCCCTCGCCTTACAACATTATCTTGGGGAGGCCATGGTTGCATGCAATGGGGGCAGTTCCCTCAACATTACATCAACTGCTACGATTCCCAACAGAACATGGGATTGAGGAAGTCGAGGAGATCGGCCAGTGCAAAAATTGCTCAATGGCAGCAATGAAATTAACCTGCAGCATTCGGGAACCAGAGAAGGCAGAAGTTGAAAAAGAGGACATGAAGGTCCTAGACGATGTCGGCAAGGAGTCGGCCGAGAAAAGTGAAGAAGCACTGAAGAAAATCCTCGTCCAGGAGGGCGATGAGAAACGCTTCTTTCTTCTCGGCACAGGATTAGCCGAAGAAGAGGAAAGAAAGCTAGAAGCTTTTTTGAGAAAAAATATTGAAATGTTCGCCTAGACACCTTATGAAATGCCTGGCATTGAAACCGATGTCACATGTCACAGACTCAACGTTGATAGATCGGCCAAACCTGTAATACAACGGGCCAAAAGACCGACGTTGATGCACGTCGAAGCAGTGGAAGAGGAAGTGGACAGACTTCTGGAGGCCAGGGCCATCAGAGAAGCCAATTACCCGACATGGTTGTCAAACACCGTGGTAGTGAAGAAGAAGAATGGTAAGTGGAGGGTCTGCGTAGATTTTACAAATTTGAACAAAGCTTGTCCCAAAGACAGTTTTCCTCTACCAAAGATCGACCAGTTGGTGGACGCCACATCTGGACATGGAAGGATGAACTTCTTGGATGCTTATAGAGGGTACCACCAGATAGCCATGTACCCCCCAGATGAGGAGAAGACAGCGTTTATCACCCCAAAAGGTCTGTATTGTTACAGAGTTATGCCTTTTGGGTTGAAAAACGCAGGAGCAACTTACCAAAGGCTGGTAACCAAGATGTTCAAACACTTGATTGGCCGAACAGTAGAAGTCTACATTGATGACATGGTCGTGAAGACTAAGGAACCAAAGGATCATCTTGCTGACCTAAGAGAGGTCTTTGACATACTCAAAACATATCGGCTCCGACTCAACGCATCGAAGTGCGCGTTTGGAGTCGGATCCGATAAGTTCTTGGGATATCTAGTGACTAGAAGGGGCATTGAAGCCAACCCAGATCAGATCAAGGCCATCCTGGAATTACAGAGTCCGACATCGGTAAACAGTTCGATAAGCTTCTTGGAAGGGCCGCAATTTCTAAATCGGTTCATATCGAAGTTCGGACAAATGTAAACCTTTTTTCAACTGTGAAAAGGCCACGGATTTTCTATGGATTGAGGAATGTGAGGCTTTGGCCGACCTAAAGAAATATCTTACCACGGCTCCAGTCCTCTCAACACTTGAACTTGGGGAGGAACTGTTTTTATACTTAGCAGTTTCAGAGCACGCAGTAAGTGCTGTGATAATCCGAGAAGAGAAAGGAGAGCAGAAGGCTGTTTACTATGTAAGTAAAACCTTGGCCGATGCAGAAACAAGGTATCTACCACTGGAGAAATTAATGATGGCCTTGGTAATGGCTTCAAAGAAGCTAAACCATTACTTTCAGGCTCACAAGATTGTGGTACTAACAGAGCACCCATTGAAATCCTTATTGCAACAAGGAGATTTAACTGGGAGAATAGCAAGATGGGCCGTAGCTTTGGGCCAATATGACCTGGAGTTCAAAGCCGAGAACAAAGAATTAAGGGCCAAGTCTTGGCCGACTTCGTGGTCGAAGTTCTCGCTGTAATACATCGAACATCGGGCTCCGTTGAACCGAGATGAACGATGTCCAAACAAGGAAGGAGAAGCCCACCAAAGGCTAAAGAACCAAGGAAGGAAAACTTCGACCGCAAAGATTTACATCGGCGACTCCTTTCAACTTTTGTTGATGGGAGCTCAAATCGGGCAAAGGTGAGTAGTGTTGATATCCCCGACGAGAGATATTGGAGCGATTTATTCGATCAGGGTTCAAAGCCTCGAACAATGAGGCGGAGTATGAAGCATTAATTCTCGGATCAAGTCGCGCAAGAAGCAGGCCAGATGAGGTAATAGTTTTTTGTGATTCACAACTTATAGTGAATCAAACTACAGGAGAGTTTGCAGCCCGAGATGAAAGGATGTCAGCATACGCAAAAGAAGTCATCAGGCTGGCAGCCATGTTTCAAAACTGCCGACTTCTTCAGGTTAGCCGAGATGATAACAGCCACGCCGACGCGTTGGCCAATTTAGCAAGTTCAATGCAAACCGGAAAGACGAGGACAATAATGATCGATTACCTATCGGGCCCGAGCATAGAGCCACCGAACACAATGCAAGAGGCATTATGTGTGGACATGGGACCAAGCTGGATGGATATAATTGTTGCATTCCTGAAAGAGGGAAAGCTGCCAGAAGAATGAAAGGAGGCACACAAGGTCAGATTGAAGTCGGCAAGATTCAGTCTGACAGCAGAAGGACATCTCTACAGAAGATCCTTCACTGGACCTCTTTTAAGGTGTGTACACCCTCTTCAGGTTGAAGACTTTTTATATGAAATTCATGAAGGAGTTTGTGGAAGCCACGCAGGGGGCAGATCATTAGCTCACAGGGCCATTACCCAGGGGTATTGGTGGCCCTATATGCAAAAAGATTCAGAGGCCTATTTGAAGAAGTGTGAACAATGCCAGAGGTTTGCACCTTTGATACATCACCACCACGACTTGAACTTGGTTTCAAATTTCTTGGCCATTTGCCCAATGGGACATGGATCTCGTTGGGCAATTGCCCCAAGCAACTGGGCAGCGGAAATACCTACTGGTAGCAATAGACTACTTCACAAAGTGGATAGAAGCAGAGCCTCTTGCCAAAATCCGAGATGTGGATGTGAAGAACTTCATCTGGAGAAACATCATCACCAGATTTGGGATTCCAAGAGCCATAGTTGCTGACAACGGAACACAGTTTGACAGCAAACTCATCAAGAATTTTTGTAACAAGAAAGTGATTGACAGTGGGCTCTTACCCTTGCCCTCTTTAACAGTTCGAGGAAGAGGTTATAAATGGGCATCTTCATCTGGGGCAAACTCCCAATTTCCAGAGGCAATAAGGTAGTCGTCTACCCCTTGTTGGAGTCTGGGAGGTCGGCTATAATTTTGAATTCGTGGACCTTGGCTTGAGGTAATAAACAAAGCCTTTTTCTTTTTAAGTCTAGGGCACATGGTATAACAAAATTGGATATCGGCAAGGGTAATCCTAACATTCTCCGCCTTAGCTGTGACTATGATACCATTAATCATTCTATAGGAGTTGATGGTAAGTTGCATGGGGTTCAATTTGTAATAGTGAAGAACTTCACGGAAGAGGGGATCGAGTGGAAGCCGGAGTCCACATTCAACAAAAGCTACAATAGGGAAAGGCATCGTATGGTCTGTAGGCATGATGGAATCGTCATCCCCAGCTAGCCTAAGGTAAACATCATCCGGAATGGAGAACTCTTGCCTAAAGTATTCAAGCTTGGTTGGGGTATTTACCCTACGTCTCCACGTACCCATGACTTTGGTATGAATGTACTTAACTACACAAAGATGGTACTTTTAAAGGGTTATTGGGACCTCGGCTTAAACCTAGGTATATATTGGTAAGGAGTGTTTCAGTTTTTCCTATGAATTGATTGGTTCTACAGACAAATCCCAAACCTAAATCTACGAAGAACGAGTATGGAGGGCAAAAATCTGGAAAACAGAAAAGCAAGAGCGAAGTTTCAGAATCAAGAACAGAGGTAGGGCTATCAAAAGCATAAAGAATACATGGAGTATACGGTCAAGAACAGTGACAAGAGTGCAAGAAAGTGGTGAACAGTATATGGGCAGAAATCAAATTCACTTGAAAACTTTCAGATATATGATTCACAAGATTTGAAACAAAAATGGGGGCAAATAATTTCAACAGAGATGAAAGCGAAGGGAACAGTAGCTTACCAGAGAAATAGGGCCGGAATGAGTTTCGCCGAAGTCAAACGACAGTTACAGATGTGACAAAATGATGACAGCTTCATGAGAAAGGAGAATGAAAGACAGTCACAGAGCTTGGAGCTTAAAGCAATGACGGTTTCGAAGAAGAAACTTTAGAGAGAGAGAAAGCAAGGAAATCAAATGTAAAAGTGAAGAGCCAAAAGACAGAGGCAAAAGTTTTGTCAAAATATGAAACGGCGGCAAAACAGAAGCATTTAATGCACACGAGTAACGCGACGCCGACAAGCAGACAGATGAAAGACGCTTATGAAGGCCCACGAGCACGAGCCAATGGAAATGGAACACGTAGGTGAACTGGTTAAAAAGTGATGCATGACAGCTCATACGCGTGAAAGAGTTCACTGGAATTCTTGTTCTCCGAAGAGATCATGTCGGGCTAAAAGTAAATGATCTCGGCTGGGAAGTTCTTGAGCCGATGTTCAACAAGAGTACCAATGTAGGTTCCATCACCTCAGAATGCCGAGGTAATAGAACCTAGGGGGCAGTTGTGGGGACATATTTTCTGAGTACCAACACGTGGCCGAGGTGACACCGAAGTGTCAGCCGAGATGTCACGTGTCCTGGTCTAGATACCAGGATGATCTCGGCTAGGCCGAGGTTATCTGCGAGAATACAGGAATCCGGGATAAACGGATAAGGGACAGGAGTCCTAGAATGAAAAAAGACTACAAGATGGATACAGGTAATACTATTAGGGAGTCTATCCTTATCTCTTGAAGAGTCCAAGGTAAATCCGGAATTAGAGTTCATGGAAGTGGGACTTCTAGTGGGACTGGGATGGAGTAAAACTATAAAAGAAGGGTACCCCCGGCGGGTCTAAGGTATGCAATTTTAAGCCTTGAGTAGTAATTTAAGCACTTGAATTATCTTTAAGAGAGACTGACTTGTTCGTCGGAGTGCCTCCGGGTGGAAGAACCACCGCCGGAGCCTTTTCTTTCTGTACAGGATAAAAGGGTGTCATCTGTTCTGCCTGTGTTCTACAGCTGAATTACGAAGGAGGGCAGTGTGATCGGAAAATCACCCACACAATAGGTATTGCTTAGAGTTGAGGAATCAAATTGGTTAGACAATTGTTGTTGCTAATTATTCACAGTCGATGTTCTTTGATTTAACAGAGTTGTGCTACATAAAAGTCTCTACATTCATTCTTTCTTTGTGGAGTTCATTGCGTCAATCGTGAAGGATCATATGTTTTTAAGACTTAATCTATCCTTAAGTCAATTTTATTATTTGTAATGTGGTTTGGGATTTCGGGTTTGTGATGCTATTTTTCTCAAACAAGCATATCTAGCAGTACAGTTATACTCAAAGGTCTTGTACACAACGAACCAACGATTGAAAGATCAACATAACAGGCATTCATGACTTTTTTAGTGACAAGTCTCCAATTGATTTTCATAGCACAACCACGTTGTTGGTCCTGGAGATCTCCAAAGCTGACGAGCAGGATGTTGAGTTACAGATCTTGTTTCAAACTGCTCTATAGTGTCTGCCCTAAACACCTTCAGCGAACTACATTTGGTCACATATTTGATAATAAAAAAATTTTGATCTGTTCTGATGTTGATTCTAGTTTTATGTTTGCACACAAATAGGGTAATCAGTAACTCACATTTAAAGGAACATGACATTTCTTAGGCATATTGAGTTCAGTTGAAAAAACTAGATGCTTCCATTCTCTTCCTCAGGTCTGCGTGATTAGGTTTGAAGTTACACTAGTTTTTATGAAACTGTTTATGAATTCATCGTTGGCACATGTTAATATTTGGATAAATTGCATTTTTATTTTTCCTAGTTAACTTGTTATATTTTCGTCAAGTTTTGCCACTAGGTATTTGGATTTTAAATTTGTATAGAGAATGAAAAAAAAAATAAAAAAAATAAAATGAAAGAGGTGAAATTTTGAAACAATAGTGTTTTGAAAAAGCAGACTGAAAGTAAATATTTCTTATTTATTCAAAAGAAGTAACAAAAATCTACATTCCATTTTTATCTTTTACATACGCACTCAGGCCACCATTTTCACACATACAAACACACCAGATTTTTTTTTAATTTTGTTTCTTTGTTAACAAAACACGAGATAAAAATAGACATGTATGTATGTCTCAACCAGAGATCCCAATAGCCTTAATCTTAGCATTCTGCCCCTTCTTTTTGAGCAGAGTCATAGTGAGTACCCCATTCTCCATGCTAGCCTTGACTCAATCCATCTTGGCATTCTTCGACAACCTGAATCGCTGGAGAAACTTCCCATTGCTCTGACCCACATGGTGCCACTTGTCAGTCTTCTCCTCCTCGTTGCTCATCTCCCCACTTATCTGGAGAATTCTACCTTCTTCCACCTCGACCTTCACCACTTCCTTCTTAACCCCAGAAGTTAGCTTTGAATATATGAGCTTTTGGGGTCTCCTTCCAATCAATCCTTGCTGTGGCGAATTGAGAGGCTTCTCGAGCCGAGGTTGGGAAGTTAGAGAGGTAAGAGGTAAAAATGCCATCAAAGGGGTCCCAAATATCCGAAGAGAATGGATCAAAGACATTGGTTTGTCGGTTGCCAAAGAAGCTTGGAATGAGAGACATGTTCGGAGACTAAGTGATTCGAACAGAAAGAAAAATTTTTCTGAAAATTTTTTGGTTGTTTGTTTTTTCCAAAGGCCTTGTTTGGTTTGTTTTTCAAAAAAATTTTTGAGAAAAATTTTCTACAAACAAATTTTCAAGAGTAACCAAACCAAACAAATTTTTCCAAAAAAAATCTCAAAATTTTGTTTGGTTACCTACTTTCCAAAATCACTCTCTCTCTCATGCACATTAAATCAATCACTTTTTTTAAAACTCTCTCCTAAAATAATATTCTAAAACCATTTCTGAAAAAAGACAAAACTAAACTAGTTTTCATACTTTTTATCCCAAAAATTACTCTACAACCATAAATCAAACATACCCTTTGGAAGAAAAACAAGATGTTACAGGGAGCTTTGAAGGATCTGATGATGAAGGTGTCACGACCCAAACCCGGCCCTATGGGTTTAGCACCGTAACTGGCCAATAATCCGAGATTACCGAAGGCCTTTGAACAAGAATCTGATTAAACATAGTCTGAACTGGCGGAAGCCAATACAGTAAATAACTAGTGTCCATTGAGCTGTGAAAATCTGTATGCCAAAAACATTTTTATGCATTCATACAGTCCAAAACAGTAAAATCTATACAATCATTTACAAACATTCAGTACGGGGACCTAATCCCTCGATAACAGTACAGTAAAACAGTAGACAGTCTATACAATAGTACAAAACAGTGAGGAGACAGGTGGGGACAATAAAAACACCCCAAGCCATAGCATGGCGACTCGGAACCTCACAGTGAGGCACATAGGCTGGCTTGACAAAACTGGGGACCAACCCACGCTCCTAGCTCGGCCTCCGTCTGCGAGAACCTACATATATATATGAACAGTGAGCTAAAGCCCAGTGAATAACATAATGCGTAAAGAGGTTATGAATGAAATGTCCTTACAGTAATGAAATCAGTTCATTAAACAATATTTCAGTCTTTCAGTATTTCAATCAATCAGTCATATGTGGTACATCCATTAGCCTATAAACAGTAGGCCCAAAAGGACCGGGTCTTAACAGATCCATCAGTAATGATGGCCATCAATCAAGAACAAATATGGTTCCACAAGGAAACCAACGAGCTCTATAACAAGAATAAAGAATTGCTAAGGATGCCACAATGTCTGATTTGAATACAGACATACATTCATTCAAGAACAATAGCAGTTCAATAAACAGATTCCAAGATTCAAAAGATAACCATTTTGAACATATCTTTACACAATTTACTCACAGAGATTGGGCTAATAGCGGCTAGAACGCGTCCCAGAGCCAACCCTAAGCGGTTAACAAATAGAACACATACTAAGTTTAACGATCGGAAGGATGATAATTAAATCCCTAAATTTCCGTGTGGTTCTATGTCTAAATCCTCATTAAGATGTCTAAAACTAGGCCTAAGAATGCCTAGGATGGGATGAGGATGCAAAAATACAGTTGGAAGGCATTTTTCAAAAGTTCTTGAAATAGGGTCTCGCTTCGGCGAGCCTTCCTTCGCCCGGCGAGGTTGCAAAATCAGGCTTCGCTCGAGCGAACAATTCTTCGCTCGGCGGTTTGATGAAATAGTAAAAGTACTGGATGCTCGATTTTTACGCTCGAGCCACCAATCCTTCGCTCGAGCGTGGCTCAGAGAAAACGTTGGTCGCTCGAGCGAGGAATCCTTCGCCGGCGAAGAAGCCATCTGAATTTCAGTTGCCTTCCAAGCTCAAACCAAGCATTCCCAACTCAATTCTCGACCTCTTGGGCCCAAATTCTGGAAAATTCATCCCAAAACAATGTATAACAAGTTTCAAAAGCCAATTTATGAATTCAAGCCCCAAAGGTGAGTCAATTAAATCCAAAATTCAAACCTATTTCAAGAACACTTTCAAATATGCAATGCATGAGCTTTAAACCAAATTCAAGGTTCAAATCTTGCTCTAATGAGCTCAATAGTTGGAAAACAAAATGAAAACATGGACTTTGTTGGAAACATGAGCATGCATGTACAATCTACCATGAATTCAACTTCCAAAATACACCAAAATGGCCATGCATGCATGAATTCATGCATGAATCAACCTATTTGCACTCAAACATGGCTTAATTCTACAATTGAGCATGAACCATGCAAGATGAAGCTTAAGGACAACAAGAGGAAGATGATTTCCTTACCTAGAGTGTCAATTTCAAGGTGTGGAAGCTAGATTATGCCAATTATACTTCAATTCTAAGCAAATTCAACAATTTGAGTCCAACTCTCTCTTTTCTCCTTCACTCTCTCTAGTTTGGTCGGTTATGAGCAAGAAAAGGGCTGATCAAATGGTGATCTAGATGTAATAAGGCACAATATATTTGAATAAACAAAGGTCCACTAGCTATGGCAATGTGGTAATTAAGTCAATCTTGGTAATTAACTCGTTTAAATCTAATTTAATCATTCCTAATCAATTTTCAGATAAATATATCATTAAATCAAAAATATTCTCCTGATTATAAAACACTAAACGGTTCCTAATTCGGCCGCCGATAAGGCCTCCAATTAACAGTTTAAACACATACACTCAAACAGATAATCAATCAATCAAACAGATAGAAATGCAATATAATAGGTAGACTTATTCAATTTCAGTTTCGATTTCAATCAGTCCATCCAGTACTTCGGTTAATTCAATTATCAGTCATTATCAGTTCAGTTTAGCAGTAACCAGTAGCTAATTCAGTAGTTTTATTGGTAATCAGTACGAGGGTTGTTACAGAAGGTGAAGTTGGGTAAGCAACTATTTATTTATAGGTAATTCCATTAGAAACTTTTTGGGTTTTTGGACTAAAAGTCCAGCTACTTTCAAGTTGAAAATTCAAATTAACTTGCACTTAGGTTTGAACCTTAGCCTTTTATGCTTATATTTTCAAAAAATTAAAGGGTTATTTTCACATAGGCCTCCTAAATTATTAAGAAATATCATTTTGATTCCTTAAATTTTAAAAATGTACAAATGGACCTCCCAACCTATTGAGAAGTATCATTTTCCCCCTCTAAACTATAAAAAAACGTATAACTAGACCCTTAAACTATTGGCGTGTTTCACTTTAACCTTTCCATTAATGGTCCAATTTGTAAGTTTTTATAATTTAGAGACATTTGTTTGCTTTTAGAGAGTAAAGTGATATTTCTCAATAGTTTAGACGGTTCATTTGTATACTTTTATAGTTTAGAGAGTAAAGTGATACTTCTCAAACTTTTAGATGGTCTATTTGTACGCTTTTATATTTTTAGAGGGTTAAAGTGATACTTTTCAATAATTTAGGAGGTCTTAATGTAAATAACCCAAAATTAAGAAACTAGGAATATGAATTTTTTTTTTTTTTTTTTGAAAACTACAAAGAAGGGACATTTTTTTTATTTATATATTTCTAAAATAAGTGAAACCAAACTTTTTAGTGGTTACAAGTTTTTTAAAACAAAATAAACACCATATATAAGTTTTTGTTTATTATTTTTAAAATCATTATAAATATAAACAAAAAATTATAAATATAGACGTAAAATTGGTATAAAAATTTTGTTTGCTATACTGTTTTCTTTTTCATGAAACTGAAATTGATTTCAAATTTTTAAAAAATTTAAATAAATTTTCATTCTCTCATCCTTCCTCATTCCCCCTAATAGAATAGTAGAGAGAGAGAAAAAAAAATAATATGTATTGTATTGAATGAATTGTATTGAATATAATAGAAGGCCGGTATATATAGGCTGAGAAAGAGTATCCTATTAGAAATCTAACTATGAGAAATAGTATCCTATAAGAGACCTAACTAGGTATTATAGGCTGAGAAAAAGTATCATACTAGAAATCTAACTATGAGAAAGAGTATCCTATAAGAGACCTAACTATGACAATACCTAATATATGTAGGAATATATACCATATATATATTAACATCCCTCCTCAAACTCAAAATAGAGGATAAACATCTTGAGTTTTGAGAGAGAAACTAAAACATGAAATAAAACTAAATAAAATAAAAGGCAAATAGATTGCAAAATCCGAACTAGAGCGCAAGGGCACTTGAAATAGATCAGAGGCCGAAACTAAATCGAGAGATAGTTTATGGTCGTGTCCGGGACCATTTTAGGAACTTGCTGAAACTAATGCTAAGACAATTTAAGGTCGTGCCGGACTGATATAGAAACTGGCTGGAATTAATGCTGAGAGACAATTTATGGTCGTGTCGGACCACTGTAGGAATTGACTGGAACTAATGCTAGGACAGTTTAAAGGGGTTATGCCAGACCGATATAGGAGCTAACTCGAATCAATGTTGGGACAGTTTAAAGGGGTTATGTCGGACTGATGTAAGAGCTAACCGAAATCATTGTCGGGACAGTTTAAAGGGGTCATGCCGGACCGATGTAGAGAATTGGATGTTGAACCAGCAAATGTGGCACAGACATAACTTATGACGTGCTGCTGAGTGATGATGGCAACAGATAACCTGAAAGTTGAAGCTGTTTGCGTTGTCTTGAGGCGGCTTGAATTGTGTGTCAAAGGGGGCAGTTTAGGTGGTGCGCCAAAGGAGGCGGCTTAGGTGGTGTGCCAAAGAGGTGGCAGGTTGTTGTGCGCTAGAGGGGGCAGATTGGATTGAGCGTTAGAGGGAGTGGCTTGGATGGTGCGCCAAAGGGGACGGCTTGGGTAGTTCGCATGGTGTATAACCATACTCACCATGACATAGGTATAATACGCTCCCTCAAACTCAAATAGGTTTGAAGGTAGAAACCTATTTGAGGTTAAAACAGAAGGAAAGACAAAGTGAAGCAGAAACACAAAAAAAAAAAAAAAAAAAAAAAAACCACGAAACAGATACTGAAAGGAAAATATAGATTGTGCGCTAGAGGGAGAGGCTTGGGTGATGGGCTAGAGGGGACGGCTTGGGTGGTTCGCATGGTGTATAACCATACTTACCATGATATAGGTATAATATATATATATATATAAATGTATGATAGAAATATTTTGAGTAGAAATAACCTAGCAAATAAAGGAAGAGATCATCACGAAGCGATACTGAAAGGAAAATATGGCAACGGAATAAGTTGACGTTCGACAGGCGGCCAAGGCAAGGCTGCCGCCTATTGACAAAGTGAAGAACACCAAGAGTTTAACCTATAACTTTGATACCATGTTAGAATAGTAGAAAAAGAGAAAAAAAAAATAATATGTATTGTATTGAATGAATTGTATTGAATATAATAGAAGGTCTGTATATATAGGCTAAGAAAGAGTATCCTACTAGAAATCTAACTATAAAAAAGAGTATCATACAAGACCTAACTATGACAATACCTAATATATCTAGAAAATCAATATCTAATATATGTAAAAATATATATCATATATACATTAACACCCCCAACACCCATTGCTAGTCACCATCATCATCACTTGCCTTTGGCCACTCTCAAGTGAACTCCCGACAATTTTGAGACCACTGACAACACCCACCTTGAACCATTACAACGATCATCACCACCACCCATAGATTGTTTTTTTTCAAAACATGTATATACACCAAACAATTTTTTTGATTTTAATTTTTTTCTTCTTGTTTTTTGAAACTAGAAGAATGACAACATTATCAAACAACCAATATAATGTTAGTTATTATTTTATAAAGTGGTAATTGCTAATTTCTTTATAAATAATAATAAAAAAAAATTAGATCAACCAAGGAGGGGTGCAATTTTTGATCTATCCAACCTAGTCGAGTCAAGTTGTATAGGGCTCGAAATCTTGTCAAATTTTGAGTGGGGCTAAATAATTAGATCAACCAAGGAGGGGTGTATTTTTTTTTATTTGTTTAATTTTTTTTTTCAAAGATAAGGGACGGCTCCAAGGCCAAATTACAAAGAACCTGATGCCTCCATCAGAACAAGCTCATGGGTAGACGTCGGAATACCTTCCATCCAAAACCGTTGATTCTCTTGATGCAAAGCCATTCTGGCCAAACTATGAGCAACACAATTCCCTTCCCGACGAATATGGGATGAAACAGAGGGCCGAAACCAACCCAACTCTAAAACAACTATCTTAGTAACATAGCCGAAAGATGCAAGATCAAAAGATGGGTCATTGATAGCATTGATGGCGGTTAGTGAGTCCCTTTCCAAATGAACATCCCGAAGGTACAAATCTCGACCAAAGCGAGCGCACTCAATCTTTGCCATAATCTTAAGATAATCTATATCCAAAGTAAAAGAAATTCGAGCAAACATGGAGGCAATGACATGGCCCATCGAATTATAAACTTAAGTTGATTCAATTTTTATATTAACTTTTACAATTTAAAACTTCAAACAAAATAAAATCTGACCCAAAAACTGACTTTGTTAGGTTAACCATCTAATTGAGCCTTAAAGACCACTCAAGTATGTCTTGAGTTTGGGCTAGCCTAGCACTTTACATGTATCGAGTGGACTTGTTAGGTCAAAAAACATACGAAAAAAATATAACAATTAAAACAAAACAAAACAAAACAAGTTAAAAATTAATTTGATAAATGTAAACACTACAAAAAAATATTTTTGAATTTTTAAAATTTATTGCAATCCCTGAAGAGAAAAAAAAATTCATATGAAAATAGTAAGTATTGTTTATTTTTCACTTATTTATTTATTTATTTATTTATTTATCAAACATTATTTAATTTTTTAAAAAAGTTTTGATTTTAAAGTTTCATTTATATATAAAAAAAAAAAACTAGAAAAGTAAAACAAGATTTTGTCCATTTATCCGAAAATTCAAAAATCACAAATTCATTCCTTTAATTTTTTTGAAAGAATTAGTGAACAATTTTGTGATATCTTTATTGAAATTAAAGGTTAATTACACCAAGATCCCTAAACTATCAATAAGTATCACTTTACCCCGCAACTATGAATCTATACATATTAATCTCCTCAATTATGAAAATCGTACAAATAGATGCTTTTTCAATCTGGCGTGAAAAGGGGTGGAAATAATACATTTTCATAATTGAAAGGGTCAAAATCTACAATTTCATAGATGATGTGGTAAACTGATATTTGCTAATAGTTGATGGAATGTTGTTGTAATTAACCACTAAAATTAGGGAAATTCTATTTACATACTACCAATTCTCTCAGTACACACCATTTGCTCAGTTCCCACCACATACAAATGAAGTTTTTGATTTTGTCTCAATAAACACTACTAATTTTAAGATAATACCAAATTACTCTCGTCTTCTCCAACAAACCTTAACCCTTTCTTATTGTCGACTGTCAGCCATCGATCGCCAACTGCCAACTGCCAACCCCAACTTTAACTCTTACTTAGCCCCTCCGGTCACGATCCTTCATCCCTGTCACCTCACTACCATCGTTGCCCTTATTACCGATGCCCCACCACCATCACAACCTTCATCACCATAACGCACAACCGTCATAACCCCCACGGATCTCTCTTTCTCTCTCTCTCTCTATAGACTACGCATGGTTGGTCATCAATCGAAGGTGAGTTGCAATAGTGGTGGTCTTTGTGTGATAAAAGGCACAATGGTGGTGGTTGCAAGATGACGGCGACAACGATAGGTTGAGAGGGTAAAGCGACAATGGCAAAGACAGGGATAAAGAGGAAGAGGGTCACTAGTGGCTGTGATGGTGGCAAGGAAAGCTATGGTGGTGGTTGACGATGGTCATCAGAGGTGGGGATCAAGTGGTGGAAGAGTGAGGTGGTTCTTTGGTGGTGAATGGCGGTGTGTAATTAAGAGATAGATAATAGTTTAGAAGGATGTCTAAAATTGTAATTTGATTAAGGTACATAAATGTAATTAAAAAAAAAAAACTAAAGTGCTAGTGTGTAAATAGAAATTTCCTTGAAATTAATTTCTAGATTTATGTAGCACTTTTTAATCCTTAATATTATATATACAAATTTACTTAAGTATTAGCATCAAAAGCAAAAACAAAATCACAAAATAAAAACCTAGTATTAGCATCACAGACCCTAGTTCATCATTCTTCAGAAAATAGGAAAAATATAAAAACCCTAGTCTCAAATCAGGAAAATGCAAACCCATGGCCGAAGAATAAAAGGGAGGGGGGGACTTATAGTAGACTTATTGTTCAATAGGTCTTGTAAGAATTAATATCGTTTTTCATCAAATACTATTAAAAAAGTTACTAATTGTTAATTTTCAGCGACAATTTGAAAATTGTCACAAAAAATATCATAATTATAAGTTTTAACGACAACTTTAAAAAAATCGTCACAAAAAAAGTCATTAACTTTCAACTTTCAAGAATTTGTTTGAAAAATTAAATCACGAAAAAATGTCACTACTTATAAATTTTAGAGACAATTTATAAAAATTGTGATTAAAAACAAAAAAGTCACTAATTATGCGTGATGCCCCAAAAATTGCGAACTTCAAAGAATATATTATCAATTAAATCTGGTTTATCTAAGGTTAGGAGTCTAGGAAGCTAACACTAATGAGTCCTATGGCCAATAACCAAGTAAGATCCCAGATCGTCAAGGAGTCAAGTTAGCCTCCTTCTAAGTTCAACTTTCTTAGGTAGCGCACCACCCTTTTAACAGATCTTAAAGGCATTGGCGCAAGGTCTCATAAACAACGCGAGATAGGTATAGGATTACAAAGGAAATAATAATTACAGCGTCTCAAATTTTAAATTTACGAAACGAGTTCCATTATTATTACAATCCAAAAAGAATAAATAAAAACACAATTAGACTAATGAGCGAAATGGTTCCAAAAAAACTTAAGTCTTCAAATGTCTTTGACTCTTCGTTGGCTTCGTACGTTTCTTCGATACCTGGCATAAAACGCCATGAGTTTTGAATGCCCAGTAAACGCACACACACCCCATCCCTTTTTCCCTATCCAATACACCATTACAATTATAACAAGCAAGTAATGAAGCATGATAATCATTCAATAATAAAGAATTACAAGGTTAGATGTTAGAAATCTAGAAATCCCTCAAAGAGACTTTGTTCTCCCAACAACAAGAATCGGACACGGATTTTTCGGTATGCCCCCTCTTTTGTTGCTTTGTTGCAGAACTAATCTCGAATGCCTACCAACGGTTATATACCGCGTAGCGCCAACATAAGGCCTCAAATGAGGCGGTAATAATAGGCCTTGCCCAAATCCTCCTTACACCAAATACCTAGGGTGCGAATACAACCGCTCCGTTCAAGGGTTCGAAAACCACTTACATAAGACTTTAACTTCCAAATAGGAGCATCTGTCAAGCGAATCAATATCTTAGTAATCTTGTCCAAAAATTCGCAACCCATTACCACCCATTAAGTTTCCTGTTTGAGTTAGATAATTTAAGTCAGAGTTAGTGTCATGACCCGAACCTGCCCCATGGGTTAAGGACATAAGCGGCGATGTCGAGAGATTACCTCGACCAAACCATATATGACATAACTCATCAGAGTAAAGGGGCCAAACGGAAGCAAATTTAAAACTTTGTCCCTAGAGTTGTGCTTATATGTACATCATAACATTTCACATAAGTATTCGTTAATAACTCACATCAAAGGGAAGTTAACTTATAAACTGTACATACAGAATCATTCAAGTCTAAGTCAGTCAAACCCAAAGTTTATATACAAAAGTAATCCAATGTTTTTGCCAACATAAAAAAACTATAACAAAAGAACAAAAGAGGCGAAGACAAGTCTCGTGCGTGAGACGTTGGGCTGACTCCTTAAAACCTTGATTGTTTCTAACATATTTCACCGAGGCAGGGTTGGGACATCCCTTGGCTCACCTGCATACATATGAATGGCGTGCGAAAAGCCCGATGAATAATATCAAATAAAGAAAGTACATGAATGAGATTCACATATATCAAATGGCCTTGAGCCCATCTAGTATTCTACTTCGTGTATTATTCAGTACATTAGGCGATTCAAGCCTGAACATAACAAACGGCCTCCGGCCCACTTTATTCTTAAATGAACGGCCTCGAGCCCAATTCATCATGTGTATCAAACGGCCTTTGGCCCAATCATTCATGTCCAACGACCTCCGGCCCACTCATTGACCATTCATTCATATTCGATGGCCTCTGGCCCATTCATTGGCCATTCATTCATCTCCAACGGCCTCTGGTCCATCCATTGGCCCTTTCATTCATATCCAACAGTCTCTGACCCATTCATTTATATCCAACGGCCTTTGGCCCATTCATGTCGAATTACCTTTGGCCCAATCAATTGTATCTAACGGCCTTTGGCCCAAACATATGGCATAACAAACATTTGTCCATAATTTAAATTAACAAACTTATAGGACTTATAATAAGCAATTGGACAATTAACATACTTCAAAATATCTTTACTAAGATATTACTCACAGTGATCTGCCAGCCCTCGTACTTGACCCTACACATTTCATGAACATAATGGGTCACAAACGATTCATTCCTTTCTTAATTCATACATCTCTCTCTTAGGCTTCTTTCTTATTCTTCTAATTCATTTATGATGCTCGATGCATGCCTAAGAATGCTTTCGAAATGAAAGAGAACGAAAATGAAGCATAGAACACCTTTACAAAATTTAAAACAAGGGTCCTCGTTCGGCGTGGGTTACGCCGCTCGAGTGGACCCTCACGATCTAAAAATCTTGGTTGCCTCATTTTACGCTCGGCGTGAACTTCGGGCGCCTTCAGTGAAAGTCTCACTACATGGCTCCCGCTCGAGCGGACACCCATGTCTGCAAAACTTCTGGGAGCTCGTATTTCCCGCTAGAGCGAACATACCAAATTTTGGAAAATCCAGAATTGTTCTTGAGCTTTAAACTTGCATTCAATTCAACATATCTTGCATATTATGGCTCAAACTTCACATATACATTTACTAACATGATCCAACACCAAATTCATTACATTATGATGCTCAATTTCATAAATTAACCACATGCATGTCCCAAATTACACCAAACTTATTTCCAACATAAAAATTTCATGTATTCAAAACTCATACTCTTATAAATTGTACATGCATGTGAGATATAGCTCTCATTCTCAATTTAAATGATGAAGAGATGATCAAAAGCATGAACTTCAATCAAAGATTCAACATGGATCATGTATTTCAAGCTCAAACATACAAATTTATAGCAATTTCCTACATGCATGTGTATATTGACTTCTAATTATCAAAACCAACTCATTTTCATCATAATCAATTCAATTCATGTTCTTGATCATCATTCAACTTTGAATTCACAAAGTCACAAACTAAAATCCATGAATTTACTCACCTGGAGGCTCAATTCTTCCAAATTATGGTTAATTCTTGAGTGTAGCTTCAAGATCACCAAGTCCCTTAGTCAAATCCCTATCTTGAGCTCCCTCTCTCTCTAAATTCGGCCCCTCTCTCTCTCTCGAGAGTATAATTTTCAGATGTTGAGCTCCACACAACCAAAATGAGAGTGTAATTGGCCCTTTATATAAGCTCCTCTAATCACATTGTTTTAATACTAATTAATTGAGCACTATTTCATCAATTTAATCTATTTAATTTGATCTGAATAAATTTTCAATTAAATTTCACCGTAGGCTCTAAAAATTACGCTAATCACAATGGCGTAGTCAATTTCGATTTTTGTGGCCGATAGGGTCTTCAATTTAAATTCCAAAGCAGAAAGTCAAACAGATTTTCCTACGGTGAACAGATAGAAATTCAAAACCACATATATTCATATAAATGGCACTCAAAATCATATCAAACACATAATCATATTCATAATAAAGATCAATTAGTATAATACTGAACAGGTTTATCACAATCTTCCCTCCTTTAGGAAGTTTGGTCCTCCAAACTTATTTTACCTTCGTCGGGAAACAAATGTGGATAGTGTAGTCGCATGTCATCCTCTTTTTCCCATGTGGCATCCGTCCCATAGTATTCTTTCCATTCCACTTTCACCATTCGGATGGACTTGCTTCTCAATTGTTTCACTTGCCGGTCAATGATTCGTTCCAGCCATTCCGCGTATTCCATATTCTCATCAAGGGCTATCTGGTGATAATCAATTACGTGAAGGGGATCTCGGAGATAACCCCTTAACATTGACACATGAAACACATTATGGATTTGCTCAAATCCTGGTGGCAAAGCAACTTTATAAGCAACCGGACCAAGTCTTTCCAGAATTTGAAACGGCCCAATGTAACGGGGCGACAACTTACCATTTCTTCCAAACATGACTTGGCCTTTCATCGGAGTCACACAAATAAACACATGGTCACTGACCTCATACTCGAGAGGTCTTCTTCGAACATCTGTATAATTCTTTTGTCGGTCTTAAGCTGTTTTGAGCCTTTGTTGAATGGTTTTGATCTTCTCGGAAGTGTCTTGCACAATTTTAGGCCCAAGAAGAGCTCTATCCCCGACTTCTGTCCAACAGATTGGTGATCTACACCTTCTACCATACAAAGCCTTGTATGGTGCCATACCGATGCTGGAGTGGAAGTTGTTATTGTATGCAAACTCTTCCAGTGGCAAATAATCTTCCCAACTCCCTTGAAAGTCCAAGGCACACATCCTTAGCATATCTTCCAAAGTTTGTATTGTCCATTTCGATTGTCTGTCTGTTTGTGGGTGGAATGCGGTACTAAACCTCAGTTCTGTCCCCATAGCTTTCTGCAAACTCTTCCACAATCTAGATACAAATTTCGGATCTCTATCCAACACAATAAATACCGAAACTCCGTGTAAACGGACAATTTCATCAACATAAATAGTAGTCAGTCTATAAGCATCAAATGTAGTTGTAACAGGTAGAAAATGTGCAGATTTAGTCAGTCTATCAACTACAACCCAAATAGAATCCATACCTCGAGGAGTCCGAGGCAGACCAACAACAAAATCCATAGTCACATGCTCCCACTTCCATTCGGGAATAGGGAGAGGTTGAAATAAACCTTGGTTACGATGTTTAGCTTTTACTAGCGACATTGAAGACATTTGGACACATACTACGCAATTTTTTCTTCATTTTAGGCCACCAATAGTTTTGTTTCAAATCGATACATTTTGTTATTTCTGGATGCATAGCAAACATAGATTTATGGGCTTCATCTAAAACCCTTTTCTTTAGTTACGGAATATTTGGGATACACATTTAGTTTTGAAATCTCAACACTTCACCTTCGATCTTGAACTCGCTTTTGGACTTGTCTCAAATTCATCAATCATTTTCTTGAGAATTCATCATCTTTTTGTCTTTGCTTAATCTCATCAATGATTGCCGTTAAATGAAATATGACTATCAATCCACCTTGTTCACACAATACCACTTGATTTGAGACTTCTCAAAATCTTGCAAGATCTCTTTACATTGATGAAGCAAACAAGCCATGCTCTCCATCGACTTTACGCTTGGGGCGTCGGCAATTGTATTAGCTTTCAGGGTGATATTGGATTTCAAGATCATAATCCTTTATCAGTTCAAGCCATCTCCTCTGCCGCATATTTAGTTCTTTCTATGTAAAGAAGTATTTCAGGCTTTTGTGATCTGTGTAGACTTCGCATTTTGCCCTATACAAGTAATGTCGCCAAATTTTTAGGGCAAACACAACTGTGGCCAATTCTAAATCATGCGTTGGGTAGTTTTTCTTATGTGGCCTCAACTGCCAAGCGGCATAGGCAATAACCTTTCCATTCTGCATTAATACACAAGCCAAACCTTTATAAGATGCATCGCTGAAAATTATAAAGTTTTCCGTACCTGTGGGCAATGTCAATACTGGTGTAGTGGTCAGTCTCGTTTTCAGTTCATGAAAGGCAGATTCTCTTTTGTCATTCCATTCAAATGGTTGCCCCTTGCGTATCAATTGGGTAAGAGGTACAACTATCCTTGAAAAGCCTTTCACAAACCTCCTGTAATACCCGGCTAGGCCCATGAAACTGCGGACCTCTGTTACATTTGTTGGTGTAGGCCAATTCAAAATTGCCTCTATTTTCTGTGGGTCCACTGAAATCCCCTCTTTGTTGATAACATGCCCTAAGAAAATAACTTCCTCCAACCAAAACTCACATTTCTTTAGTTTAGCAAATAATTTCTTTTCTCTAAGTGTTTGTAAGACAGTTCTCAAATGATGTTCATGTTCAAGTCTATTCTTGGAGTATATCAAAATGTCATCAATAAAAACCACAACAAATTCGTCAAGGTAGGTTTTAAAAATTCGGTTCATTAAGCCCGTAAATGCTGCCAGGTCATCAGTCACTTCAAATGGCATAACAAGAAATTCAAAATGACTATACCTCGTTCTGAATGCGGTTTTCTCAACATCTTTTGCCTTTACTTTTAATTGGTGGTACCCGGATCTCAAATCAATTTTGGAAAACACTTGTGATCCCTGCAATTGGTCAAACAGGTCATCAATATGGGGTAGGGGGTATTTATTCTTTATTGTTACCTTGTTCAATTCTCGGTAGTCGATGCACAAACGTAAGGTTCCATATTTCTTTTTCACAAATAACATTGGTGCACTCTATGGTGAAGTACTAGGTCGGATAAACCCTTTATCAAGCAGGTCTTGCAACTGTTCTTTCAGTTCTTTCATTTTAGCAGTAGCCATTTTGTAGGGAGTTTTAGAAATAGGCTGGGTGCTTGGCATAATTTCAATAGTAAACTCTATCTCCATGTCCACAAATTCCCTTGGTAATTCATTTGGAAACACATCTGGAAATTCTCTGACAATAGGGATACTGTTCAATTCAACATTCTGATTGTTCAGACAACACATAACACAAATAACCCTGCCACCCTTTCCTGATCAGTTTATATGCCTTCATTGCAGATATTAAATAAGGTGGAGGTACTACCCCGTTACCCACAAACACAATTTTTTCCTGTTCTGGTGGTCTAAACACAACTCGTTTTGTCACACAATCAATGGTGGCACAATATTTAGTTAACTAATCCATGCCTAGAATTATATCAAAGTGCCTAAAGTTCAAAGGCAACAAATCTACATACAGAATAGCATTCCTAATTCGCATGTCACAAAAACGATATATAGATTCACACAATACAGATTCCTCGGATGGAGCAAATACACATAGCAAATATGGCAATAATTCTAGAGGCCTACTCAGTCTAGATGCAAATGCACATGTTAGGAAAGATTGTGTTGATCTGGAGTCAATTAACACAAAAGCATCCTGATTACATATAGAAATAGTACCTGAGATAACTGTGTTAGCATTCTGTATATCGCTTGGAATAAGCGCAAAAACTCTCCCTTGCCTCACGGTATCTCCAGTGGTAGTAGATCTCATAGTATTTCCTAGTTTTGGAATTGATGTCGTTGAGCTAGCAGCTAATTTTTCCACTGTTCTAATTACAATCTCTGGCCATATGCCCTTGTTTACCACATTTAAAACAGGCTCCTGACACACAGTAAGAAACCCCACGATGCCTTTTACTACAAATATTACACATTGGGGTTGTATCTCGGGAAGAATTAGAAGTACTCGAGGAGCCCATATTCTGCTTCTTCAAAAATTTCTTCTTCGAAAAGAAGCCTTGTCTCTTACTACCTTTCCAGTCTATCGTTGGTTTGGTCTGTCTAGCTATATTAGCTTCTAACATTATGGCCCGATCTAGCACCCCAATAAAGGTTTCCAGCTTCAGGACATTTACTATTTCTAGAATGTCACATTCAAAGCCCACCTTCAAAATGTCTTGCTTTCTTGTAGTCGGTATCGATCACATGTGGTGCAAACTTGGCCAACTCAGTGAATTTGGCCTCATACTCAGCCACTGTCATGCTGTCTTGTTTAAGTTCCATGAACTCTGATACTTTCTTGTCACGGATACATTGGGGGAAGTATTTATCATAGAAAACTTCCAGGAATTTCACCCAGTCAACGTCTTTATGATTCTCACGCATTAACATTCACCATCTTCTTGCCGTCTTCTAGCATAAAAGTGGTAAAAAGTTCCCTTTTCTTCCCTTTTTTTTCTATTATGTTTTTTTTTGTTCTCCTTGTGTTTTATTTTCCTCCAGGAGACTTTAAATCCTCTACAGGTGTAATTTCTTTGGTGTTTGCCGTGCGAAAACGACATCGGCGATCTGGTATAGCCACCTAAGCATGTTTGTAGTGAGTTCTAGGAGATCAATGAGGCGGTGGAAACTACGATTCGAATGGCAAAGCCTAGAACACAAAGGTTTGGAATTTTAGAGTCTAGTTTAAATACCTAGGGGTGTGGAGATTGCTTCAAAACTACCCCGGCTTGAACTCTGTATGGTAGCCCCATAGGTTGAGGTAGCTTTATGCGCCTTGATTCTGGATACTGAATCAACCTAGTCTGTCACCCTGTTGGAGAATAAAGAAAGTTACAAACATAGTTAGGGAAAAAAGTAATACCCGTGGTTTTTGTATGAAGATTATACATTTATTGAACCATTTATTTCTGTTCATAAATATTCTTATTTTGATTGTAATTTTAAGGTACAAGTTGGGTTAAAAAAAAAAATCCCGCACTTGCGGTATTATTCACGCACGTGCGGTACAAAGTGTAAAACCAAAGGTGTGTACTGCATTAATTGCAGGTGCACAGGGGAGTGCATCCACATAGCCGCACGTGCGGCTTGACCCCTCGTACATGCGGAGCGTCGTTCTTTCACAAAAAAAAAAATCCTGCACGTGCGGCACCACCCACGCACGTGCGGTACAAATTTTCAATCTTCAAATTGCGTATTGCTTTAAAAGCAGGTGCGAGGATGCGTGCGGCGTACACTCTCGCACGTGTGGCGATTTTCTTAAAAAAAAAATTGAAACCCGCAACTTTTGTTATGTTTATTTATTATTAATTTTTTTATGTCAAATAAATAAATAAATAAATACATAAATAAATAAAATAAATAAAATAAAATAAAATAAAAATGAATGTACAAATTTTATTTCTTTATTTAATTTTTTTCCTTATTTTATTCACATATAAATAATAATAATAAATAAATAAATAAAAATCTGATTTCTTTGTTCAACTTATTTTATTTATTTTATTCTTTTTATTTTATTTTATTTTCGTAAAAATAAAATAAAATAAATCAATGAATAAAATTTGTCCTCATCACAACCTAGCCCACTTCTTAGATTCTCTCTCTCTCTCTCTCTCTCTCTACCTCTCATCATCTATGTCTATCTATCTTTCTCTCTCTCACAACCCCACAATCCACAAACTACTCCACCCCCACCATCACCATCTTCTTCTTCCTTCTCAACACTCCATTCTTCCTCACTACCATCTCACCCCCGGCATCACTATTTCCTCTCCGTTCGTCAAATCTTCGGCGACCACCATTTTTTCTAGTAAATCATCCTTCTTTCTCCCTCTTTTTCTACTCTTTTAAGGTAACTATTTATTTTTGGGTAGATTTGTGGGTGTAGGAATAAATTTGTAGGGTTTTTGTTTTTGTTTGTTGTTGATCTATGGTTCATACTTCACCAAAAAAAATAAAATAAAATAAAATAAATAATAAATAAAAAAAAATCTGCGCAGCAAGAAGATGACAGCCGCATGTGCGGCCCAATCCGGCGCACGTGCGGTACCTTTGCATTAAAAAAAAAAAGGTTTAGTTTAGTTTATTTTATTCTATAGTTTAGTTTATTTTATAATTTAGTTTAGTTTAGTTTATTTTATTTTATAGTTCAGTTTATTTTATTTTATAGTTTAGTTTATCTTATTTTTCTGTTATTTTATTTTCTTACTTCATTTTTTTTACTTGATAGTTTAGGTTATTTAAATAGTTTAGTTCTGTTAGTTTAATTATTTAATCATTAGTTACTTCAAACAAAAACAAAAAATTGTCTTTGTTCGATAGTTAATTTCATTTAATGTCATTTTTATTTATTTATTTCTTTTAGTTTATATATATAAATATAAAAGACAAAAAAAAAATAAAAATCTAATACCTAGTCTTTTCTAATTCATTGTATTTTCCATCTATTTAGTTGTTTAGATATATTCTATTATTTTAGGTTAATTTAAAATATATATATATATATATATATATATTGAGAATTGCATGTGGTATATTAGTGGGTGGACTTGTGCTTTCATATTTTGCTTTATTCTCATGATTGGTTCTACGGGTTTGTGTCTATTTGCTGTTGGTGTGTGCAAGATATGAGTAGACCGCTATCCACCCGGCCTCCAAAAGGCCAAGGTTCCACTTCCTCGGCACCACCGTCACCACAGTCCTCACCACCACCATCGGGTGACTTGCCCCGGAGTGGGCTTCACGCTGCTTCTAAGCTCACGCAGATTCAACATTTCATATTTTAATGTAACACAGCCACCTATTGGACGTTGAATAGTTCCAACTCATTAATAGTTGGGCCTTTGCAATGTGTGAGCTAACTTATCGCGTCTGGTATGACTTTTCTACTCGAACCTTTATGAGTCACTCATCGAGCGGTGATGTCCACCATTGATGGCCATCTCGTCGGATCATCAATCCATGATTCGCGATGCGTTAGGGTTCTTCTCCAAGCCAGAATACCAGCCCTTCTCAGAAGTTGAGGACCAACAATCCATACATAGTCTAATCCAACGCTTCTCCGATACGGTGATGCAGGTTTCATGTATGGGCAAAAAATTTGCTTGGCGTTGCTATTCATTGATTCCGTGGTCTATAAGAATGCCCTTCCACTTGGGCATAAAGCTGAACGCCGCTTAGAGTTTGTTCGGGTCTTACACGGTTATCAGCATGGCTATCAGGTCTCGCTTGAGCATATCATCTGGATGCATGTGCGGAAATTTCTATGAGAGGCAATTCGGCCGCAACCTATGTAGAACCTGACTTGGCCACTACTATTTGCCAATTTGTTGACACTTGTCTTTGAGCTGAACGACTTCCCCATTGATTTGAATGAGGAGATTGATAGAGTATATCTGACTTTCGGCCAGCGGGAATGGCAGCATAGCATATCTCGCATCCTGCAGCAGGTTGGTGACCCAGTTGATGAGGCCCAGGACCCCGTCCATGACCACCCACCTCATCCTGTTCCCCCTATGCCTCCCCAAGGGGACCCATTCTACATAACTCACGAGAAGTACTTACATCTTCAGCACTCTGTGGATCAGGTCCACAGTACTCTTCGTGATCACCACCAGAGTTTCATGGGGTTGCGTACGAATTTTCAAGCGCATCGAGACTATTCTCAGGCGGCTTTCTACCAGCTACACATCCGCCAGCTCGACATTGACAGGTCGATTGCATCCTGCAAACCGACTTTTATGCCTATCGAGAGTTGAGCGTGCGTTCAATCAACTCGACCAGCGGGTTCAGGATGAAGCCTTTGAGACGCGATCTTTGATGAACGCCTTGTTTACCCAACATTTTCCACCACCACCGCCACCGGATTCTCTCTAGTACCGGCCTATATTCTGCTTTGTCTCTTCTCTTTTTATTTTTTTTTAGTTATTTCTTCTTTTTAAAAAAAAAATTTGTGAAGCGTGTTTGTGTGTTACTATATGCCTACTTGGATGTGCACCTACAATCTCTGGTAATCTTCTCTCATTTCTCTTTACTTTTCCATTGAGGACAATGTCATATTCAAATTGGGGAATGAGGGTTGTATTTTCTTTTGTGCATTTCTATTTGGCTCATAATTTATACTTATACCTATTTCACTTGATTGCATTACTTCACTTGATGTGACTTGTTGCTAGTAGGGTGATGATATTTGCATATATTAATTGGAGAGCATAGTAGACTTGTATGAAAAGGGTTTATTGGGTAGATACTTGCATGCGATGTTTGCACGAGGAGAGTTGTCTGTGTTTGTGGTATTAGTACAATTGTCATGAGTATGCCTTAATTCACATGAACACACTATTATAGCGGTGATCTTTTTATTATAATCTCTGGTGTACGTCATTGATAATAGCTAGAGTTGCAGAAAAGAATAAATGAGGATCCAAGATTCTTAAACAAAAAAAAAAAAAAAAAAAAAAAACTTGATTTGTTTGGGTTCGTAGCCTTTTTAGCTCGAGTTATTAAGCCCGTAGGGGTATCTCTACACCTAGTGCCCTAAAACCGTCTGGTTGGGGAGTCATTGGCCCAATTCTTGCTACATAGGTTAATTAGAAAGCTTAAGGGACTTAGACATTGCACAGTTAAAGAAAAATAAGAAGAATGACTTGTTCAGATTCATAGCTTTTTCAACTTGAGTTATTAAGCCCGTAGGGGTGTCTCTACACATAGTGCCCTAAAACCGTCTGGTTTGGGAGTCATTGGTCCAATACTTGCTACATGGGTTGATTAGAAAGCTTAATGGATCAGAACATTGCATAGTCATTTAAAAAAAAAATTGAGAATCTTGGCTGCAACAGGTTAGTTTTCTGTATATGTTGGGTGTTATTATGAGTTACATTGGGTTATTATAGTGGACAGTTAACTAATATGGAGATTGCACTTTACACCGAGGATACTAATGATTTGTCTACTAGTATGGATAAGTACAGGACTTTACTTTTGTATTAAGCGAATTATGGTTTTTGACTCAATAGGTTTCTTCATGTTTGTCCACAATGCCTTTAATGACTCATTATGTCTCAATATCACACTGTAATGGCACATAAGTTGATTGTTAGGTAGAATAGTGTGGTCAATTGTTGTTGAGTATATATGAATATGTCAATGTTTGTGGGTATCATTTCGAAATCCTCACGAGACTTACTCGCCCACTTAGGGTAACTTTGTGGTTTAAAGGCTTGTTACATATGCTAAATGCAACCGTTTTTCCACAGAAGAGGAAATAACTAGATTTTGTTTATTTTTATTTTATTTTTATTACTTGTTTGCGGACTAGCAAATTGTAAGTTGGGGGATGTGATTAAAGCTGAATTATACAACATTTCTTAACTTTACTTACTTGTCAAACTGTATACTTTATGTGTGTTTAATGTCAATCAGGTTGTACATAGTCGGAGCATAAAAATGGGCAAAAAGATAGATTTTGGAGGAAAAACAGATTCCCGCGTGTGTGTTGACTTTTCCGCACGTGTGTTGACTTTTTTTGGAAAAACGTGCCCGATGTTTTCAACCTGTTTGAAAGACAGCAAAAGTATAAATAGGAAAGAAAAAGACTGGATTAGGGTTCTGAAATTGTTTTGGCAATGAAAGAAATGCTAGGGTTTCAAGAGAGGATTTGCTCCAAAAAGGTTGAAGAACACTTCCATGGGGTCTTCTTTCTCATTTTCTTCTTCTTCCCACTCCTCCATGAGTAGCTAGTCTTCTTTTCTAGGGTTTTGATGAAACCCTAGCCATGTAATTAGGTTTTTCTTTTTGATTTTCAATTATGTAAAGGTTTGAACATTTGTATGGTGTTTTAGAAGTCTCATATATATATATATATATTTCATTATTTCTTCAAATATTCGGCTTTCTGTGATTGTTGAATGTTTTCTATACAAGAGTTTTCTATTCTTTCACATTCAAGGTATGAGACAGACCATACTACGAGGGGACGAGTCGTGTCACTACCCTAGTTTAGAGTGAACAATTCGTACTACTTGAGATGGTTCGTGCTCGTACATTGAACGTGATAATTTTCTTGTTAAATGCTTTGAACTTGTAGTTGCAAAACGTTATCCCGTTCGAACCATAACATAATTAATTTCAATTAGAAACCCTATTTACGTGACTAGTGGTGGACTCTTTGCCCTAGGTTTTTCCCTAAATCAATAAATCCAATTTTATTTATAATTGATAATTTAATTACTTAGTTTAATTTATTTGTTATTAAATTAGGTTATGAACAATCAATCTTTTCATCAAAATTAATTTAGAAATTTAACAATTAAATTAGTTTAATTTCACAATTGTCCCTGTGGATCAATACGGACTTGCATTATTCTAAAAAGAATTTGGTGTAGTTTTATGTTTAATTTTGGTGTGTGTAACGACTCATCAACAACTCTTGATTTGAAAGCACTTCTCTTAAGGGCACGTCCTTGGAGGGCAAGTCTGTCGATCGATCGACCTCTAGCATCCCTTTTTGCTCGTCTACCGCTAATCACTTAGACGGTTGGGAGCTCGGCCAAACCTCCCTTCACCTCCACACTAACCCTGGTCTCTTCTCCCTTTACTCCTGGGGACATTTCCACTGCCCTCTCTTTGGTCTTCTTCAGCAGTGGTTGTTCTTCATTCCTCTCTAACACCACTTTCCGTTTCTTCTTCTTCTTCAACACCTACTCTATCTCCTTCCTACTCCTCTCCCTCAATGGATCCAATCGACACTTGCAGAGGCACAAATGTTGCTAAGTCTTTTTTCTCCTAAGGGTTTGGGTGGTGGGACCGAACTCTTTGCCACCAGCTTTTGCACTGGGCCTAACACTTTCTTTTTATATTTGTCAGCCCTGGCAAAAGCTCGCGCGTCTTCTATCTCTTGTACCTTTCTCATTGCCTCCACCTCTTTTGGAGCAGGATCTCCCCAGTCGGCTTAAGCCCCAACCGGGCAAACAAGGTTGAGGGTTGGACGAGTCATCCCATCTTAACCTCCTTTTCTCCTCAACTCCTTCACGCTTGACCTTCCTTTCGTCGCAAAGATCCAACCTTGGCTCCAACAACATGGTTGGCACTTTCCAAGTCGTGTGAACTCCTCTCCGCCTTCCGTTGACACGAAAAACCATTTTAGCCTCTATCCCTTCACTAAAGAGGGTAACCCAACCGCCAGATTCCTATCCACTATCGCCAGGGGGTCACCCCAAGTCTCCTATTGTCTCGAGGCATTATAGCTTGAAAAAAACTCATCCACTGTCATCGCCTCTCCTCCGGTCGCCCGCGACCATATGATCGCACAAGCAAATAGGATCTTCCACGCATTCGGCATTAGTTGTCCTGGTGCCACTTCTAGGCGGTTCAACACCTCGACCACCAATAGGGGCAGTGGCAACCTTAGGTCCCTGTGTAACGCCTCCTCGTACAGCGCAAACTCTATTGGCTACACGTCGGACGCTCTCTCATTCGCCGTGGGCACTCCCAACTGTATCTCCACTGAAATCTAGTATTTGATACGCAACTCCTCTAGATCCTTTGTCGTTAGAGTGGATTTGTCGACTTTGGTATACCCGGTGGTCAGCGTCACTTGGCTAATTATTTGGACCACCGAGATCATCATTGTTGGAAGGGGCACACTGTTGCTCCACTACTTTTTCCCCAACTTTCCCATTTTGTACTATTCACAGTGCCACTGTCATCATCTCCTAACGCATTCGATTTCATGGGCGACGCTTTGTCTCGTCTATCTCCTTTATGTTTTTGTATATTGCCTTGGTTGGAGTGAGGAAATCTAGGATGTGAAGCAGGAGAGTCCACGAGATGTAGGAGCTTAGGTCTTGAATGTGTTATTTTTTGCAATCGGGCAAGTAAATCGCACCAACCCGAATGCCTAGGGTTTGCTTGTGTTCCAAGGATCATAGTTAAAATTCACGATTTGAAATTCCACCAAGTTAAAAACCCGGGTCTTTCCTCGTCACCCCTATAGAACCTCTTTCACTTCTTCCTACCACTTCCTCTCCCTACCAAAGTGACCAGATCGCCCCATGTGTACAAATTCTCGATCCCTCTTTCATCACACTCATTCTTTTTCCTCTCCCGTCTATTCCACTTACATCATTACGTCTTTCTTGTTCTTGAGCTGTACCACAAATGCCCTTAACGATCGATCCCTTCAAATAGCTTGCCCATTATGTTGGTCGGCCATTGTATCACGTCGGTCGTCCACCTTCGTGATGGCCGTACTTAATCTGGCCTTCCCTCACGCCGTCACCTTGTGGCTGGCTAGTTCGCCACATTCGACCACTTTCACTGGCCGGCCACATTGTTTAACGATTTTCCTCACGCCGCCACCTTTGCAATCAGCCCGATGGTCTTCTACGCTCGCCACCTTCATGGTTGCCACCGCCGGGCTACTTATTTTCCACATCCGCCACTTTTAGTAGTCGACCAACTGGACGGTCTTCCTCACGGTCGGTATCTTCACAACAACCAGCTTGAGGGTTATTCTTCCCGATTGACCATCATCGCGGTCGGTTCGACTTATTCTTCGTGTTTCACCATCCTAACAATTGACCACTCTCCAGAAGTCCTCCAACGCCCTACCCTTCCTACTGGGGAACTATTTCTCATACTCTTATTCCCTTGGATTAAGTTGCAATTTAGGAATGAAGGATATTGATACTAATGGGCACCCAAGAGAGCCCAAATACGACCCTGAATATTAAAGCCCAAGAACTCTAAGAAATCAATCTCAATAGGACCAATAGTATTCAAACACTTGTCAAGCAGAGGCCTAGTCACGTGAGGCATAAAGATCTTGCAAAGTTATTGCACCCATACATCAACCATTTAACGAGGCCTCATAGCATTAAATGGGCAACCTTTTCATGCCAAAAGAAGCAGACTCACCATGAACAATGTCAACTAAGCTTATAGACTTGGCACAAGATAGTTTGGAATGGACAAGGAAATGATGAGCAAAGGATATAAAGAAGTTTTCGAGATATGTCGAGGTTAAGTTTTCTACCCTCTTGTTTTTCTTTCTCTCTCTAAAGTCAATTTGCTCTAACCTAACAAGTCTGTGAATTATCTGAAAGTGTCCCGAGATCATCTCCATTCGACCCGTGAAAGACGCTTTGGAGGACAAAAAGGCTAGCAGACTTGTTAGAAGCATGGATCATGTCCTAGCCCGTCCCACCATTGAAGTTATTGCAGACATCCGATTGAGCTTTCTATCATCATGCCACCGTTTGGTAGTTCATTTGTCCCCAGGAGGAATGTGTGATGCCGTCATGCGGGGTTAGCCTCTACGTCTTTTTGGTGGGGCAAGTCAGAATCGATTGAGGCACCTCTATTGCCAGCAAATCAAACCCTCGACTTGGTCTTTGAGGTCAACTTATTCTTCCGGTTGGTATGAGTCGGTGGTCACAATGGAAGCGATAGTACAGGACTAGTCCCCGCCTAACGGAGGATTTTCGCCGAGTTGGGGCCACTTGAGGTCATACCATCGTTGGATTTGGTGTAAGAGCTTTACTCCATGCGTGAGTTGAGATGTAGATCGTTTGAACCAACCAGTGGTGGGTAGGGTAGTTGGTTTCAGGTCGATTTGTAATCTGCCGTCAGCGGGCTGTCGGCGATGAAGTGTGTTGCGAGTCTTTTGTTGAGTTCTTTTCTCTTTTCCCTAGATTGTGAACTTTTGAATGTAGAGTCTGTGGCCAGCCACTTGAGAGTCTTCGCGATTTAGGTATTTCAGGCTTTGGCGAGGAAATTAAACCCATTTACTTAGCCAGCAGAAGTTTTTGGAGTGGGAAAAAGAACCGGCTGTGCACAATGGCCATGGTTGTGAGAATGACCTTATCATTGTTTTCATCCACTCAAAGCCTCTACATTGAAGAAGTGACAAAGCTGCAGCGATTCCTCACTAGGTTTAACGGATGTTTAGTAAAGATGAGTCGCCGGAGTGTAGGTCGCTGGCGCTTACCTCTTGTTCCCATTTAAATGACTCGTGAAAGACTTCATTTTGAGTTGGTGAAATAAAATGTAGTCCTGGGGGAAGTTGGCTAAACGGTAGTCGCTACCGACTTCTTCAGCGCTATTGACGGGGAACGCGCTTGACACATTATTTTGTCTAGGAAATCGCGTGGAGGATCATAAGTGTCCAAGATAAGCTTCCACGCGTGGTTGTGAATCGGTGGTACCATCGGCGTGTCAATCGATGCCGTCAGATTTTGAACTTAGAGGGTAGAGCTTTATCCTTGAAGAAGCGATAAAAGGAATTGACGATGGAAAAGAGTTTATCTTTGCGTGTTTTGCATGACCCGCTTCGTAAATTTGGCTTCATCACGGGCCCGTAATTCGCCGTTAAGCGGTATTATCTCCACACGAATGAACCAGGATTTCTGAACACCGCTAGCCTGGCGGCTTTAGACGGTGGCGTAATGTTGCACAGTGGCGGGTGGTTATGGACACGGCCAGTGATGGTCCTTCCCGACCTGGTTCGCATGAGCCTTAGAGGAAAAGGTGCGCGCCAGATCGTCGAGGTTCGGCTACCAGAGGTCATGTGGGACAAATGGATGGAAAGTGTCTGCGGTTAAGTTTTTTGGATTAAGTTTCAAAAACTGGCCCAGTTTTTTGGTTTTCGTGTTTTTTGTTTTTAGTGAATATTTTAAAAATTTTTAAATTTTTTTTACTTTTTTTAGATGTACCTTACTTAGATGTGATAAAGTAAAAATTTAGGAAAAATATTTAAAATTAATAAATACATATAAATACAAAAATGTACTAAATTCCCTTTTTTTTTTTTTTTTTTTGGTATTTAGTGAATTTTAAAAGGTTTTTTTTCATTTTTTTTTTACTTTTTAGATATATTTATGTTAGGTATACCTAAAAAGTAAAAAATTGCTTTTAAAATATTAAAAAAAATTCAAGAAAACAAAAAAAAGAACAGAAATTGGGGTTTGTTTAATTCGGGGGTTTGTTGGGTGAGGTGGGAATTGTGTTTTGTAGGGGCAGGACTATATGTGCGCCGCGGCTGGTAGCAAAAGTCATACGGAGCAATGGTGACTAAGGCTTGGTTTTGTTTTTCAAAAATTTAAAAAAAAAAAAAATTAAAAAATAAGAAAATAGAATTTTAAAAAAGATTTTTGAAAAAAAAGAAAGGGAATTTTGTTGGGAAGGAAAAAACGAATTTTGTGTGTGTGGTAATTGGGTATGTGTGGGTAATGAGGAATATTTTAATACACAATGAACACAACTGGGTAAGGAGGAAGAACACAAGGTCTGAAGGTGCAATAAAAGTTGATGATGCTGTTATTCATGATTAATTTTTATAATACATGTTTTGTTATTTGTTTGTGAGGAAGGCCCAAATGGGTTGTGATCAGATTTCTCCAAAAAGCCATTGACCATTTCTAAATCATTCATCTTGAAGCAAAGTTAGACTGTTTAATTGTGAGAAGAGAGAGAGAGAGAGAGAGAGAAGAAAATGAGAGAGAGAGTTTCTAAAGAAAAGCCAAAATTATCATGCAAACTTCATCACCATCATTTTCCATTGATTAGTCCACATCGTCCAGTCTTCTTCTCCTTAGCATCCCTAAAAGTATACTCATTCTCCAAAAGGGCCAATGGTGATTCCTGCTTTTAATTATTAATAAGTATTATTAAGAGAGCAAGATAATAGAGAGAGTTTGAGAGAGAGAGAGAGAGAACGTGTAAAGTAGAAAAACTTAACCTTAATTCTTCCTTGTAACTCTATAAATGATTATTTTCATTATTTTTCTTTATTATTTTATAGTGTGAGTTGGAGTTGTCCAGCTGAGTGGCCTAGTTGTGCTTCTTAGGTAGTGAGTTTTGTTTTTTAAGAAATAAATAATCATCATTAAAAAAAATAAAATAAGAGAAAATCAAAAAAAAAATATTAATTTTGAGTTCCAAGATCTTTTTTTGAATGAATGATATTTGAATGCATTTGTGAAATACATGAACAGGTCTCTCTTGAATGACTCGCTTAAAAATAATGGAATGGAGGATGAGCCCGAGTTGAGTTGTTGGCCCTTATAAGTAAAAAATAAATGCTATTAGCAATTCAAGAAACAAATTTAAAAAAAAAAAAAAAACAAAATCAAACAAAAAAACAAAAAAAAATTAATTTTGAAAGAATTTTTTTTGAATTTTTTTATGAATAGTAAAAAAAAATCTCAAAAAACCACAAAACTTTTGGCTTTTTTTTTTTTTTTTTTTTAAAAAAAAAAAAAAGAAAAGAGAGAAAAAGAGAACAAAATTTTTTGTTATTTAAAATGGGGTCGGGGACACCACTTTTTAACTTTTTTTTTTTTTCAAAAAAAAAATGCTTCTTTCAAAAATTAACTTAACTTACGAACGCTCTTGTTTGGCATCAATGTTTTTGATACTAAAATGTAAAATAATTATAAAAAAAATAAAACAAATTAAAAGTTAATAAAATAAAAATATCATATTTAAATTATAATTATTTCAATTTTTTCTCTTTCAAAAATCAAAAAAAAATTAAAAAAATCTAACTTAATCGAATTTTTAACCCAAATAAAAGGTAGTTAAAAATAAAAAATCAACCAATTTTCTGGAGTCACTATCACCTCTAATTAGTCCCCACTCAAACCAAAAACTATTAAAACGTACCAGGTGTCTACAAACAATTGGTGGAGCACATTGCTTTCGACACATTTCTCTTATTACCACCATAATATTTCCCACCTTCAAACCCTAAACCCTAATTCCTGTTTCTTCTTCTATATCCTCATCCACTCCAATTAGCCTCCTCTGTCTTCTTCCCCCAAAACCCCCATTTTCAGTCCTCCAAAACCCTAGCCCTAACTCCTAACCCTTATTTGCAGAAAACTCCAACTCAACACAGCCATGTTCGACCTGGAGATAACTCGTTCCTGAGAAGAAGAAAAGAAGAGCAAATCCAAATCCGACTTGGTTCGGACCCAAACCCCAAACCGACACCGATTACCTGATCAAACCTCAAAGCTTCACTCCCTCCATCGACACCTCTCAATGGCCGATCCTCCTCAAGAACTACGACCGCCTGAATGTACGAACCGGACACTACACTCCTCTTCCCTCGGTTTCTCCCCTCAAACGCCCTCTCGCAGAGTATATCAGGTACGGTGTTCTCAACCTCGATAAACCCGCCAACCCGTCTTCTCACGAGGTCGTGGCTTGGATCAAACGGATCCTCCGGGTCGAGAAAACAGGCCACAGCAGTACCCTCGACCCGAAAGTCACCGGAAACCTCATCGTTTGTATTGATCGGGCTACCCGGCTCGTGAAGTCCCAGCAAGGGGCTGGGAAGGAGTATGTGTATTGCCCGACTCCATTCGGTTGTGCCCGATGTTGCAAAGGTGGGTCGGGCATTGGAAACCCCAACCGGGGCGGTTTTTCAGCGCCCGCCGCTGATTTCGGCGGTGAAAAGGCAGCAGGATTAGGACAATCTATGAATGTAAGTTATTAGAGTATGACCCAGATCGCCATTTGGTTGTGTTTTGGATTTCTTGTGAGGCGGGTACGTATGTGAGGACAATGTGTGTTCATTTGGGTCTGATTTTGGGTGTTGGAGCTCATATGCAAGAGCTTCGGAGAGTGCGATCAGGGATTATGGGTGGGGAAGATAATATGGTGACGATGCACGATGTGATGGATGCACAATGGATATCACGATAATTATAGAGATGATAATTATTTGAGGAGAGTGATTATGCCATTAGAGGTTTTGTTGACTAGTTACAAGAGATTGGTTGTGAAGGATTCAGCGGTGAATGCGATTTGTTATGGTGCTAAGTTGATGATTCCCGGGTTATTGAGGTTTGAGAATGATATTGAGGTTGGGGAAGAGGTGGTTTTGATGACTACTAAAGGAGAGGCGATTGCGTTGGGGATTGCGGAGATGACTCACGGCCGTTATGGCTACTTGTGATCATGGGGTTGTGGCGAAGATTAAGAGGGTAGTGATGGATAGAGATACGTATCCAAGGAAATGGGGGTTGGGTCCAAGGGCTTCAATGAAGAAGAAGCTGGTTATGGAGGGGAAGTTGGATAAGCGTGGTAAACCGAATGAGAACACCCCATCTGAGTGGATGAGGAATGTGGTTCTTCCCGCAGGGAGGTGATTCTATGGTTATGGGTCTTGCTGCTGCAACTGAACCAGCAAATACAGAGGCGGTGGCAGCGGAGGAGAGAAGAAAAGAAGAAAAACATAAGGATGGGGAAAATGGTGAGGGTCAGAAGCGTAAATTGGAGGCGATTGATGGGAGCCCTGGGCGCCAGATGTTGCTAAGAAAGTAAAGATTGATGAAACTGTAGTAGTGGGGGCTGAAACAGAGGAGTTAGAGGTGGAAGTTGAAAAGAAAGAGAAAAAAGAAAAAGAAAAAGAAGGGGTGATGAGGATGTGATTTCTGATTTGGAGAAATCTGAAGAAGAAGAAAAAGAAGAAGAAGAGCAAAGATGCACAGAATGGAAGTAAGGTCTGTATTGCCTACGGCTACTGGTGGGAGTGATGATGAGGCAAACAAAAGTGAGAAGAAGAAGAAGAAGAAAAAGAAGAGTAAAGAGCGCTTGAACTGGAGTAGATCAATGAATTGCAGCTTTGAATGAGAAAATACTCATGTATGTTTTATTGATACCTCATATTATCTTCAATGGGGTGTTCAAAATTTTGTGATCTTGGTCATTTCTAGCACAACTATTGTACTCTTCAGGTTTATGTATCAGAATGTTTTGTTTTTTTTTTTTTTTGCATTAATAATTTTATTGTTTTGTTTGTTCTTTGTGTTTATTGCTGGCTTAGTGTTTTTCTTTTGTGGATTGCATCTGTTTTAGGAATTGCAATAATTTTTCAAATATGATCAATATTTCTAGTTTCAAATATGCATGTTTCACTAGATATTGAGTAGGTGAATATATTGTATTGTCAAACATGAATGTTTTATATAATTCCTAATGTTATGGTTCTTGGTGGATTTATGGATAGTTTATCCTTTTCATTGATTGAAATGCTTAATGTCACTTCAAACACCAAAGGAATGATCTGAATAAAATTTTATTCAAGTGTATGGTATCTTTAGTTTTTTGTGTTTTCAAAATCAGCTAAATGCTCAAAGATTTATTGGGCTGATTCCATCAGCCTTCTGAATTTGAAAATTTGAACAAAATTCTTCTAATAATTCTGCAGGGGAAAAAACATAGCAAGCAAACTAAAAAGACTCAAACTCAATCCCAAAACCAGTTAAAATTCCTCCTCTTCAATATTATACAGTATGCTGAGTGATGTATCTAATAAGTAGTTTTATGAATTGGTTTTTCAAATAGAATTGAAAATACCGATCTAGACTTGTGATGGATCAGCTAATTGATCATCTCGATATCCCCGTTCTCCTCATTAGTTGCTTTCTCTAATTGGAATCTCGAAAATGTCACTTGACCTCTGAGCCTGATCTCTGTTGCAATGGTATGGGGTTGGTTTAGACTGGTATATGTTTTGTTATGTGCAATGAATGTAACTGTGTGCCACTATAGTGATTATGGAAAAATGTGGCAGATCTGAGGCTTGATTATGTGAGCAACCTGACTATGAACTCTCTGTGAATCCTAAATTGCATCTTAAAATGTGAATAACCTGAATAACATGATAGAAACTTGTAGATTCCCATGAAACTATCTAATAGACGGGCAAGTCAGTTGTAACCCCTATTGGACTCGGCGGTCAGCAGTATCGGATTTGGTCTCATATTTGTGATAATCAAATTTTGATCTGTTTTGGTGTTGATTCTAGTTTTATGTATGCAGACAAATGGGCACTCACATTTAAATGAATATGACATTTTTTAGGCATATTGAGTTATTTGGAAGCTAAAGGTTGATGCTTTCTCTCCCTCTGATCTGTATATTTTAGCTTTGGTTTGCAGTTATGCAAGTTTTTGCAACTATTTTATGGATTCATCACTAGCACATGTTTTGTTTTGGATAACTTGCATTTTTTATTTTCCTAGTTAGCCGTAATAGTTTCTTGAAGTTCTACCACTAGTATTGTCCATGCTTTTAGGGTCTGTTTGGATTTTAAATTTGTAAAGAGGAAAAGCAATTCATTTGGACACGGAAATGATCATAATTCGTATATCAGCCTCCTAAAAAGTAATTCATTATTCACAAAATATTGGTAACCCCAAAATTTGTAAGAAAGAACCTAAAAGTAAAAGCAAGTAACAAAGTTTATTAAAAACCAAGTAACAAAGTTTCCATCGTTTCCTTTTTATCTTTTACGCATCCTCTCAGGCCACCATTGATCTCACGTTCTCTTACACACTAACACACCAAATTTTTACATTTTTTTAAAAATATTTTCTTTGTTTTAATATTTAAGATCATTATGGTGAAAACAAAGCATGAGATAAGAATTGACATGTTAGTTTCAGCAAGATATCTCAATGGCCTGCCTTAACCTCTGACTTCTCCTCTTTTTTGGACAGTCACTGTGAGCACCCCATTCTCCATGCCAGCCTTGACCTCATCCATCTTGGCATTCTCTGGCAACTTGGATTGCGGAGGAACTTCCGCCGCTGTTCTGCTCCATGCTGTGCCACTTGTCGTCCTTCTCCTCCTGCTCTTTGCTCCTCTCCCCACTTATCTAGAGAATTCTTCCCTCTTCCACCTTGACCCTCACCTCTTCCTCCCTCCTGCCCGGAAGGTCAGCTTTGAATATATGAGCTCCCGGGGCCTCCTTCCAGTGAATCCGCACTGTGGCAAATTGAGAGGCTTTGCGAGCTGAGGCTGGGAAGTTGGAGAGGGAAGAGGTGAGGAAGCCATTGAAGGGGTCCCAAATATCCGAAGAGAATGGATCAAGACATTGGTTTGTCGGTTCCCAAAGAAACTTGGAATGGGAGACATGTTGGGAGACTTGAGACAGTGATTCAAACAGAAAGAAACTGTTTTTTTTTCTTTTTTTTTTTTATCCATGGAAAAAAAAGATGTTACAGAGAGCTTTGAAGTTGAAGTTGGGTAAAGCAGCTATTTATGGAAATGAGAAGATGGTTTTGGTGCTTTCATGGCCATTCTGTCATCAATGTTATAGTTGAATTAAAAATATGGATGGTACCTACTTTTTCGTCTTCAACCTTCTACCACCTTCGTACTTTCATACAGACCATCATCTCAATCTTTCTCCACAGGGTAGAATTGTAAACAATCATAAGTAATTTCATTAGAAACATTTTGTGTTTTTGGACTAAAAATCCAAACTAATTTCAAGTTGAAAATTCAAATCAACTTGCACTTAGGTTTGATCCTTAACGTATGTTTATGTTTAAATTTACAAGAAAATTTAAAAACTAGAAATAAGAATTTAATTTTGAAAACTAGGAGGAAGGGACATTTGTTTAAAAAAAACAGTAAAACCAACTTTTTTTGTGGCTGTAAGAATCTATATTAAATTTTGTAATTTGTTTACTAGTTTTCAAAAAATGAAAATGGACCCCAAATAAGTTTTTGTTTATTCTTTTCACAATTATTGTAAATATAAATGTGAAATTGGTATACAAAATTTGTTTACTATGTTATTTTCACTTTTATAAAAGTGAAATTGATTTTAAAATTTTTAAAATTTTAGATAAGTTTTCACTCCCTCTTCATTTCTCATTTCTCAATTCCCAACCTTACAATCACGTTTCCCATTGAGTTGACTTACAAGAAATCCAAAATATACTTAAATGTATTAGAAAATTTGTTAGAGATTAGATCGAAGATAAACAAATTAAAATTTGTTAAAATTTTAAATTAAACTTGAATAATTTATTATTCAACTTAATTTAACTCTTTTACAATCCCAACCTTTGGATTTCACAAATTGGATCAAGAAGATGTAGCTTTGGATCAACCAAGAAGGGGTGTAGTTTTTGACCTATCCAACCTAGTCAAGTCAAGTTGTGTCAGGCTCAGCTCTTGTCTCATTGTGTGCTAGAGTAGTGGTTTGGTAGCTCGAGTAGTCTTCCGTTTTTGTGTCTTACGTTCGAGCGATAGATTGGTCACTCGAGCAGTTTATGTATATATCAGATTGGGAAAAGACATTTTTAAGTCACTTTTTCATTTCCTTCTCTCTCTAAAACACTGCAAACCCTGATTTCTTCACACTCTCTCACTAGTTCCTATCTAAACACCTCCATACACCCAAATCTATTGATTTCTCCACCATAGTTCCTTGGAGAAAGTGATAGAGCTCGTAGAGGGGTTCGTTTTAATTGCAGGAGATTTTATTTTTATCTCTGTCAAACTTCAACACTTGCTTTTGTAGGCACCGTATTTTGACCGGCTTTAAAACTTGGGCACTTTCTTTTTATTACTCGATGATGGAAATTAGAATGTGTTTCTTGCACAATCCTTAGTAAGAAAGATGGAATTTAAGCTTTACTCTTCACCCTAAGCCTATTTTGGTTAAGTGTTTGGGTCCTAAGGCACCGAGCTTAAACAAACTTTTTCTCCTCTAGCCGACCGCCACGCATGAGATTGCCCAGTTTGTGTTGGTTCAGGTGGGCATTTCCCAAACCCATTTTTTGACCCATTCATGCATTGAATGCATCTATACTCACCCTCCATTGCTTAGTGCTTGATCCATTGAAGCTAATGCTCCACTTTTGTCTTTTATTAGCTCAATTAGTGCTCCATTTGCTCCATTATCTCTCTAATGCTCCATGAATCTTCCACTTTGTCTTCCACCATTTCTTCTCTTACATGGCCTATATGAATATATCAGATTGTTGAGAGGAGAGAGAGGATAGATTGAATAAAAAATGCTAGAGATAGAGAAGAAGAGAGTTTAAGCTTTGAATTCAAGAGTTAGTCAAAATTAAGTGTTAGTTGTGAACTTCCATTTTCTCAAGCTATATACCATATCTCATCTTCCCTTGCAAAAACCACTCAAGAACCAAGTCTTAAAGCTTTGCTCAAGGAGATGGTAGTCTTTGCCAAGTTGAAGAACCAAGCACTCATTTCCTACACTTGTCCAAAACCATCATTCTAAGCTCAAATTCCAAGCTCTTAGGATTAAGATCATAATTCACAACCTTGAGGGTGATCAAGAGGAAGTTTGGAAATCAAGAAGTTCACTCTTTCTTTAGAAGGTGAATTTTCAATACTTTCATTTCTATTCCAATTTCATTTCCTTGTTTTCGCTTTCATATTGTTTTGGTGTAATCTAAACGTAAGTGGTTAGTTTTTAATTCTTTCATTTTCTTGCACTTTCTATCTCCTACTCATTTTCTTACACTTTCTATCTTATATTTGTTTTCTTACTTTAGTTTCATATTAGTTTTGATGTGATTTAACCGAAAGTGGTTAGTTGAGCCACCTATATATTCCTTATTTGTTCATTTCTCGGTGTTGCAACAAGACAAGTTTTACTAGGCCTAGTTGGCTAGCCGGTTAGCTTCTTTTGGACAAAACGGAGTAGTCTTCTAGCCAAGCATACTAGTTCCCAGCAATCCTCAAGACACATGAAGCTTCTATTTTGTTTTTTTTATTTGAGTGTTTTGTGAGGTTTTTATTTTGTTGTAATATTTTCCTTCTCCCTCTCTCATTTGGTTTGTAATTATTTATTCAAGTATTGTAATAATTCTCCGCTCCGCTTCTTGCTATCTCATTCTTTTACTTACTTTTCTTATTTGTACATAAGCATCATATTTTAGTATTATATTGTTTAAGAAATATATATTTAAAATTGAAATTAAAACTCATTAATATAAAATTAGGAATAAATTTATAATCAAATTTTGTAAACATCAAAATAAATATTATGACGGTTCCAGTTTAGACCCGATCTTTTTCATATTCTTAGATCCGGAATTTCATATCTTTGATTGTTGTTTATGCCATTTTTATCTTCTTGTTAGTTAGTTTGGTTGTTTGGAGTTGTTGGATATGTCTGAAGTAGGTTGGAAGTTAGATTTTCAAAAGAGTTGCTGTCCATTTCCTTTCTTGTTCGCTCAAGTGGCTTTTGAAATCTCCCAGTATTTTTAAAGGTCTGCAAAACTTCTGGGAGTAGGGTGATCTTTGCTCGAGCGGTCCTTTCATTGTTCGAGCAATCTTCTGTACCTGGACTCAATTATAAACCTATGCAAATCAAAGCTAGGCTCCCAAGGCTCAATATGACTATAAGGTAAACTTATTATATGTTTTTTACAATTTAAAATTTCAAATATTAGAATAAAACTCGACTCAAGAGACCAACCTTGTTAAGTTTATCATTTGATGGAGCTTTAAAGATCTTGGATTTAGTCTTAGATTAATGCTTGAGGCCTCGAATTTGCCTCGAATTCGATTTTTTTTTTTTTCTCCTTAAAGCTATGTTAGTTTGGTTTTTTTTTTTTTTTCCCCTCTCTTTTCTTTTCTTTTCTTTTTGCAAGGGTGGTTATATATAGGGGTGCGTTAAAAAATTAGACATTCTGCAAGTGAGTTGGGTTGGACTGATTTAGTGATAAAATTGACTGATCAATTTTTTAAAATTTTATTTTATTTTATTTGTTAGGCTGTGTTGGTTTGGTTGGTTGTTTTTTTTTTTTTGGTGGTTATGTGTAGGGGTGTGCCAAAAAATTAGACATCCCGCACCAACTCATCATATAAAATTATATGGAATTAACGAAATTTAACTAATAATTAAATAATCACCAATTAAGTTGATCGGTTAAGTAATAAAATTAACTGATTAGTTAAGCTATTAATTAAATTTTGTTAATTTCATATAATTTTATACGATGAGTTGATGCGAAATGTCTAATATTTTATATTAGACATTTTGGCCTTGTTTGGTTTGTGTTTCATAAACAAAATTTTGAAATCTTCTCTGAAAACACATTTCTGGGAGTAATCAAACCAAACAGATTTTCTCAAAAAAATTCTCAGAAATGTGTTTGGTTGTCTTTTTCCAGGATCACTTTTCAAAACAAATTCTCAGAAATCCGTTTGGTTAGTTTTTTCAGAAACACAAAATACAAACACCCCCAATTACGTAAACATGTTTTTTTTTTTTTTTTTTTTTTTTTTTTTTTTTTTGAGAATGAAGCAAAACAGCACAAACTGAGTATAGCACCTGGAAGAATAAAGATGTGGTTCATAATGAAACTCTACAACGCATGTCCAATTCTTATTTTTTACATGAATAATTTCTTTTTTGCCAAAAAGGTATAAACTACATAGCATGTCATGCTGAGGTTCCTGCCAAAGCCACATCACCATTTGAAGTCTTAGGTGGAGCAAAGAGTTGGGGTCATTTATTACTGTTGGTGTGCCAAATGGAGTTGCTAAGGATGCTGAACTGGCTGCGACTTTAAGAAAATTAAACTTCATAACAGAAAAGCAATATTAAGAACAACAATCACCATAAAAAATGCTCATAATAACTAATTGCTTAAATATGGCTTTACAGGTTCAATCATGAAACCATTGTAGGGAGAAGGGAAGTTGGAAGAGCAATTCTAACACCTGCCATAAGCTGATTTTCCAATCGAAAGCACTGCCGAAATCTTCGTCCCGGCCTTACGCTCCAACCACGGCAAAAAATTATCACACTCTTCATCTGAAGAACATGAAACCTGAGACAATGATTCAGCATTGCAGCTTTTTTAGCTTAAGAACAAAAACATTGAATCAATTTAAGCCACAGCCCAACTAATTTCAAACCAGAACAACAAATCCACCAACTAAAACATTCAATTTAAGCCACGACCAAATAAATTTCAAACCAGAAAAACAAAACCCAACAATTTGGCTGTTGGATTTTTTTTTTTTTTTTTTTTTTTTTTTTTTTTACAGAATGGAAGCAAGACAACACAGTTGGTGTTCATGTTGCAGTTGGTGTTCATCATATTGGTCATCAAGCAAGACAGCACATATCATACATGAGTAGATTTTTCACAATGGGCAGAATGAAAGAGTTAGTGATATAGACTACTGAATTTTCAAAATGTGCATGTACAACCATTATAGAGTACTGAATTTGAGTGCAAAAATCAGGTGTAAGAAAGAATTTGCATGTACAACCATTATAGAGTTAGTGAAAAATCAGGATGGGGATACTAACAGAAATCTTCCACTATTTATATGGATTAGAACGTGCATAATGATATCAAATTAATAATATTAGAGCTCCAAGAGCTTCTTGAAACCTGGGAGTTAAAAACTGAGTATAGCACCTGGAAGGTGACTTAAACCAGATTTTATTATCTGAGGCGAAAAAAATCACCAAATGCACAAACACACATGTATGTACAATATGATATATAAATTATATATACATAGAAAAAGAATTAAATACCATCGAAGCAATTTCTTATAGGATGAAGAAATTTTTTTTAGTGCAAAATAGAAAAAGAAGGCAAGATGGGAGAATAATAAGATATGAATTTTCTTCTACTAGGGGGGCCATTTTATGTATAAAATGATATATATATTTTTAAAGTATTATGACAAACAGTATTTTTCACAGAAACAGGGGGGCCATGGCCCCCCATAGTCTTCTCCTAGTTCCATCCCTGCCTGGAAGAATAAAGCTGTGGTTCATAATGAAACTCTAGAACCCATGTCGAATTCTTATTCGTTCTACTACTCCTATCAAATGCTCCTTTCAAATAAACCACCAAACTCTATAATGTGATGAAGGATATTGTTTCTAGTTACCAGACTAGAATGAACACAGTACCTATTACCACACTGACAACATACAAAAATCTGAAAGAGAAACATGTAAAAACAGAATCTAACAGATTAACATAATCTATTACATCGCTCATTATTTGTCTCAAGGGATGAAGACTAATGTAATCTATTAAAGCATGTAAAAACATCTACACTTGGATCTACTACTACTACAACAAACTAAAGAACCCTGCTTCAACATGTTTCATCAAAAAAGTATACACTAAAACCAAGCGATCCACGATCAACACGCCAATCCAATCAGCAGATAGTGATGCGTAATTCTTCTCGTAACAGATTCTTGCAGATTATGAACAACAGAAAAGCATCTGTTCCATGACCAACAGAGCATACCGATGTAGATTCTGATGCAGATTATGAACAAAGCAGCAGATATCGATGCAGATTATGAACAAGAAGAACATAGTGATGCAGATTCTTGCACATTCACAACACAGAGAAGCATCTGCTCCATGACCAGAAAAGAAAGCAGATAATGCAAATTTAACATACACAGAGAAGCATATGTTCCATTACTGATTCAGAACACACAGAGATGGGACTGCTCCACTTACAAAGATCTAAATATAAAATACCGATTCACCATTGCATCTAAATTTAAAATACAGATTCACCAAAGAAAGCATCTAAATTTAAAATACAGATTTAGAACACACAGATTCAAAGATCTAAATTTAATCTAATCAACTATCCACTGTTTTTAAAATTAATCTAATCACAACTATCCACTGTCTCACTAATTTGCCACAACACAAAGAACACAGACTTCAACACATGGATACGTAACATCACCCAGATAAAGAAGACACAGATTCGTATCAAAGACCACGTTGAATTTGATTGCAACAAATGCACCACGCGTCCCTCAGATAATACATCCTCGCTTTCAAACCCTTGCATGTCCAAAAATTGAATAATAAGTATTTAAGTAAGTACATAATGCAAATAAATATGTATGCATACACCACTCTTAAGTATTTAAGTAAGTACATAATACACTACTCATAATGCAAATAAATATTTAAGTAAGTATATAATACTACTTGTTATTATATACCTATTGTTGTATGCCTCCCACATAGATGCTGCAACCTCATTTCGCCATTGTCCCATCTGCACTAGTTGTTCACGTGACATGTTCATATGGTTGTGTTGTTGCATAGCTGGTACTCCATCTTGATTTCTGTGGACATTTTGACTTGCACCTTCACCTCCACCTCCACCTCCACCTTCACCTTCACCTTCATCTTCATCTTCATCTTCATCTTCAACGTCATCATCATCTTCGTCACCTGATTCTTCTGCATCGAAAAATTCATCATGCTCTTGCACAATCCGGATCCAATTGTGGAGAACATAACATGCCATAACGATTGGCCCTTGTCGTACCATATCATACCGTGGCATGTGTTTCAATAATGGAAACCGTTGCTTTAACACTCCAAAAGTTCTTTCTATGACATTCCTCAAAGAAGAATGCCTATGGTTGAACAACTCCTATGGACCATGGTAGCGACGCCGCCTATTGAACTCTTGCAAATGGTATTTTTGGCCCCGATATGGGGCTACGTACCCGGGCATGTGTGTATATTCAAGGCCAACAAGATAATACTTGTCTACAGTAAAACTCTTTCAGTAAGAACATGTCATGGCATATTTGGGTGTGAAAAAAGGGAAACACTAAATTGAAAACAAATACACTTACTAGGTGGTGGGTGTGGAAAGTCAGCAAAATTTGTGGTAAGTGCTTCTAGGAAAATTCTCGAATCGTGTGCACTACCTTCCCAATCAATGTATACAAACGTAAACTTCATGTCAAATGAACATGCAGCCATGACATTTTGAGTTGTATGCACTTTTCTACCTCGATATGGCATTTGGTCACCTTCTGGTGCCACAACAACATGTGTGCCATCTATCGCCCCCACACAGTCCTACATGACATAACTTTGAATTAATTTATCAAATTTTCAGTCTTAATAAGCCATATAAAATAATGCAAATGAACTGACATTTTTGTTACCTTAAACCATGGCCAATACCGTCTGTCATTCCGAATTTTATAATGGGTAACATTCATGTTCGGTGGTTGGATTACAAATGGCGCAAGATTTCCCAACGCCCGCATCATAAGTACGAAATGACGATGAATTGTCTCATTTAAGTGCTGAAATCGATCTCCAGCATTTCTTGCTCCTGAACTTTGACCACAGATAAATAAAAACATAGCCAACGACTCTTCAAGTGACAATCGCATGTTCGACCAATCTACAACATTTCTACGGACAATCTGTTTAACTAATTCCACAAATGTCGGGACTTCCATTCACAATTGTTCACGGATTGATTTAGGATTTCCACTTAGTAAGAATTTTATGTACTGCTCACCGGTGTATGGACAATTACGCTATGTTGTCTCAGAGAATGTCACGTGTTAGTTGACAAACCATGTGTAAGTCCATCACATCATCGTCATCATCGCCACCGACGGGTCGTATATATTGTTCGGTTGTTTTCCATTGGGTCGTGACGATTTACATCTAAAGCGTAAAGTGTAAAATACCAAAGTATTATCAAGAATGACATAAGTATAGCACTAAAAATTTAATGAGGACATTGCAACAAGGAAAGCGCGGCGAAAAAATATGAGCACAACATAGTGGTAAACATTAAGCAAATGAACTTAGACAGCATGATATAGATAGTTAGGTCAACACCCAACATAGTCCAAACCGAAAGGGAAAAACAAACAAATTAAAACAAATACAATTTAGGTTTAACAAATGCGAAAAATAAAAAAGAAGAAGACAGCCAAACAATTATGCGAGCATCTTTATTTCCAGAAACCTCAAACCAAACAGTGGGATGACCACGCTTCTCACAAACTGAGGATCCAAAGGTACCTCATTTCCGGTTCCATGGTCATAAACATGGTTCGCCATTCTAGTGATGTGAACATGTTCATGGCCTTCAAAAACAAGCTCGGATCCAGGGTCATTGATTTTAGGATGGTCATACATGCTGCAACGGAGTACGCATCACCAGCCCTAGCGTTGGCCTCTGCTTGAAGGTAAAACCGTTATTCATCTACTACGCCTTTTCCCGACGTATATGCATGAAAGCGTTCATCCATTTCTCTTCCATCGAGATGTGAGTGCACCCTGCCGAGAAGAACGCGCAAAAGCGCCAGTGGCAAATGACTTGGCAAATATTTCTGACATGAGCTCATAATGTTCAAGGCCTTTGGTTTGGAATTGTTTTGCGTTGGGGTGTGCCTACAAGTTGTAAAAATTAATCAATCATGTAGAAAATTATTTCTCTATGCACATGGTTATGCTAAATGTATGCGAAAAATAATTACTCGAACATAATTTTCCCAAACATCATCTAGGGTCACATCGCTTTGAGTGATTGGATCCCATCCCAAACCCGTGTGGTTTTTCAGAGCAACAAACTCTTTGTAGCTCGCCTTCAAACGCTGAACTTACTCCTTCAATTTTTTGGCCCATAATTTTTCCCAACCTTTTAGTCATCTCATCATCAATTGTTTGCCACTACCTTGTGTAAAAACTCCTAACTTTCTTTGCCTTGGATGGACCCTCTTTCTTTATCTTGTCCACCAAAATTTCTAAAAATATCTTAACAATTTCAGACCCCCACATCTTAAAGTCGTCATTATCGTTAGCCATTCTAGCCTAATACAAGTGCAACAAATTACAATTTATAGTTATGTGAACAACTATTAATGTGAAGCCATTACAAATAATAGCCATTACAAATATTACGAATATTTAATATGAGATTCCGCGTGCAAAAGTTTACCGGATAAGGAGTTTCGTTTTCAGCAGTGGACGAATTGACTGATGGTTGAGGTGATATCTTCCTCTTGGCCCTTGGTGTGTTTAACAATGACCGTGGAGTACAAAGTTGGCCTGGTTTAAAATCAAAATGAAAAATTCAGGATGAGCAGAATTTTTGTGCCATACATGAGCAGAATTATGAAAGCACAATTTTCAGAATGAGCAGAATTTATGTATGCATACATGAGCATAATTATGAAAGCAGAATTTTTAAAATTAGCAGAATTTTTAAAATTAGTAGAATTTATGTACGCATACATGAGCAGATTTGTGAAAGCACAATTTTCAGAATGAGCAAAATTTATGTACGCATACATGAGTAGAATTATCAAACCATAATTTTCAGAATGAGCAGAATTTATGTATGCATACATGAGCAGAATTATGAAAGCAGAATTTTCAGAATGAGCAGAATTTATGTACGCATAGAATTTATGTATGGATTGGTGATAAAGCATGCTGGCATGTTTGGTGGGTATTCAAGCCTTTGTTTTCTTCAGGAGGGGGAAAAAAAGAAGAGAAAAAGGTGGAGATTCGAGCTTGTATGTGCAGTGAATTAACATTTCACACCAATAGAGACATGAATAAATCATTATGGTGGCTGTTATATAAAATTTGTTTATCCTACAATTTCATTTTCATTTTCTATTCCTTTAATATCTACTGTGAAGTGACATTGTGGTTTTTGTTTGCACAGCTGGATTTGAATAATAGGCTGGTCATGGCAGGTTGTTCATTCATGGGTGGTTTTGCCATTATTTTGCTCACTATGTTTGGATCAAGTATTTGTAGGAGATTTGAGGAGTGAAAACAAATGGTAAGGGGAAAGTGGAAAAAAAAAGGTTCCATTTCATTCATTGTGATCGATTTTCTTTCTCTTCACAAATCACTCTCAAATTCTTGTTCCAAACATAACTTATGTAGTGTAAGAGTATCACCCTTGGTTGTGTTTTAAGGTTCTCATTTACATGGTAAAAATGGGTGAAGGAGAATGAAAATTATTTATTGAAATTCCGACTATAGTGTTTGGTATAGCTACTATTATAACTTATAACTTTTAGACAAAATTAACTAAGAGATGAAAGCGAATTTGTTGAAATGATGCACATATGAAAGCAAAATTTGTTCTCTTTGTGTTCAATGATCACTAATCCTGTGTTATGCAAACAAAAGTCATTTTCAGTAGAATAGTTCTTATGCAAACAAAAGGAATCACAGAGTTAAAATTGAAAGGCCAATGAATATTTTGAAAAGTCATTTTGCTTCTGTTTTTGTTCTTCTTATTGTGTTAGATTTTCAAAAAAAAAAAAAAAAAGAAACAGTTCTAATCTTTAATCTTTATAGACCATAACCTAAACCCAGAAAATGGATGCATTGTGAAACAGATGCCTTCTTGGAACATCATCCCCATAGAAAAAAATTCAATCTAGATAGACAGAATGATAATATTCTAATTTCTAATAAATATAACACATAATAAGGAGCAAAAAAGAAAGGTGTGTTGTCACCATGAACTCCATGAGTAATACATACATCAAGAAGGGATTGTTGAGATTCATATCCATATATATATATATATATATATCTCAACCTATTAACAATTGGTGCTTATCGTTAGAGATAAAATATGAAGAAATCTTGAGCTAAATAACTAAACAAGCATTTTCGGGCAAAAAGTATATGACAGTGTAAAAGTATATGAAATCTTGGATATGCAAGGATATATTACAGTATATGACCACAAATTCCAGGCATTTTCAGGCAAAAGTTGTATCCTTCTTATTTGAGAGGTTGAAAATGATATTAGCAGAATTGAGGGACCTTTAAATTATTCTTTCACCTTCATTGTTTACTGTCGTGGAACGAAATTCATGGCTCAAATCAATGTAAATTCATCTTTTCACAAAAAATGGAGAGAAACAGCCATTTCCTTATGAAAATTGTTAATCCAAAAAACGGAACTATCTATAATCTGCATATGTTCTATGAGACACCAAATAAATTAGGCTAAGGTTAATTTACCGATTTCGAAATTATCTGATTTCGAAAATTTGCCGATTGCGAAATTCACCACAAATTAACAACCGAAAGGCAAAAGCCATGCGAACTTTGTAAACCAAAATCAGTGAATACATTGTTCAGAACTGACAAACCCAAATGAAATTTAAAAAACAAATATATATATATATATTTATATGGATTAGAAATACCTCTTGCTTGCTTGCTTTTGGTGGCCCCCAAATCCCATAGTCCACAATGAAGTTTTGAGCACGACCTCTCCGTTTTTGCAGCGAATGATGAAGTTCTGCTTCGTCTTGGTGGGGTTCGAAGCTGGTTGGTTTGCATTTTATAGAGCCCAGAAGAAAAAAACAAAGGACAATGATGTTACAAGTCCCAATTGTGTGAAGACTTCATTCAGTTTGACAAAGTAGCCAAAGCTAGGGCACGATTTGGGAAAATCTGTGAGGTAGAGATGAAAGAGGTGATAGACAGTGTTGGTGCATCTAATGCGGAAGATTTCTCAAATCTTGAGCAGCATATTGATGGAGGGACGACAAGTGGGTCTTCGAAAGCAATTGGGAAGACAAGTGGGTCTTGATGGAGGGAAGGCAAGTGGGTCTTTGAAGGCAGTTGGGAAGGCAAGTGGGTCTTGATGGAGGGAAGGCAAGTGGGTCTTGAACAGCGTATTGATGCAGATCTTGACGTACAGGTGCGGATCGTCTTCCTTCACACAGCCGATAGAGAGCCGTTGGACTGCCTTGAATGCTTTTCTTTGTATCACAGAGATAGGTCAGAAAGGTTCTTTTGAGAGAGAGAAGACAGAAGATGCGTTTTCAGAAAAGTTTTGAGAGAGAGAAGTTCCAAAATGTGTTTTGAGATGAGTCTAAGAGAATATTTCAGAAACAGGTTTGCCAAACGTGTTTTGGTACTTTTTTCTCTCAAAAATTGTTTCTGAAACAGAAACCAAACAAGCCCTTTAACTCACCCTTAAAAAAAAAAAAAAAAAAAAAAAAAAAACTATGGAACAACTAGGTAGCTCGAAATTATAAGGCTCGAATGGCCCGAAATCATCTCCTCCTCTTCTCTCTCTATCTCTTTTTTCTAGAATATAGTAAAAGGCTTCATTGTTTCTCTGATACGCACTTAATTCAATTCCTTCCATGGCTTTTACCTTGGCAGATCAAGATTATAGCCCAGTAATCTGTGGCTATAGACAGGCTAATCAACGTCCTCGAGTGCCAACCCTACACAGTTGCAGAACAAACACATACTAAATTACACACTCGGGATTAATAACTTAACCCCTAACTTGACTTGATGTGGTTCTATAACATTATTATCATTATGATGCCTTAAACATGGCCTAGGAATGCCTAGGATGGAATGAGGATGCAAAAATGTACTTAACAACATTTTTCAAAACTTGTTGAAAACAAGAGTCTCGCTCAAACGTGGCTTTCTCCGCTCGAGCGAGCTTACCGAATGAGAGAGGTCGCTTGAGCGTAGACCCCCTCGCTCGAGCGATTTGTAAAAGTGTGAAAAGTACTGGTTGCTGAAATTCTCCGCTCAATGCTCGCTCGAGCGTTAGACACAGTTCCTTACTCGAGCGTAGCTCGCCGCCGAAAGCGCAAGGCCTCGCACACACAAAAACCTGAGAGCTTGCAATTTACGCTCGAGCCAGCATTCCGTCACTCGAGCGGAACTTTAAAAACAACGGCGGTCGCTCAAGCATGGAAGCCAAATTCTAGGTTTTCCAGATTTGCTCCCAAAGCTCAAACCATGGATCAAACATGCCAAAACTCATCCTTTTGGGCCAATTTTCTAGAAAACACTTAGAAACTCATAATACAACATGTTTTGAAGATCATTTCACAAAACCAAAGCCCAAAAGTGTGCCAATTGAACACAATTTCAATGAAACTTTTATGAACAATGCAAGAACATAACATGCATGAGTTCTCATGAACTCTAATGCTCCAAGGTATGACCAAATGCAAGATTAAGCTAAAAAACATGGTGAATTTCTAAAGTACAACCATAATGTGGACATGCATGTGGAAATTCTCATGAAAATGATCTCAAAATTCAATGATATGGACATGCATGCATACATTGTTTCTCAATTCAACTCTTTAGGCTAGCTCTTGACTCAAATCTCCAATTTTCCATAAACCATGCATGAAACAACTTAAATTCACAATTAAGGGGATGAATTTCCTACCTTAAGTCTTGAATTCCAAGTTTGGTAGCTCAAATATGCAATTTTCCTTCAATCTCCCTTAAGTCTCAAGCAACTCTTGTTGAATTCAATTTCTTTCCTAATCTCCCTCTCTCTCACGTTTTTGTCAAGAAGATGGATGAAGAATGGTGTGAAACATATATGAAATGAGAATAAACAATGGCCTTGAAATAATCCACTTAATGGCAATTGTGTAATAAACTCAAGCTAATGTAATTTAACTTTATTTATTCTAATTTAATCATTCCAAATCGAATTTTAATTAAATCTACCATAAAATTCTATAAATCTTAATTAGCATAAAACACTAATCAATTTCAGAATCGGTCGCCGATAAGGCTTTCAATTCGCAATTCGAAATTAAAACATGAACAAATCATTCAGTAACAACAGATAGAAATGCAATTAAGCAACACACTCACATAATCAATTTGGGTTTTCACCTTAATTAATTACTTGTCATGCTTAATCATGAATTAACACTAATCAGAGGTGAGGGTTGTCACACTTAGCAAATAATCTTCTTGGTCGCTTCGTTTGTTCTGTCTCAACGGGCCGCTCCAATTGGCGGCGACAGAGGTGACGTTACTATTGGTCTCACCTCTACCGTGCCAACGCTTGGTTCTTGGAGATCGCCACGTATAAATTTCCCAATTTTCGACCAAAAAACTCTCACAATCTGTTTGGTTCGCGAATTGACAATACCCACATATCTGTGTCTCAATCAAAATCGTTTGGCTTTTGGGTTTGGTTTTGAAACTCGATCGATGAATGGTTTGCTTGATGGGTACGAAAAAGGGCTACAAGCAACAATCGAATCTAATGGAAGACCCTCCAATCACTTTGTCGTTTTCAGGTCTGTATCTCTCTATGTAAAGTCTTGAATTTTTTTTTTTTGAAATTTGTCAAATGATGTTTTTATTGTGTGCAGAGGGTTTGAAGAGAACAATGATAGGATACGAATCAACACTAACTGCCGAACTCGCAAGGTTGTTTATCTTTTTGATTATTTGTTTTTTGGGTTTTAATTTTCATTGATTGATTAATAACAAATTTTGTATATAGATGTATAAGCTAAATTTTTTATTAATAGTTAGTATAGAGTATGTGTGTGTTCAAATTATGAGATGAGTTTTATATTTGGTTAAACATCACTGGTTAGAGTTGAATTTCTACTTTAAAAATGCAGATTGATGATCTCAAGCATTGCCTAGTTACTGAGGTAATTTATCTTTATTGGTTGTAATTTATCTTTATATTTGGTTGAACATCACAAATTTGGGTGAAATGGTTTTCTGGGTTTGAAGAAAGATTTCTCTCTCTTCATGTCCTCTCCCTCCTCTGTCGCCACTAAAAGTAACATCTCAACCACCTACAACAACTCTTCATCTCTTCTCTCTCTCAGTTCTCAGACTTTCTCTCTGATTTGCTTCGAATGGGTTTCATTTTGAAATGTGTTTTGGTTTCTGAAAGGTTTCATTGTGTTTGGATTTGTGTTTCTATCTCGATGCCTTAGTTGTCCCCTCCAAAGATGATCATCAAGTCCTCTCTCTTTATTTCTCTCTATGTTATTTCATGGTTTTATCAATGATTGATTGAAAACCTAGGATTATTCTTTCATTTGTTGAATGTTGTGGTAGAGTGAGTATGTATCTGATAGGGATAAAAGGAGTGAATTTGTATCTGGCTTTATCGAAAGTGCTGGTTAGTTAGCTCCGTCTTATATCTTTTTACTAATTACTGTGAGGTAAATAAATTATGTTTATTTAATTGTTTATATAATTTTAGGCACCAAAATTCAGTGGTGTTGATCAAATTGAAATTTGGCAAATGAATTTTTTTAATCTAAAATAGTACTCGAAGTGTGTACAAAAAGTTTTCGGTGTTGAATTTAATCAAGCTGTTTGATATGTATATTAGAAGGTGAGTTTGAAATTTATTTTCTATATGTATATATATTTTTGTTTACGTATTGGGTTGGTTTGGTGACAATTGTGGTGGCGGAAATGGTGACAACGGTGACATGACGGTAGTGGTGATGTCAGTGGCATTGGCATGGTATTTGAGGGGCAGCGTGGCGACAATGTTGATGTGGTGGTGGTGATGGCGGTGATGGTGATTGTGTACGGTAGGATGATAATGGTGACTGTGTGGTGGTAGTGGTGGCGGCAATGTGGTGGTAGAAATAGTAGTAGTAGTGTAGAGTGACAATGGTGGTGATGATACACTTTAACGATAATATAAGCATAAACAACTAAAAATTCAACATTCAACATTAAGTAAGAAATTTCAGAAAGCTATGTTCAATTATAATTATTTTCTAAACGATTGACTGTATTATTTTCTGAAACGACATTGTTTACTGAATGAATGTTTGTCCTATTTTATGAATTGTACTCGTGGCATCCATAGCAACTTATTGTTACTGTTACTGTTATTGTTACTTCTACTGTTACAGAGATCTCTATTAGTTCTAATGTTTGGAACCAATATTGTATACTGTTTCGATGGCTATCAACTGACTGTTCAATCTATTAACACCGACTGTACTGTTCTGCTATTGGATATACCACGCATGACTGCTATGATTTCTAATTGACTGATATGGCATGAAATATGAGTCACTGATTGAATAACTGATCTACTGATACAAATGACTGTTTTAATTACTGAAAGGACATTCATTCTTAACCCCTTTACACATTTATTATTCACTGGGCTTTAGCTTACTGTTTATATTTATATGTAAGTGGCCAAGCATCGGACCTGAGCTAGAAGCGTCAAGTTAAGCTCATGTTTTGTCAAGCCAACCGTTGCGTGCTCACTTCGAGGTTCCAAGTCTACCCGAGCCAAGGCTGTTTTTGGGGTGCTTCAGATTCACCCTTTTGTCTCTGTTTTGTATCGAATGCTTAATACTTGGTGCTACAGTTATGGTGTAGGGATTGGATCCCTAACCTGCATATTATGTGTATCTGTTATGTATGTATATATATGGTTATGAATGTGGATTAGTCCATAAAAGTTTTCCCATTCAGGTTCTCATAGCTCATTGGATACCTTGTTATTACAGTTTGGCTTCTACCAGCCCCTTTTATACTATATTGTTGTTATTACTGTCAATCAAGCCTTTGGTAATCATGGATTACTGACCGGTTACGATGCTAAACCCTTAGGGCCGGGTTTGGGTCGTGACACTAAGTTCAGCCCACCACCGTGTCGGAGGAAATAAGAGGGAAAGTCATAGACTATGTTCAAAGGTTAATCGTGAGGACATGAAGAAAAAGAAAGGGTTTTATCGACGTCGTGCTCCTGGGTGAGAGCGATGGTGTTAATAGGAGAGGTGGTGAGTGGCAGGCCGAGAGAAGAAGAAGAAGACAAAATGGTGAGAGGTAAATGGGAGAGAGAGAGAGAGACGACTTTGAGAGAGAGAGCATGGATGTGGGGAAGATGTTTATGGATATGAATCTGAAATCTTTAGATTGGTTTATACATTTTTTAACATTGGATGTTATTATTAAAAGTAATATCAGCCGTTCAAATGTCCTAATAGGATAAATGTGTATAGGACAAATTCAAAAATAGTCCTACTTTATTATATAAATATATATTTTTTACTTACTAATGTGGTTAGCATCTACCATGTTCCCTGGCCGTTTCCTTATTTTCTAAATATCTTCTGGGCTTCAAAATATTACTCTCTTTATCTTAAAGTGTTTGTCTGACAAGAAAAATAAATTTTAAAAATAATATATTCTTGTATCAAAATTTTTAAATTTTTTTTTACCAATTAAAAGATTTCATACTATTAATTTGTAAATTTTTTTCATAAGAAAAAGGTATACAAAAAATAAATTATTTTTAAGTTCTCGTTTCCATGCCCAACAAACAATTTGGAATTATGTATATACATATATATATATATATATATAAAGATATAGGTTAAGGCCACGTTTGTTTTGTTCCATAGGATGGAGGGGATTAAGAATACATTGGGATTGAGTAAAGAAATTATTAGTGTGATAGTATTAGGTTGAAGATGTAAGATAAAAAATGTTTGTTTGTATACTACTTGATTATTAATACTATAGATAATATTAATATATAAAATTAATATTTTTTAAGTTTTAATATTTTTATTATAATTTTTTTTAATCTTGAAAAATATAATTTTTGCTCGAAAATCATTTAAAATTTTACTAATCTCCGCACTCAATTTATAATCCCAATCCTTCTATGACTTTATTAGTCCTATCACATAGAAGAATTACTAATTTAAAACGATAGTTAATCATTTCACTCATGTTTCAAATCAAATACTTTTTAGATGGGTCTTATGGATTATTAGTCAAATCCCTTTTTTAAGGAGTCAAACAAACTAAAGTGTTGCAAAATTACACTAAGGGGTTATTTGGGATAAACTAAATAAGTACATTTTTTGACTTTTTATAAAATATGAGTTGGATTTGAAATGATGTGATAGAGAGGTAATGTAACTTAAATAAGATGATATGATTTAAATAGAATAATAATTTTTTTAACTTTTTAACCTTTTTTTTGTTATGCCAAACCAAGCCTAAAAATCAAGATCCTGACAATTAGGTCCCAACTGGATTTGGTAGGGTTCAATCAAAGAGATGCCATTTTTTATTTGGAAAAATGCAAAGACCCACTTTGTCCCCCTAATTTTCCCTAGGTTTCGTTATTGATTAATGCTACCTATGCTGGTAAATATACCCAGCTTTTTTTTTGAACACGTAAATAAACCTAGCTAGTAAACAAATTCACCAACATGGGCTTATCAAAATTGAATCGTCCTGTTTTGCAAATGTTACTAGTGTTTCATTTTATTTTATTTTTTGCTACTTTAGGTAAGGGGTGCTAGCATGAATTTCACAACTTTTTTTTTAATAATTTTTTTATGTGAATTCATATAATAAAGTCTCAATTGCTAATTATACATTTTAGTCAAAAAGTCATTATAAGTTGTCACATCACTCTCTCTACTTTTTTACACATCTTTTTGTAAAAAATCAAAAAATTACTAAAATAACATATTTCCAAACAAAGCCTAAATATAAGGAGAATTTTTTTTAAGATCCATGATATTAAGATTTTATAAGATAAATGACATACAATATTTTCATAGTACTTAAGGTCCCTCAACATTTTCACAGAAAAAATTCGACTTAGAGAAATTTTGCCCGACTCAATGAAATTTGACCCGACTCAAAGAAATTTCAATGTAAAAATTGAAATTTCTCTGAGTTAAATTTTTTCTATGAAAATGTTGAAGGATTTTAGCAAATAAAAAAATTCTCTTGGATTTCTCTTACTACATAAAGTTGGAGAGGGAAATTTCACTAATTTTTCCTAAATATATTATGCACATGGGGTGCATGTGTGAGGTCCCGGTGTTCCACATCGGGAATGGAGGAAGAGTTCCTAGGCTATAAAAGTAAAAACTTAGACATTTATATGGCATTGAGGCATTTTCCGGGGTGGTAAAATTCCTAACAGAACTCCCAAGTTAAGTGTACTTAGGTTGAAGTAGTTATGAGATGGGTGACCCATTGAAAAGAACAAATTGTGCGGGCATGATCCAAAGCAGACAATATCGATGACATGTGAAGGGTTAGGGCATTACAGCATGTAAGATATATTATATTAAAAAAACAATGTGTGTGTTTGGTTTGAATTTTTTGGATTAATTTTTTAAAAAATTGAGTTTTTTTTTATTTTCGAGTTTTTTTGTTTTTAATGAATATTTGTAAAATTTTAAGCATTTTTTTTTACTTTTTTAAATGCAGCTTACTTCTTTTTTTTTTTTTTTTGGTACATCGGAATGGAAAAAATATTTTTGCTATTTAAAAAGTAAAAAAGTAAAAGTAAAAACAAACAAATACATAAAAATACAATAAATATACTGAAATCTTGTTTTTTTTTTTTTTGTATTTTTGGTATTTAGTGAATTTTTAAAAGATTTCTTTTCACAAAAATTATACTTTTTATGTGAATTTATGTTAGGTGTGTCTAAAAATTAAAAAAATTACTTAAAATATTAAAAAAATTCAATAAAAACAAAAAAATATAAAAAATAAGAAAGTATAATTTTTTAAAAAGTATTTTTGAAAAATCAAAAAAAAAACAAAGTGAATAATTTTTTTATTATTTTATAAATAATGTAGATCATGCTTGTACACATATCATTTATATATCATTTTTCTTATTAGATTTTCAACAAGTTTGGTCCTCAAATATCACTGTTTGATTTATTATTATTATTATTATTATTATTACTACTACTACTACTACTACTTTGTCTCCCTAATTTTTATTATTATTATTATTATTATTATTATTATTATTATTATTTTTTTTTATTTTTTTTTTTTCAAAATAACTTGCCGTTCCCTATCCCCTTTTTGCCACGACGCCCAGCCAACCCCACCACTAACTTTCAATGACTCTACGATCCACTTTGACCACACACTCTACAAACTCCAGCAACCCTGTCTCTGCTGGTCACCACTTTCAGCAATTCATTAAACATATTGCTGTTATTATTATTATTATTATTATTATTATTATTATTATTATTATGTGTGTGCACTAAATAAGCTTTTTCCTTTTGTTTTTTTGCTTTTGGTTTTGGTGAAAAAAGAATGTGTTAGTTTCGTTTTCAAATTTGAATTTTCAGAAATACTTTTTTTTATATTTATTTTCATCAAACTAGTTCTTATTTTTTTTAAAAATAAAATAAATTAAAACGAGTTTCTTTTGATTTTCAAGGGCTAGTTTTGTTTGGATTTTTCTTGGGTTTAAAACAAATTATAATTTGAGGCGATTCTATTTGTACCCAAATAATAACTCAGTACGCTTAATTAAAGTTTTGAAATTTTAGTACCTATTATACCCTAATGTAAATCTATTAATAAGGACAATACACATTAAATCCTAAAATAAATTTTTTTTTTTTCTCATAGTGCATCCAAATCATGTATATGTATTCTTTATATTTAAGTTTCTTCATCTTCATCCTCACTCTAAAAGATTTCAATCCACTCCATCAAAATTTATCATTATTATCAATATCATAATTTCTTATTGTGTTGTAACTTATTTGATATATATGTTGTATAAACTTTTCTCTTTGACAAGCGTTATATCATTTGTTAATTATTCCAGACATCTATCTCTATGGTGACCTGCGACATTTTGTTGCTAGGCACCAAATATGAGGTTTTGAGCCTATTGACTATGCCCATTAGTATGTTTACGAGATTATATATGTAGTCTGAAATACAGAGGCCCTTGGTGATAATGATATCGTTTTCACATATTAGATCATTAGAGGAACATCAAGTGATTGATCTCGGGAATGAGTGCTTGATCAACCATGGGTGACATATTCATTGTTGCACACATACATATTGATAAGGAAATTGAACGCTTCAAAATTTATTTTCAAAAATAAATTATAAAAAAAGTTTTTTGAAGTGGTATAATTTGAAAATTTTGATTTGTTTCTAATTTGAGTGTACCTTAACGCCGTGTTTGGTTGGAGGATTTGAGGAGGAATTGGAAAGGGAAAGGAAAAAGTTAGGTGAAATGTAAATAAAATATACCTACATTTCACCTAGTTTCACACACCTTTTCCCTTTTCCTTTCCAAATCCCCCAACCAAACACAGCATAAAGGGTTTTGCGAAAAAAAAAATAAGATGTACTGAGAGTAAATTATAATTCTAAATAATTTAATTAAGTGTTTTGAGAAATTAGACGTCCTTAATAATTTTTTGAGTGCAAATAGAATTTTTGACTTTCAGCACAAAATCAATGGGCTAAGGCCCACCTTGATAGACCAGCCACCTTGACCAAGGCCATGAAATGTGTGAAAATAGGAATTGGGATGTTCGTTGTGCAGCGCACATTAGCCACTATTGTGCGTGGCTTATTTTGATAATTAGAGCTGTTTATTTTTTAAGATACATCAAATAGAGTATACTTGTCAAAAATCAAGTTGATCGGATATGGATAACCCTTTCATCGAATTGCATTTCTATCTTAAAAAAATAATGATAAATATGATTTGAATTATAAAACTGATACAAATGTAATTCGATGAAAGAGTTATCGATATCTTATTAATTTGATTTTTACAAGTATATTGTATCTTAAAAATTAAACGATTAAAATTATCAAAATAAACCCTAAAATAAATCTCATGAGCTGCACATCGCGACTGATGTGTCTCTTATAACAGCCATCCATACTCCACGAAGCTATGTTATGTATATGGGGCACTTACCAATCGGTCCCCTCCAATTTTACCTCTAAATGTCACAAAACACGCGTAAAGCAAACACAAAATCATGAGGTCTCCCTGTGCGGGTGAAACACACGCTCCTTCTCAATTGTTCTGATTTGGAAACTATTCTGAGGTGATTTGGAAACCACTGGGGGATTGCAATTTCGAAATCGAAACAAGCAAAGAGATTTTCCCTGAATCTCCCATCGTTTCCAAAGAAATCAACTCTGTTTCGATCTATATTCTAATTCCGAACAGATACCCAGCAAATCCTCCACCGTTTCGATCTATATTCCCTGTTTCATTCATCTTCAAGAACCATACGAATCAAACGTGAGTCGTATTCATCTTCCATTCTTCTTTTATAACTATAATTAAGTGATATTCAACTTCTTAATAATCACATATTCATGTTCATTTGCTATACAATAACAGATTTACTTATTTTGCCCAATTCAGTGAGAAAATTTCCTATAACGATGATAGATTTGCTTAATTTTCTTAATTGAGTCATAAAATTTGTTCCAATGATAGATTTGCTTCCTTTCTTCTTTCATAACTGTAATTGAGTTATAAAATTCGACTTGAAGCTATTTTCAATGTGTATCATACAGTATTAATTTATCATTGATATTCAAATTCATAATAGTCACATGTTCATGTCCATTTGCTAAACAATGATGGATTTGCTTAATTTTGCTAATTCAGTGATAAAATTTGATATACAATAATAGATTTGCTTACTTTGCCCAATTCAACGATAGGTTTGCTTAATTTTCCTAATTGAGTGATAAAATTTGTTATAATGATGGATTTGCTTCTCTTCTTATTTTATAACAATGGATTCGCTTCCCTTCTTCTTTCATAACTATAATTGAGTAATAAAATTCGACTTCAAACTATTTTGAATATGTATCTTACAAAATTAATTTATGAGTGATACAATTTGACTTGAAGTTATTTTCAATCTGTACCATACAGTATTAATATATGAGTGATACTCAACGTCATAATAATCATACCTTTATGTTCATTTGCTATCCAATGATGCATTTGCTTACTTTTGCTAATTCAGTGATAAATTTGCTATACAATTGTTTTCATCTTCATCTTCAACATCATACTTCATGTTTCTTTGCAATTTGGAATCTAAACTTTGCTATACAGTTATATATTTGCTTAAATTGCATAACAGAGAGATTTCTTCTTAGTTTGCCTAGTTCAATGATAAAATTCTTCTTAATTTTCAATGTTCATGCTCAATGTTTTTGTACAAATGTTGCCAGTCATTCTAAAAGACTACGTCGTCCACAAACAAGTTTCTCAAAGAAGAAAAACATTGAAAAAGTTGACTGTTTGTTATAGAGCCAACAACACATGAAAGTGAAAAACAACTAAAAGTTAAACCTGAATCTAACATTGACAATGAGGAGCCCAAACAGGAACAACTGAAACCAGCTACAGAGATCCATAAAGCAAGAGGGAAGAAAAAGATTGATGGAAGAAAAACTAGGATTGAACAGATACATGATAATGAAGCAAAGTATGTCTACCGTTCTAACATTCAATCTCTTATCAAATTTGTCAAGACAACAAAACTCATAGAGGAGCATTTGATACTATTGAGAAAGACCCCTTTTTCACTTCTGGTTGATACATTGAATGAAAACAAGGTTAAAAGAAGAGATTCAATTAAATATGATGATGTGGTTGCAAAAATTTTGCAAACTTACCAAGTGGATGGAACCACATTTGAAATTGCTGGAAAGAAGCTGAAATTGAAAAGAAATGACTTCAAGTTAATTTTTGGGATTGCATGTGGACATAAGAAGATGAATCTTGCATACGGAAGAAAAAATGTGGTAGCTATGGTGCAAAGAAGGAAAATAACCGAGAGCAGAATGACAAGTGCTTCAATCCAAAAGTTGATAACAAAACTTTTGAGAAGCACCAACAATGAAGATGTAGAAGATGTCGTTAGGCTTGTGTGCCTTCTGGTTTGTTTGCTTTTGTTGTTTCCGGGTACTAGGACAACAATTGGTTGGGGGTTCATGAAATACCTTGAGAATATTGATGAAATGAAGTCTTAGGATTGGTGTGGTGCAGCAAAACAACATCTTATAAAATTAATAGCATGCAACATCAACCAAATTGATAGAGTGTGCGGATGTGTCATCATCTTGTTGGTAAGTAAATAGCTCACTTACAACTTATAAACTACAATATTTACATTTACTAAATACTAATTTATAACATTTTTTTTTTGTCCTCAACAGTATTGGATATGTGAGCATGCAAATATCATTAAACCAAATGAGAAGAATCCAATACCAAGATTTGCAAAATGGAACATTACTCATCTCGGAGAACAATTGGCAAAGTCATCCTTGCATGATCTCAAACATATTGAGGTATCCATTCATATCCTTTGTTTTGTTTAAACAAATATTAAATTTTCTTATGCAGTGATAAATTTTAGCAAGACTAATAAATTCTTCTTAATCTTCATGGTGTCACATTTGTCGTAGAAAAATTATTTAGGCATTTCATCTGTGCTAGGAAATTATTCAATAAACAATTTTTATCAATGTTTAACCTTTATTTCTTTAATTGAGTGATGAATTTTGCTATGCAGTAATAAATATTCATTTTCACTATAACTTTTTGCTCACAGTTATAAATTCTCTTAGTTAGCTTCATTGACTTATAAATTTTGTTTAATGTTGCTAATTCACTAATAAAACTTGTTATCATGAACCAAATTACCATTCTTACTATAAATTTGAATCACTGAATGATAAATTATTACTTAACTCTGCCTCATATCATTTTTTTAAAATAATTTTCATTCATGTAGGAGAGTAATTTGAAAGACACAATTGAAGAACAGAACATATACAAACAATTGCAAAAACAAACAGATGATAAGCATGAAGATGAAAAATGCAACTTTGAGGAACAACAAGAGACTGAATTATTTGAAAATGAAGAAGAACCAATTATCAGAAAGATATTCAGTCTTAGTCCAGGAACAAATTCACAGAATCCCAAGAATCAAACAGGTACTCTAAAAAAGAGGAAATCAACAACACTGCAATCAAAAAAGAATACACGAAGGAAAGCCAACTTTCAGCATGAAACTCAAGAAGGTCCAGTTCATGTGCAAACAAATGAGATTTTTTTTGACAACCTAGAAAATGATGAAGAAGAAACAATGATCAAACAGAAAGCTGGTCCAGCAACTTCCCTGGGATTGAAGCATCAAACACCAGCTGAAATGAGGAAAGCAAAAAGGAAACTTGCCTATGAAAAAAATATCTACCATGTCAAAATCAATGAACATACTTTTCAGAAACTAGAAGAGAATGTCCTGATAATCCAAAGGCTAGAAATGCAGAAGGCAAGAATCCAAGCAGAAAATGACAAGTTTAAGGACCAACTCATGAAGCTCAGTAAACAAATGGAAGAACAAAGCAAGAAAGCAAAAACACAAATGAAAGTGAAAGATGTGGAAATAGTGCTACTTAATGAGAGAATTGCAATGTTGGTTGAATCAAATCTCTACTTGGACAGTGAAGAAGAACAAATCCAAGTTGAAGTTGAAGCCACCACTACCAAAACATCACCTCTTGTCAGCTCAATGATAAAAAGGGTAAAAAATAGAGAAACAAGAAAATAGTACAAAGATTCAGATTTTTGGTACATAATGAAAAGACAACCAAACCAGAATAAGACAGTTGATCAAGTAGAACCAATGGTTGAAGAAAATCCAAAGACCAGAAAAGAAGAGCACACACAACATCAACATCAACATCCAACAAAACAAATTAACACTTCCTATCCAATGTTTCACAAATTGCCAAAGAAATCAAGGATGAAACTCACTAGTCTTTGGGCAACAAAAATCAGCAGGTAAGAACATGAATTGGACCAAAAAATTCTAAATTTGGAATCTAAATTTTAGTATATAGTCATGCATTTACCAATGTATAACCTTCATTTACTTCAATCATTGATAAATTTTGATATACAGTCATAAAATTTGCTACATTATGATAAATTTTACTTAATTTGTTTGGTAGAGTGATATATTTTGCTAATCTTCATGTTGTCTCATATATGGTGTCAAATTATTTAGGCATTTGAGTTTATGTTATGTACTTCATTTCATGGTTCATATTTGATACATAAAGTAAAATTTCATGCTCAATTTGCTCCCCTAACCTTTGATTTGTTAATTGACCAATAAATTTTGGTATACAGTGATAAATTTTGTTTTCACATTTGCAGTTATCCAATCTTACAAGGAAAGGAAGTAGGCAGCTATTTGTACTTGGATGATATTGACAAAATAGTCAAATGCGAAGAACTTTCTAGAAATGTAAAATCAAATCCCTATTTGTGCATATATCCAATCTTACAAGGAAAGGAAGTAGGCAACAATTGATTTGTTTCTATCTCATCCTTTCTATCTCATCCTTTGATGAGGCAATAGAAGCGGTGCTTGAAGACAAGAAGTTTTGGGACACAATACACAATGACAACAATGCTTGAATAATTTGGGACAAAGATTATAATTATTTTGGTTCTTACTTTGCTTAAATGAATATTACAATGCTTGGTTGTTACAATGTCAAATTTGCTTCAATCAAACATTCAGTCTTTTTTAACCATATTGTTACCATATCTGGCTTTTGATATAGGTCTTGTTTTATGCAAATTTCATTCAAAAAATTAATTATGATCTGATTATTTATGTCAAACTTAAAGGTTAATAACAGGTTAGGAATTACTATACTAATAAATTTACTTTCTTATAATGTTTTGTTTACACTGATAAATTTATCACTGTTCAAACAAAAACCAAAGACCTCTCTCTCTCTCTCTCTCTCTCTTACACACTATTTTCTCCAAACTCAATTAAACAAAGCACTATAAAGAAATAAAAATTTACCTAAATTGAAAAATAAAACTCAAACCCTGTTACATTGTTTTGATTATTTTGGTTCTTCATTTACTATAACGAAACATTTAGTCTTTTTTATCCATATTGTTAAAAAATATAGGTTTTGATATCAATCTAGTTTTATGCAAATTTCAATCAAAAAATTGATTACAATCTGATTATTTGTGTCAAATTTAAACGTTAATAACATATTTGGAATCACTATACTGATAAAATTATTTTCTTATAGTGTTTTATTTACACTAATAAATTTATCACTGTTTCAAGAAATTTATCACTATGAACACTGACAAATTTCTTACTGTTCAAACAAAAAAAACCAGCACTTCTTTCTCTGTGTCATTCTTTTTTCCAAATTCAATTAAACAAAACACTATAAAAAAATTACAAATTTACCTAAATTAAAAATAAAAACACATACACTATTACATTATTTTGATCATTGTAAAATTTTTAAAAGGAACATATAAGTACAGTTAGAATAAAATTTTAAAACAGAAATATTATATTTGTAGTATTTTATTATATTTTGTACATGTGAGCTCAAAAATGTTGAAAAATCATATAATAATTTTACAATAAAAAATACTAATATTTAAAAATTAGCTGTTATTAAAATGCTCAAGAATGCTCAAGAGTCTTCTCATGTTTATAAAATGCTCAAGAATGTTCTTATGTATTATATTTCATCTAAACATGAGAACACTGAAGCATTTCCTAGACTGAAATTTTGAACAATTGAAACTGAAAATAAATTGCAAAACTCAAAATATCTTGCTCTCAGAGCAACATATATGCCAATCGATAAAAACAAGTGCTATTGTAAAATCTCTCTCTCTCTCTCTCTCTCATTCTTTTTTCCTAATTCAAGTAAAGAAAACACTATATATAAAAAAAAAAAATTACATAAATTAAAACATAAACAGTATTACATTGTTTTGATCATTTTCCTTCTTAATTTGCTGCAATGAAACATTCAATGTTTTGTACTTCATTACATTCAATGTTTAGAATACATTCATTAAAAAAAAAATTAAAACAAATTATTTCTACTTAATTACACATGAGCTCAATAATGTTAAAAGATCATAGTATAATTTTTAATTTTAACAATGTAATTTATTAATTTTAAGTTGACAGCTAATTTAATTTTTATAATTTTTTTTTAATAAGTGTTGCAAATATTTTATTTCAATCCCAAATATAATATGTTTATATTTCATCTGAATCTCAATATGAATATGAAAAAACTGAATCATTTTATAAATTGAAATGTTGAAGAATTTAAATTCAAAATGAATATGAGAAACCTGAAGCATTTTCTAAACTCAAAATATCTTCCTATTGTACAAAGATATTTGCCATTTTCTAAGCATTTTCTAAATTTATCACCGATAAAAAAAAAAGAGTACTTTCTAACACAATACATTTGCCAGATAGGGGAAACAAAAACATGAGTCACGCGATTGAAACCCTGTTTTTCTCAGTCTCCACCATCAGCGAATCCCTTCCACTCTCAGGCAAAACAACCAACACAACTCAGGCGATTCGAACAAAAACTTCAAGGAAACATGCCTGTAAAGCGTAAGCAACTGAAACCCTTATTTCTCTCCCTATTCAAACACATTTTCAAAAAACCTAGATATCGTTCAACTACAACTTGCAAAATTTCAACAATATTAGAGTATTTTCGAAAAATAAAACTTGTGAATATATAAAATGTTAGTTGATCAACTGATAAAGGTGTTGGTTTTGAACTTCAAAATTACGTTCATTTTGAAATATATATATATATATTTAATTTTTGATACAAAAAAAATCAGTTAACAAAAAAACAGGGAGTCGGTTCAAGAAACTAAAATACGCAGTGGGTTCAAGATATCAAAATAACTTGTTCACATATATAATACTAATTAGAACGGTGCAATTTTTTATAGATTAAATTTTGTGTGACTTTTGTTTAATATTTGATTCATAATAACTTGTATCCTCCTTTTGATATAAATAATTTATTTTATTTTTTATTTGGTTATTTCACTATGCCCAATTTCTCAAAAATTGTAATGTTTTTACACCTTATGGATTAATTTTTTGTCTCATTTTTTGTTTTAATATTTGATCGATTATAAACTACACCTCTCTTTTGGTAACTCAATGATCTTCACCAAATTTAAATATACAAATCATGCTCTTGATGTAACCTACAAATAAAACATTGCAATACTTTTACCTTATAATATAAGTGCATGAAATCAAGGCATCTACCCTGATAAACTTTTTTTCTGTTGTAGGACTCAAACCAATTTATAGATTTGACAATTAAACCATACTATAAGGTGTGGTTCTGTGACTGTTTGTTCCCATAGGAGAGTAACTGACATCAAGTAAAATTTGATTAGTTTTTTTTTTAAAAAAATTATGTAAATGCCACATGGCAAAAGTTTCAACAAACCAATATAGGGGCTGACATAATATACTAGTATAGATAGTATACATAGTATACATAATAGTAACAATAGATACATAAATAAACATACAACTAGTAAGTTTATCACACCAACTCATAAGTTTGCTTCACATACCAAACCAAACCAAATGACAAGTTTATCACTTACATATCCATCTCAATTTCTATATAGGGATATATTTACATAAATTTAATGTAGGTAAAGATGAATGACACACTAGTCAATAGACTCACCAACTTAAACAAATTTGATCTCTTTTGGGAAAGAATTTGACTCAGTCTATTTTTCTTCTTTTTGTTTTTTATTGCTGAATTTGCCTCAGGGATAAATTAGGTTAATTTTCATAATTCTTATAATTCTTATTTGATTGTTTGAATTATTTTGTTTGCTAACTAACAAAATGAATACAAAGCAATTATGAATATATTCAAGTTTTATCAGTGTTTCTTTGCTTAATTAAATGATAATTTTCTTGTATATCTATAAATTTTGCATGCTTTGCCTAATACATTGATATACCTCTTTGACATAGATGTTGCGAGTTCTCGTAAGAGATTATCTAGGCCTGAAACAAGATCTTATACTGCAAAAAGACAAAAGCGAGAAAAGCAAGACAACAATGAGACAAAAAAACAATAAGACACCAAAGAGGAAACCACAAGAACAGCAACAACAACTAAAAAGCAAAAACAAGAACCTGTAGATGAAGCCATTGAAGGTAAAAAACTATAGCAACTCATATAGATGTCACACATGAATTGCTGCCCTGAATTCCTTCACAACTATTGCCACATGCATCTGACCCAACCCAATTGATTGCTCTGTTTTGCTATCATTATTACAACTCTTCACTGTATAAGCTTTCTTTGCTTAATTACATAATAAATTTTGTCATAATTCTTCTTATTCTTCTTTGATTGTTTGAATTATTTTGTTTGTTAGCTAACAAAATCGATACAGACAACTTATGAATATATTCAAGTTTTATCAGTGTTTCTTTGCTTACTTAAATCATAAATGTGGTTGTATATCCATAAATTTTGCATGGTTTGCCTCCATCATTGATATCCTTCTTTCATATAGATGTTGTGAGATCTCTCATGACATTATCTATGCCAGAAAGAAGATCTTTAACAGCAAAAACCCAAAAGCAAGAAGAGAAACAAAACAAAAAGAAAAAAAATCAGCAAGGCAATAAAAAGGAAACTGCAAGAACAGCAACAACAACCAAAGAACAAGAAAGAGAGAAAAGACAGAGACATCAAAAACAACAACCTCTAGATGAACCTCAAAAACAAGCACAAACAAAAGAAAGAATAAGCAAACACCAACAATCCATTGAAGGTAAAAAACAATGCCAACTTATCTATATGCCACACATGAATTGGTGCAATGAATTCCTTTCCAACTATTGCCACATGCATCTAACCAAACTCAATTGACTGGTCTATTTTGCTTATCATTATTAGAACTCTTCACTGTATAAGCTTTCTTTGCTTAATTTCGTAATAAATTTTATCATAATTCTTCTTATTCTACTTTGATTGTTTGAATTACTTTCTTTGCTAGCTAACAAAATCAATACAAATGAATTATGAATATATCCAATTTTTATCAGTGTTTCTTTGCTTAATTAAATGATAAATTTGGTTGTATATCCGTAAATGTTGTGTAATTGGCCTACTTCATTGATATCCTCATTTTATATAGATGTTGTGAGCTCTCTCATGACATTATCTATGCCAGAAAGAAGATCTTTCACAGCAAAAATCCAAAAGCAAGAAGAGAAAGATAACAAAGAGACAAAAAACCAACAAGACAAAAAAAAGGAAACAACAAGAAGAAAAACAAGAAGCAACCAATAAGAAAGGAAGAAAAGACAGAGACAGCAGAAGCATGAACCTACAAATCAAACAGGTTTGGAATCACTATACTGATAAAATTATTTTCTTATAATGTTTTCTTTACACTAATAAATTTATCACTGTTTCAAGAAATTTATCACTGTAAACACTGACAAATTTCTTACTGTTCAAACAAAAACACATACACTATTACATTATTTTTTCCAAATTCAATTAAACAAAACACTATAAAAAAATTACAAATTTACCTAAATTGAAAATAAAAACACATACACTATTACATTATTTTGATCATTGTAAAATTTTTAAAAGTAAGATATAAGTACAGTTAGAATCAATTTTTAAAACAAAAATATTATATTTGTATTATATTTCATCTAAACATGAGAACACTGAAGCATTTCCTAGACTAAAATTTTGAACAATTTAAACTGAAAGTAAATTGCAAAACTCAACATATCTTGCTACTGTAGCAACATATTTGCCACTCATAAAAACAAGTACTATTGTAAAATTTTCAAAACAATTGTTTCTTTGCTTAATTACATGATAAATTTGGTTGTATATCCATAAATTTTGCGTGGTTGGCCTACTTCATTGATAGCCTCCTTTTATATAGATGTTGTGAGCTCTCTCATGACATTATCTATGCCAAGAAAAAGATTTTTCACAGCAAAAACCCAAAAGCAAAAAGAGAAGGACAACAAAGAGACAAACAAACAACAAGACAAAAAAAAGAAAACAACAACAAGAGAAACAAGAAGCAAGCAACAAGAAAGGAACAAAAGACAGAGACAACAAAAAGATGAACCTGCAAATAAAGCTCAAAAACAAGGAGAACAAGAGGAAAGAAAAACCAAACACCAACAACAGAAACAACCAAAAACAACAACCAAGCCTCAACAAAACAAACAAGAACCAAAGCAGCACCAACCAAAAGGCAAGAAGAAAATTGAGGGAAGAAAAACAAGAAGTGATCAAATTCATGCCCATGAAGCAAAATATGTCTACCGCTCAAACATGCTATCCCTCATCAGATTCTTCAATGCCACCAAACTTGAAGAGGAGCATTTCCAAATACTGAAAAAGACTCCCTTCTTCCTTCTAGCTGACATTTTGTCAAAGAAGAATGTGCAAAAAGCAGATTCAATAAAATATGATGATGTGGTTGCAAAAATCTTGCAAACATACCAAATGGATAGAACCACATCTCAAATTGGAATGAAGAAGCTAAAGTTGAAAAGAAATGATTTCAAGTTAATTTTTGGGATTGCATGTGGACAAAAGAAGATGCATATTGTATATGGAAGAAAAGATGAAATAGATTTGGCAAAAAGAAGGAAAATAAGAGAGAATAGGATGACAAGTGCTTCAATCCAAAAGTTGATAACCAAACTTTTGAGAAGCAAGAAGAAGGAGGACAGAGAAGATGTTGTGAGGCTTGTGTGCCTCTTGATTTGCTTGCTGTTGTTATATCCTGGTACTGGAACTACAATTGGTTGGGGGTTCATGAAATATATTGAGGATATTGACAAAATGAAGTCTTATGATTGGTGTGACGCAGCAAAGGAACACCTCACAAAATCAATACAAAGAAACATCAACCAAATTGACAAAGTGTCCGGATGTGTGATGGTCCTATTGGTAAGTAAATATCTCACTTATAACGTATGAACTATAATATTTATGTTTACTAAATACTTGTTTATAACAATTTTTTTGTCTTCAACAGTATTGGATATGCGAACACACAAGCACCATCAAACCTAATGCCAAAAATGCAATCCCAAGATTTGCTAAATGGAACATCACATGTTTGGGACAGCAATTGGCAACTTCATTTTTGCAAGAGCTAAAAGATATTGTGGTATGCAATACTAACCTTTGTTCTGTTTAAACAAATGATAGATTTTCTTATGTAGTAATAAATTTTTGTTCATACTGACAAATTTATTTACTTTGCCTAATTGAGTCACAAATTTCCATTAGTATACCTCATTGAGTAATCAATTCTTTTACACAATGAATGTTTTTCTATTTGTCTACTGTGCATGAGTTTTATTTTATATTTACTTCATTTGTGTTACTTTATATTCGACTAGAATTGATTAGGTTTTTGTATTGATAAATTTATTCGTACAAATAAATTGAATTAGACATTTTCTCTTATATTTACTTTATTAGGTTACTTTTGCTAATTTAGTGATAAATTTTGATATACAATAACAGATTTGCTTACTATGCCTAGTTCAGTGATAAAATTTGCTATAACAATCATAGATTTGTTTAATTTTCCTAATTGACTAATAAAATTTGCTCTGAGAAATTTATCTTTGAAGTTTGTATCATATCAATCATTTTTAAATTTTCATCTATACAGGAGAACAATTTGAAACACACAGATGAAGAGAAAAAAATATACCGAATGCTGCTAGGAAAAATTCAGGATAAAGATGAAGATGAAGACAAAGATGAAGATGCTAGTTTTCAGCAAAAAAATCAGACTGAAATTTCTGAAAAAGAACAACAAACATTGACTGAAGACAAATGCAAATATCAAACATGGGAACCAATTCTACACAAAATATGCCCTGAAAAGAAAAATAAAACAGTACCCATTAAATTAGAAAATAGTGAAGGAAACAAAGTTCACAAAGAGCCTGAAGTGGATCCAAATCTCGTAGAAGTACTTGTTTTTGAGAGGATAGAAGATAACATGCTCAAAATGCAAAAGTTACAAATGGAAAGGGACATTCTTCAAACTGCAAATGATAACCTGCAGCAACAACTCAACAAGCTGAAAAAAGAAATGCAAGATGAGCACAAAAAACAAATGCAAAGGAAAGATGAAGAAATCAAAATTCTCCATGAGAGAATTGCAACATTGGCTGAGGCAAACAAATACTTACAGAAGAACAACACACAGAACAGCAGCCTGCAATAAAGAACTTGAAAACTTCAAATGAAATTTCAACATCCTACTAGAAAAAGCAAGGCAAAATCTCATTGCACATTGGGCAAATACAAAAAAAAAAAGTAACAATCTTCTCTGTTGACTCCTGTACTTCACTTTTGCCAACTGTTTATCATTAACTCATATTGAATTTATAAGTATCAAATATTCCAAAAATATTAATAAATTTATTATTCAAATACTAATAATCTTTTTTTTCAAGGATCAGCCAGTGTGGCAAGGATCTCACCATGCAACCTATGTGTACTTAAACGACATTGACAAAATATTAAAGGGTCAAGATTTGGCAGGCATTGTAAGTAAAATTTGTAAATCATTAAAACAACATTTTAGTGTTTCATTTATATTAATTCCTTGTTTTGTTTTTTGTTTTCAACATAGGTAATAGATGCATATGCAGAACATTTGCTTGCATAAAAACAAGGCACAACAGCATTCCCATTCATTTTAAGTTGCCATGTAAGTAACTAGTTTGCTAAACTCAGGAACAACACTTGTTTTGTTTTTTTATCAGTGTATAACCTCTGTTTGCTTAACTGACTAACTAGTTTAAAACATATGACATTACCTTCCCTCTTCAATTGGCCATGTTTCCTAATTCAAAGCTTGACATGTGAAACAAAGAGTCAAGCAAACCAAACCAGAATTTCTGACTCATATTTTGTAATCACTGTTATATATTTTCACCTTGTTATTCTGGTGCCACAGTATGAGTAAATCCCAGACTTTGATAAAAATTCTGGGAACTTTTTTGGATTTTTGAAACTATTGATATGCAATGCACTGATAAATTTTGATATGCATTGACAAAATTTTGATCACAGTGACAAAAAAGTTCATACTCGCCACATATTTAATTTGAAAAAGTTTAAAGTTAAATTAACATTATTTTTTTTATTTATATTTTTTAGCACTTGTTCACTACAAAAGATGAGGAAGCAAGAAAGAGAATGTTGAACAAAATGATGCCTGAAGCCATGAAAGCAAGATACCTTCTCTTCCCAATTCATCAAAATTTTCAGTGGACAATCCTTGTCTTTGACATTCAAGAAGGTTCATGGAAATTCTACAATTCCATGAGACCAAGGGGAGCAATGCCTAAAGATCCACATTACAATGTTGTAAATCAAGTGGTAAAAATCTTTTCACTATCAATCTTACCATTAATCCAACACATAAATCCTGATCCATGCTTAACTATACATTGAAAATTTATACAGTAATCTATTTATCATTCTTTAAATCCATGGTTTCTCATTAATTCTTTCAACTGACTTTCTAATACAACAATTATACAAATGTATATGTTGCAGAGAGAGGTTATTGAAAAATACATAGAGGATGAGAACCCAACTCTCATACACCCTGATAAATTTCAACAGTAGACTGAGAACGTCATCAACAGCCCACAACAAGAAGACACATCGTAAGTTTATCAACAACAAAACATTGTTATTAAAAAAAGTAATGAAACCAAATTATAATATTTTATTTTCAAAATATTTTTGCAGGCTTGATTGTGGAATCCTTGTTTGCTATATCATGAGGCAATATGTTTCCAATAACAACATAATGCCTACTTTTTCCAAGGAAGAATGCAATTAATTGAGAGCTGATATGTTAACTATCTTCTTGACGGACCAACAAGTTGCTCAACAACAAATGCCTGATGAAAACATTGATGACTTGCATCTGTAATAATCAACAGATCTGAAATAGAAGAAAAAAAAAAGGAAACACTGAATCATTTGGTTGTTAGAATGTCAATATTCATACATTTTGCTTGTATGCTTATTACATTGTTACATGTAATTTCATGATACATTTTGCTTGTATGCTTGTTAAATTGTTACATGTAATTTCATGATTTTCGTTCTTACTTTCCTCCAATGAATATTACAATGCTTCGTTATTACAATGTCAAAGTTATGCACAATTCTTGGTTGTTACAATGTCAAAGCTATGGACAATACTTGTTTGTTACAATCTCAAATTTGCTTCAATGAAACATTCAGTCTTTTTTAATGTCAGTTTTGTTATCCAAGTTTTATTCAAAAAATTGATTCTAATCTGAGTATTTGTGTTGAATTTCAAGGTTAATAGCAGGTTTGGAGTCACTGTACTAATAAATTTTATTTTTATACTGTTTTGTTTACCCTGATAAATTTATCACTGTTTTAATAAATTTATCACTGTGAAAACTGATAAATTTACCAATGTTCAAACAAAAAAACCAGCAACTCTCTCTCTCTATTTCTCTCTCCCTCTCATTCTTTTTTCCCAATTCAAGTAAAAAAAACACTATAAAAAATTTACGTAACTAAAAATTTAAACACAAGCACTATTACATTTTTCAAATTGAAAATTAAAATACTATTACAATTTCTAGATATTCCCAACAGTATGTAGATTGAGAACTTGTTGCTAAACCAAATAAACATCATAGTCGATTTAAAAAATTTTGCTTTTTAAAGCACTTAACACAGCAGATATGCAATTATGTATTCTAGATATTTGATCTACACCTTTGCATTGTGAAAATTTTTCCTGGGAAAACTAGATAACTCTATACAATGATAAATTTATCACTGTAGAAAAGAACATTTGCTTGCATGTGACAGTGATAAATTTATAAACCACTGACATAAATGTAATAAACCATCAACTCTTCCCACACAATAAGTGATAAATTTATCATTCTTCAAAATAACAAAATTCAAGAACCACATTAATGATACATTTATCATTCTTACAAAAAAAAATAAGCTATCAACTTGTCTAAACCAACCACTGATAAATTTATCACTTTATAAAACACAAAAAAAAAAGCAACTACATTTAACCCAAATCAAATAATATAAATATGTGAAACTTAATCCTGTAAAAATATCAGCAAAAAATATAATTTCTGATCAACAAATTCCTCAATCATTCAATGCAAGTACCAAAATGATACATCTTTAAAAAAATACTCAATCATTCAATGTAAGTAACACCTCTGAACTCTCAAACAAAGTAATTCAATTAAAATCAATACAACTAAAGCAAAGCTTGTTTACATGTCTTCCGATTATGAGTTCCCATCTTTCCACACCTACTGCATCTAATTCTCTTGATTTCGCCCTTAGAAGGTATTCTCTCTGTTCTTGGATGTCCAGCTGGTCTCTTACAAAGAGGAGGTAAAACAACATCATCATCAACAACTACATTTGGCTTCCACATACTAGGAACCGGATAGATAGAATGTGAATAAGAATCACAATAACTACTAACACGGTAGTAATCATCAAGAAAGCAATTCAGATCCTTCACACTCCTCTTTATAGCACAAAAACCATGTTTGCAAGGAAAAGAATCAATTTCCCACAATTGACAAGAACAACAACGTTTCCCAATATCAACCATAACTGAATGATCCAATTGGATTTCATAAATGTCATCGCTACATTTCTTAACTATCCATGCTTTTGTATCATTAAAAGCTACTTCCAACTTTTTCTCTGCAAAAGGACAAACAATACGATTCCACTTATTCCCAACTTCTCTCCTTATTAAAAATTGCTCCATTAGTTTCACCCGTATAGCATCAACAAGACTAGTTGAAAACAAATGGCGTTCATCCCTAATCCATGAATTAAAAGATTCTGCAGCATTTGTGCACATTTCACCATACCTCTTGCCTTGAAAATAAGCATTACGCCAACACTCATTAGGCAAATCCTTAAGAAACTTCTCAACACTACGACCACAACGACCCTTAAATTCTTCAAATAGTTCATTAAACAACTCAATAGTAGGAGCATATGCACATCTACCAAAAAGAGTAAGCAAATATTCTTTTGATTCACGACTCTTCACTGACAAATAAGTCTTCAAGTTTGTCTTCAAATGCATTAGACAAAAAGAATGAGAAGAAAACGGAAAGACCTCAGCTAAAGCTTTCAGCAAACCTCCATGTCGATCAGTAACAAACGCAATATCCCTCTCTGGAGTCAAAATACCTAATAACTTTGACAAGAACCAATGCCAACTGTCATAACTCTCACCATCAACAATCGCAAAACATAACGGATACAAACCTACAAACAAAATATATAAATACAAGTTATCAGTAACAAATCAAAAAAGATTACAAAAAGAAAATCAAAACACAAAGTAACAAAAATGATGGAATTATCACTATCATAGATAAATTTATCGTATGAATGAATATAATGTATACAACACAAATTTATCATCAGATAAATATAAATTTAGCATCAGATAAATATAAATTTAGCACCAGCCATAGATAAATTTATCACTGTATAAATATAAAAATTTAACAAAAAGTATACAGCATAAATTTATCACTAATAGATTAACCATACTCATGTTCAAAAAAAAAAAAAAAAAGATTAACCATACTCAATTATCAACACTCTCCCAGCAACAAAAATGATAGAATTATCACTATTTCAATAATAATAACACATACACACAAAATATACCTTGGTTACCATCTTTCGTCGTAGCAGCCAATAAACAACCTTTGTGTCTTCCTTTCAAAAAAGTTCCATCAAGCATCAACACAAGCCTACAATACTTGAAACCATGAATACATGCCTCAAAAGCGAAAAACAAGCATTTGAAATGTCTTCCTTTACTATCAATATCAAATTCCATATCAAAAACACTCCCCAGATTGCAAGCATTAGCCGCATCAACATACCAACGAAGATCGTCAAATGATGATGAATAGTCATCAAAAACAAGACCCTTTGCTTTTTCAACACCCATCCAAGCTTGCCGATAAAAAACTTATGTTCCATAATAGTCCTTGAAATCACAAACCACCTCACTAACCGATGTCAAAGCCTTGTTACGAATATCACTAGAAATTAGCCCACCAATCATACTTGAAGTCATCCTAGCATGTTTAATTGTACGAAAAGAAGATCCATAAGTATGAATATCATCAAATTGTTTAATAACAAAAGCTTTACTATAATTTTCCACTCTAGCATGCATGCTCCATAAACATCCCAAATCAGCCCTTCTCTTATAATGAACAGTGACACGATCCTTATCATTCTTAACAAAATCAAAATTAAAACCGGAATGAATAGAATACTTTGACAACGCATCTCGAAATTCAACAACTCCTTGAGTAAACCTTTGTCCCACTCCGTTCATACAATTAACCCACCCATTGGACAGCAAAGGTTTCCGTTGATTTGAATAAAATGAAGGCAAAAAATCAGTTTCACAAACAACACTACTACTACTACTACTACTACTACTACTACTACTACTACTAGTTTCACCATCACAAATCATAGAACCTTCACCCAAAGAACAACACTTTACAAAAACATCAATCCGATGAATATCACAAGAAAGTGTCAGTCCAACCATAACCTCCAAATCCTCTTCACTTTCTAGACCACAAGAAGAATGTCTAGCCATTGAATACGATATATTCAAAGAACTACCAACTAACTCACTCCACTTTGCACACAATTTATATACTAAATCCTTGAAATTAAATCCATTATTATACTTGATAACCAAGGTCACACCTCTAAACTTGCACATAAGAAACAAACAATTTTCCATCACTATAAATCCTGAAACAAACAACAATTACATTTCAGAAAACAACTCAAACACTCTCAAACAAAATCAAATACAGTGATAAAATTATCTTCTATTCCCATACTCACTCATAAATTTATCATTGTTGAAAAAGTTAATCCAACATCACCCCCAAAATACACAGTGATAAAATTATCACTATATAATATAACAAACCAACACCTGTCTTCAATCAACACAATTTCGTAACCAGAAAAAAATAAAAATCTAAAATTCAATCAACAAATACATATCTCAAAACTGTCAATATCATGATCAAAACACAAATTAAATCGCAACAGAAACAAGAGAGTAACAACAATATCACCACAAAATCAAAATCACCAACTCAAACTAAAAAAACCAAAACATTGAAATTGAATTCAAAATCAAACATACCAGTCGACCTACCTCCACAACACTGCAAATCAGAAAATGTAACTATACACCAAATGTGAAATCGCAAATAGGAAGAATCACCAAACATGCAATCGCAAATTACAAATCGTAAAGCTCCACAAATCGCACAATTAGAAATCACGAAGCTCCACAAATCGCGAAGATACAGCAGCAAATCGTGAACTTCCATAGAAATCCAAATCACAAACACAATATTTTGATGGAAAATCCAAACAGAAACGCGCCAGAACAGGGGAGGGGTAAAACGGTACAAAAAAAAAGTCTCAGGACCTGTTGGTGCACAAGATCAAAAGTCAGGACTAAGAGGGGAATAAGTCAAAAACTTAGGACCGGCCAGTAAAAAACCCTATGTATATAAGCCCAATTAATGGGCCTAATCTTTCTTGTCTCTCTCCTTTGTTCGTCAGCCTAATTATAAGGTAAACTTTTATAGGGAAGTTACGGGCCGGTCCTATGGACCGGTCTTATTACCCAAAAGGTCTTACTCAAAAAAATTAAATAATATTTTTTATTTTTATCCCTAGATTCAACACTGTAAATTTATTACTGGTTTAAACAAATTTATTACTGATTTATCATTAATTTAAACAAATTTATCACTGGTTCATCACTGATTTAAATAAATTTATCACTAATTTAAACAAATTTATCACTGATTTAAACAGATTTGTCACATTCTTTATTAATATGCATATGAATCATTTTTCTTTACCATAGACATATCACCGAGATAAAGAGAAAGCAGATTTAATGATTCTCAACAATACTATACAAATTACAACCTTAAATAATCCATACTGGACATTAAAAGCAGCCCAAGTAATGTTCTCTATGAAATCTTTGAAAATCCTACCACCATCAATACCAACCTCCGCCACTCCAAATCCATTCACAAATGTGACGCGAATTTGGGAACACTCATCAAAAAATCACATACATTGATATAAAGAAAACAAATTTTCAATCTTTTCTCTTTCTCTCTCATCAATCTCAGATCTGAATTGCTACCGCCATCGCCGTCTGCTGTCCTCCACCACTCCACGTCCATGTCGCACAATCTCACCATCCTCACAGAGCTGGCCGAAAGCACAACCGTAAACTCGCCGAAAAATCATTCATGTGTAGCTTCGGCAATGGTGGACTATGGCAATTGTAGATCTAGACTTCAGAGTGAACATTCTCCTTGAATGCACGGCGATGGTGGTGGATCTTTTTCTTCGATCGGACCATCTATGGTGTTGAGAGAGATGTGCAGATAGAGTGTTTTTTTTTTTTTCATTTCAGATTTGAGTATAAAACATGAGGGTAAAAACGAAATAAATAAAAATGTTCAAGACTTATGGTAAAAAAGTCTCTATTAAGGATCGTTGGTAATAACTCTTGAAAATAGGACTGGTCCGTAAAAATCCCAACTTTTAATTGGTCAATAAATTGTGAATATGTGTAAACATAAAATTTAAATAAAAAAAAGAAAGAAAGAAAGAAAGAAAAATATGAGTATATATATGCTTACATAGAATTATTATCTAAGTAGTAATTTGAACTAATTAACAATTTACCATACCAAATATTGCATAACGTAATTTCAAAGGATTTGAATTCAACGAGGAAGGGAGGTCATTCAGGCAGTACATTATCATTTTGTTTGGGAAAAAAAAATTTGGTCTAATTTCTTTATTTTTTAACTATTTTAACTTGATTAAAAAAAAATTATTTATGATAAATTTTTAACTATTTTGTAATTTTGTTAGAGAAAAAATAAAATAATTATAATTTGAATATAACTTTTTATCTTATACATTTTTTAACTTTTGTCTTTTAATGAGTTAAATGAGACCTAACTTTCTCACTAACTGAAGGCTATTTAAGTTTGGTTTAAAATTTTAATTAGTTTTAAGGGATTATTTGAAATAATCTAAATAAGTATATTTTTTAATTTTTTATGAAAATATATACAGAAAAGTAAAGAGGTAATGTAACCTAAATAAGTACACTTATTTAGTTTATACCAAATAATGTCTAAGTTTGACTTGTTGACTTTTCAAGCCAATCTTAAATGAGTTTTAATTGAATCAATCACAAGATAAATTAGAATAACTTGATTTTCTATAATTTATATAATAAAAAAACAACCTTATTAAGTTGTTAAAATTTAATAAATTTTAAAATTTATTCAAATTTAAAATGTTTTAAAATAGGGCATTCAGACGACAAATTCAATCCAGTAGTTTTTAAGCCGGAAGATCCACCCACTAATTTCTTAGTTATATAAGGACAAGTCTTTGCAAAATGAAAAAAATATCCATCCATGGGTAATGCTATAGTGTGCAACTTACACCTTACACCTTTTTGTGTTCACTTACACCTTACACTTACACCTTTTTTACCTTGCACTTACACCTTTTGTGTAAGTGACACATGGTGTGCAACTTATACATTTCATTTATACCTTCCACTTACACTTACACCTTACACTTACACCTTTTGTGGATTGCACACCTAAAAAGAAGCCTCCATCTATATATATTTGGTTCTCAAATCAAACTCCGCTAATGGAGACCGCCCAACAACTAAATGGAGATGGAGTGCCTGGGTTATAAAGCCCATGTTATTAGCACAAAAAAAAAAAGGCCCAAGGACCATAGGCCCACAGCCCATTTATTTTCCAAAAATCAGTTCTTTGCTTCTCCAGCACAACTTAACAGTAAGACTATTAAACTTACCAGGTGGCAACAAACAATTGGCAGAACACATTGCTGTCAACACATTTCTCTACACCATAATATTTCCCACCTTCAAACCCCTAAACCCTAATTTCTATTTCTTCTTCTATGTCCTCTCCCACTCCAATTAGCCTCCTCTGCCTTCTTCCCCCCAAAACCCCCCTTTTTCATTCCTCCAAAACCCTAACCCTAACCCTAATTTGCAGAAAACTCAACTCAACACAGCCATGTCTGACCTGGAGATAACTCGTTCCGAGAAGAAGAAAAAGAAGAGCAAATCCAAATCCGATTCGGGTCCGGACCCAAACGCCCAAACCGACACCGATTACCTTATCAAACCCCAAAGCTTCACTCCCTCCATCGACACCTCTCAATGGCCGATCCTCCTCAAGAACTACGACCGCCTCAATGTACGAACCGGACACTACACTCCTCTTCCCTCCGGTTTCTCCCCCCTCAAACGCCCTCTCGCAGAGTATATCAGGTACGGTGTTCTCAATCTCGACAAACCCGCCAACCCCTCTTCTCACGAGGTCGTGGCTTGGATCAAACGGATCCTCCGGGTCGAGAAAACGGGCCACAGCGGTACCCTCGACCCGAAAGTCACCGGAAACCTCATCGTTTGTATTGATCGGGCTACCCGGCTCGTGAAGTCCCAGCAAGGGGCTGGGAAGGAGTATGTGTGTATTGCCCGGCTCCATTCGGATGTGCCCGATGTTGCCAAGGTGGGTCGGGCTTTAGAAACCCTAACTGGTGCGGTTTTTCAGCGCCCTCCGCTGATTTCGGCGGTGAAAAGGCAGCTAAGGATTAGGACAATCTATGAATGTAAGCTATTAGAGTATGATCCAGCTCGCCATTTGGTTGTGTTTTGGATTTCTTGTGAGGCGGGTACGTATGTGAGGACAATGTGTGTTCATTTGGGTCTGATTTTGGGTGTTGGAGCTCATATGCAAGAGCTTCGGAGAGTGCGATCAGGGATTATGGGTGAGAAAGATAATATGGTGACGATGCATGATGTGATGGATGCACAATGGATATATGATAATTATAGAGATGAGAGTTATTTGAGGAGAGTGATTATGCCATTGGAGGTTTTGTTGACTAGTTACAAGAGATTGGTTGTGAAGGATTCGGCAGTGAATGCGATTTGTTATGGTGCTAAGTTGATGATTCCCGGGTTATTGAGGTTTGAGAATGATATTGAGGTTGGGGAAGAGGTGGTTTTGATGACTACTAAGGGAGAGGCGATTGCATTGGGGATTGTGGAGATGACTACGGCTGTTATGGCTACCTGTGATCATGGGGTTGTGGCGAAGATTAAGAGGGTAGTGATGGATAGAGATACGTATCCAAGGAAATGGGGGTTGGGTCCAAGGGCTTCTATGAAGAAGAAGCTGATTACGGAGGGGAAGTTGGATAAGCGTGGTAAACCGAATGAGAACACCCCATCTGAGTGGATGAGGAATGTGGTTCTTCCCTCAGGAGGTGATTCTATGGTTGCAGGTCTTGCTGCTGCAACTGAACCAGCAAATACAGAGGCGGTGGCAGTGGAGGGAGAGAAGAAAAAGAAGAAAAAACATAAGGATGGGGAAAATGGCGAGGAGGGTCGTAAGCGTAAATTGGAGGCGATTGATGGGAGCCCTGCGCCAGATGTTGCTAAGAAAGTAAAGATTGGTGAAACTGTAGTAGTGGGGGCTAAAACAGAGGAGTTAGAGGTGGAAGTTGAAAAGAAAGAGAAGAAAAAGAAAAAGAACAAAGAAGGGGGTGATGAGGATGTGACTTCTGATTTGGAGAAATCTGAGAAGAAGAAAAAGAAGAAGAAGAGCAAAGACGCACAGAATGGAAGTGCCTCTGTATTGCCTACGGCTACCGGTGGGAGTGATGATGAGGCAAACAAAAGTGAGAAGAAGAAGAAGAAAAAGAAGAGTAAAGATGCCGAACAGGAGTAGATCGATCAATTGCAGCTTTGAATGAGGAAATACTCATGTATGTTTTACTAATACCTCATCTTATCTTCAATGGGGTGTTCAAAATTTTGTGATCTTGGTCATTTCTAGCACAATTGTTACTCTTCAAGTTTATGTATTAGAATGTTTTTTTTTTTCTTTATCTTTTTTGTTTACATTAATAAATTTAATGTTCTGTTTGATCTTTATTTTTATTGCTCACTTAGTGTTTTCTTTTTGTGGATTGCATCTGTTGTAGGAATTGCAATAATTTTTCAAATATGATCAATATTTCTAGTTTCAAATATGCATGTTTCACTAGATATTGAGTAGGTGAATATATTGTATTGTCAAACATGAATGTTTGATATAATTCATAATGTTATGGTTCTTGGTGGATTTATAGATAGTTTAACCTTTGCACTGATTGAAATGCTTAATGTCACTTCAAACACCAAAGGAAGGAATCATCTGAATAAAATTTAAGTGTATGGTATCTTTTTTTGATGTTTTCAAAATCAGCTAAATGCTCTAACATTCATTGGGCTGATACCATTAGCCTTCTGAACTTGGAAATTTGAACTAAATTCTTCTACTAATTTTGTGGGGAAAACCTTAGCAAGCAAACACAAAAGACTAGGGTTCGTTTGGGATGTGGGTTGGCTTTTTGGCTATTTTAGTCTAGGGCTAAAAAACCTTGTTTGGGATATGCTTTTTAGCTTTGTGGCTTTTGGGAGAGAAAAAATGAAATGATTATAGTTTGGATGTAATGTTTTGTCTTATTGAGCTAAAAAGCCTATTTTGCCTTTTTGTAACTAAAATAGCCAAAAAGCCTGGCATGCCAAACGAAGGCAACTCAATCCGAAAACCAGTTAAAATTCCTCCTTTTCGTCTTTAATATTATACAGTGTGCTGGGTGATGTATCTAATAAGTAGTGTCATGAATTGGTTTTTCAAAAAGAATTTAAAATACCAGTTTGGACTTATGATGGATCAGCTAATTGATCATCTCGATATCCCTCTTCTCCTCATTAGTTGCTTTCTCTATTACTTGGAATCTCTCGAAAATGTCACTTTACCTCTGAGCCTGACAATTTGGATATGAATATTCTAACTTTTGACAGTAATTGCTTTATCAATGCAGTTGTGTATGAGAAAAGTTTGGTTATATCACCTGATGACAAATGGGAAGAGGAAGAGTTGAGAGGGGGGAAGCAACACATGTGGAAAAATTCATTTCAGGCTCAGCTCATACATGGAAAAGGGCCAAAGATGATTCCTCAGAGTACTTTACAGCTTTAAGGAAGAATATGAAGAGTATGGCTTAGATTTGGAATAGACAGTAGATAACTCTTTAACTTAATTTCATTTAGATGAATCCAGACAGCTAAAGTGATTTTTGATTTCTTGAAATGAAATGTTATGCTTATTTTGTGGTTAATGACTTGGAGTACCTCAAAGGTATGTGAGGCTTGCTTGAAGAGACTGGGTCTTGCTTGAAGAAATCTTTTGGGTGATTCATATTGTTGATTTAATTTTCATAGCAGAGTAACAGCACCTGGAGACATATATACTACAGTTGTTACATATTTTTGAAGTGTTGCGAACCTTTCGGCATGAAAGTCTGTGAGCCTTGTTAGGCTGCAAGTCAACTTTATGCAGTAGTCTAATTTTTGGTCTGTTCCCAAAAATTAAGCAAACCATGTGTTAATGTTCTATTTTGTTGATATATTTTCATAATCTTTTGTTGGTCTAAACATTTTGGACAACAATCAACATTCAGTGGTTTAAAGATTTCAATCGAAAACAATTGCAGAAATTACTTTTGAGATGCAATGCCAAAATTAAAGTAGCTGGCCCATCTACTGCATCGGAGCTAAACAACTGCACTTCCAGGGAATTCTGAGAACTGGATAATGTTGTGTATTGATGGGGAACCTACACTTAATGTAAAACAACATTCTTGATTTACATTGCTGAGTTTGCTGTAATTATAGGTATTGCTTAGAGTTGAGAAATCAAATTGGTTAGACAATTGTTGTTGCTAATTATTCACAGTTGATGTTCTTTGATTTAACAGAGTTGTGCTAATTATTCATTCTTTGATGTTGCTAATTATTCATTCTTTCTTTGTGGAGTTCGTTTCCTCAATCATTCTTTCTTTGTGGAGTTCGTTTCGTCAATCGTGAAGGATCATATGTTTTGAAGACTAAAGTGTATCCTAAGTCAATTTTATTATTTGTAATGTGGTTTGGGAATTTCGGGTTTGTGATAAGCTAGGTATTTTGAAAATTTTGCAATAACATGCCTAGGTGGTTTGGGGATTTCGGGTTTGTGATAAGCTATTTTGCTCAAACAAGCATAGGTGATTGAAGAGCTAGCAGTATAGTTATACTCAATGGTATTGTACATAAGGAACCAATGATTAAAGGATCAACATAACTGACATTTAGGACTTTTTCAGTGACCAGTCTCCAATTGATTTTCGTAGCACAACCATGTTGTTGGTCTTGGAGATCTCCCAAGCTGACGAGTAGGATGTTGAGTTGTAAATCTTGTTTCATACTGCTCTATAGTGTCTGCCCTAAGCACCAACAGGGAACTACATTTAGTCACATATTTGATAATAAAATTTTTTGATCTGTTCTAACGTTGATTCTAGTTTTATGTTTGCACACAAATTGGGTAATCAGTAACTTACATTTAAAGGAACATCACATTTCTTAGACATATTGGTCATGTTTGATTCACAAGATTAATAATGAAGTATTAATAATCCTATTAAATTAGTGTGGTATTCACTATTCAATTGGATTAATATCCATTGAATTAATAATCCCACCCTTATCCTATTACTAATAATCTTACAAATTTGTTGGATTAATTATCCATTAGATTAATAATCTTAAACTAAAATGTTAAAACAAACATAGAATAATCGGATCTACGGATTAATAATCTCAATTCCATACTCTAATCCATCCAATCAAACATGCCCATTGAGTTCAGCTGAATAAAAGTAGATGCTTTCATTCTCTTCCTCAGGTCTGCATACCTAGCGTAGGTTTGAAATTACACAAGTTTTTATGAAACTGTTCATGGATTCATCGTTGGCACATGCTAATGTTTGAATAAATTACATTTTTATTTTTCCTAGTTAACCCATCATATTTTCTTCAAGTTCTGACACTAGATATTGTACATGCTTTTATGCTGTGTTCGGATTTTAAATTTGTATAAATAATTTTTAAAAAAAATGGAAGAGGTGAAATTTTGAAACAATAGTGTTTTGAGAAAGCAAACTGAAAGTAAATATTTTTTATTTATTCAAAACAATTAACAAAAATCTACATTCCATTTTTATGTTTTACAAATGCACTCAGGCCACCATTTTCACACATACATACACACCAGATTTTTTTATTATTATTATTTTTTTTAATTTTATTTCTTTGTTAACAAAGCATGATGTATGTTTCAACCAGAGATCCCAATAGCCTTAACCTTGGCATTCTGCCCCTCCTCTTTGGGCAGAGTCACAGTGAGTATTCTTTTCTCCTTGCTCCTCTTCCCACTTATCTAGAGAATTCAGCCTTCTTCCACCTCGACCTTCACCTCTTCCTTCTTAAGCCCCAGAAAGTCAGCTTTGAAGATATGAGCTTTCTGGGTCTCCTTCCAATCAATCCTTGTTGTGGCGAATTTGGAGGCTTCTCGAGTCGAGGTTGGGAAGTTGGAGAGGGAACAGGTGAAGAAGCCATCAAAGGGGTCCCAAATATCCGAAGACATCGGTTCATCATTTGCCAAAGAAGCTTGGAATGAGAGACATGTTTGGAGACTAATAAAGTGATTCGAATAGAAAGAAAGTGCTTTTTTCGCAGAAAAAACAAGATGTTACAGAGAGCTTTGAAGGATCTGATGATGAAGGTAAAGTTGGGTAAGCAACTATTTATAGATATGTGAAGATGACTCTGCTTTCATGGTCATTCTGTCATCAATGTTATAATTGAATAAAAAAATGGATGGTACCTACTTCTTCTTCTTCAACCTTTTACCACCTTCATATATAGCATCATCTCAATCTTTTTCCATAGGGTTCAATTGTAAACAACCATGGGTAATTCCGTTAGAAACTTTTTGGGTTTTTGGACTAAAAGTCCAGCTACTTTCAAGTTGAAAATTCAAATCAACTTGCACTTAGGTTTGAACCTTAACTTTTTAAGTTTATATTTTGAAAAAATTAAAGGGTTAATTACATAGAGGCCCCTAAATTATTGAGAAGTATCACTTTAATTTCCTAAACTTTAAAAACGTACAAATGGACTCCTTAAACTATTGAGAAGTATCATTTTTTCCCTCTAAACTATAAAAACGTATAATTAGACCCCTAAACTATTGGCGTGTTACACTTTAACTCTTTCCGTTATTGGTCCAATTTGTAATTTTTTATAATTTAGGGACATTTGTATGCTTTTATAGTTTAGGGAGTAAAGTAATACTTCGATAGTTTAAATTATCCGTTTGTACGTTTTTATAGTTTAGAGAGTTAAAGTGGTACTTCTCAACAGTGTAGAATGTATTAGTGTAAATAACCCAAAATTAAAAAAACTAGGAATATGATTTTTTTTTTTTTTTTTGAAAACTAGATGGGAGGGACATTTTCTTTATTTGTAAAATAAATGAAACCAAATTGTTTTGTAGTTACAAGTTTTTTAAAATGAAAATAGACACCATATACAAGTTTTTGTTTATTATTTTTAAAATTATTATAAATATTGTGGGGACATATTTTTCGGATAGCAACACGTGGTCAAGGTGGCACCGAAGTGCCAGCCGAGGTGCCACGTGTCCTTGATTTGACGCCGAGGTGATCTCGGCAAGGCCGATGTTATCTGCGAAGATACCGAAATCCAAGATAAACGGATAAAGGACAAGAGCCCTACATCAGAAGAGGACTTCAGTTTGGATAAAGATAAGACTCTTAGAGAGTTTATCTCAATCTAACTGGGAGTCCAGGATTAGCATTGAGCCAGAGTCCATTGAAGTTAGGCTTCTATTGGGATTAGATCAGTGTCAGCTATATAAGAAAGACACCCTTGTGGGTCTAAGGTACGCTTTTTGTATTCTGAATAGTGAGAAGCACTTTTGCTATCTTTGAGAGATAACTAACTTGATCGTCGGAGTGCCCCCGGGTGGACGAACCACCGCCAGAATCTCTTCTTTCTGTGACAAGTTGTTCGGGCTTAATCTATTCTGCCGGTGCTCTCCAGCTGAGTACTTGTTTGGCAGTGTGGTTGGAAATTGACACACACAATTTGGCGCTGTTTGTGGGAACGAAAGAATAATAGATGGCCAATGACAGACGGAAAGAAAGGTTGGGGACGGCTTCCCTACTAGGAGTGAAAAACATGTTGACCCTAACGCAGAGGACGATAATTACAACGAGGAGACTCGAGATCAGAATCACGGGGTAAAGACGTCGGCCAAGAGGGTGACGTACCAAAGAAATCAGACCGAAGCGGGTATTATACCAAAGACAACCTCTAGGTATGGAAAGAGAGATGCATGCGAAGGGACGAAAAGATGAAGGAAATGGCAAACAAATTAGCAAACTTACAAACGTTCATCAATTTCATGATGCAGAACAACGTCATGCAGCCATCGTTCCCGTTGCAAGATACGCCGATTCCAGCGGCCAAGAATAATGCCCAGAAGAGAGGGCAGAAAACAGTCCCCGTAGCCCCCCTCAGCACACCAGGACCGAGGAACACTCTCACCGGCCTTCAAGGGAGGTCGGCCGAGGAGAGTCAATAAAGGGAGATTCACGGAGGAAGCATCGTACCAAAGAAATTGACCCCAAAGAACATCAGCATGTTCAAGAGAAGGAGCTCTATTTCGACGCAACTAACGGAGAGAGGTCCAAGAGGACTCACAATGACACCGGAAGTAGTACGCCGAAAAGGCTGAAATCCGGAGATAGCTGAGCTCCTGGACGGACCAAGGAGGATCTGAGGGATTACCTCCAGAGGAAGCGACAGAATGCCGAGGTAACCTCTCCGGTCAACCCGAGAACGCCGTTCTCGGTAGAGTTGGACAAATTTGAGGCCCCGAAAAGGTTCAGTATGCTGATATTCCAGATATACGACGGTAAGTCAGACCCTAACTTTCACGTCGGCTTGTACCTGAACTCGATGGCACTATACATCGGAACGAGCCGTTGCTCTGTAAGGTGTTCCCCTCGTCTTTCGGGAAAATTGCATCGGACTGGTTTCACAAGTTGTCGAAAGGAACTGTGAAAACCTGGGAAGGCCTGGCCGAGATGTTCGTGGCCAAGTTTGTGACAAACAAGCTACATCCATTAAGGGTGGACTCCCTGATGGCTTTGAGAAACAATAAGGATAAAAGCCTTAGGGCCTATGCTAAGAGGTATTATGAGGTATTCAACCGGATACCAGGATGTAATCAAGAGGTGTCGGTCTTGTCTTTTAAGAACGGCCTGAAAGATGATTGTTTGCTTCGAAAATCATTGGCAAAAACACTGCCAAAAAGCATGGAGGAACTGATGGCCAGAATTGAGAAGTATGCGAGGGTCGAGGAAGACACGCCGAGGACAAATGCATCGAAACAAGAGAAGGGAAACGGCTCATCGAAACGAGGCCGAGGTAATGGCGGGTACAACAAGCAAGAGACAGGATTAAGGGCTACGCAGGCAGTCACAATCGTATTTCGAATCCCAATTTACAAAGTCTTGGAGAAAATCCGAAACCAGCCCTATTACAGAGCACTAGTAAGGGTTCTGGGCGAATTTATGGGAAGAAGTCTTGGCAAGTACTGTGCCTACCACAATGAAGATAGACATCTGACTCAGGGGTGCAGAGCCCTAAAGGCACATCTGGAAAACCTGGTAAGACAAGATCATTTAAGGGACCTTATAAACGAGGCCAAGACAAGAGAAGAGCAAGCAAGACTGCCTCAAGCACTAGCAGCACCGCCTCTTCCAGCACCACAACCGCAGGCAGGCGGACTTTGAGTGATCAATGTGATTCACTCGAAGGTCAATGAGAACGAAATACGTAGGAAGACTCAGAAGGTAAAACACTTGCAGCATGTGTACCAGGTCCGGTAGAAAAGACCTAGGGCAGACGAGTACCAGGGACCAGTGGTGTCCTTTACTGAAGATGACCTAGAGATGGTGCAGCATCCACACGACGATGCCTTGGTGATATCCCTCCAGATTGGAGAATGCCAAGTGAAGCGAATCTTAATTGACTAAGGCAGCTCTTGTGACATCAGGTGTTACAAGGAGCTTGGCCTTCACCAAGATGATCTGGAACAATCCAATGGTCGGGTTCAATGGAACACCAATGTGACCCCTGGGAGCAGTAAGTTTGGAGGTGCAGGTTGGCACCAAGAAGGTAAAAACTGAGTTCACAATAATTGACACTCCTCCTCTTATAATGATGCTATCTTGGGAAGGCCATAACTGCATGCAATGGGGGCTGTTTCCTCAACATTGCATCAGCTGTTGCGGTTCCCAACAGAGCACGAAATTGAGGAGGTCAAAGGGGATCAAGTGCAGGCAAAGAATTACTCTATGGCAGCAATGAAATCCACCTGCAACATACGAGAAGCAGAAGCTGCAAAGATTGAAGATGAGGACATGGAAGTCCTAGATGACGTTGGCAAAGAGCCAGCCGAGAACAGTGAGGAAGTCCTGAAGAAAATCCTTGTCCAGCAAGGAGATAAAGAACGTTTCTTCCTTCTCGGCTCGGGCTTGGCCGAGGAAGAGGAAAAAGAGCTAGAGGCATTCTTAAGAGCAAACATTGAGATGTTTGCCTGGACGCCGTACGAGATGCCTAGCATTGACCCTGAGGTCACATGCCATAGACTGAATGTGGATAGGTCGGCCAAACCTGTCATCCAGCGAGCAAGAAAGCCGACGTTGATGCATGTCGAGGCAGTAGAAGAAGAAGTGGATAAACTTCTGGAGGCTAGGGCCATTTGAGAGGCAAATTACCTGACATGGTTATCAAACACGGTGGTTGTGGAGAAAAAGAATAGGACGTGGAGGGTCTATGTGGACTTCACCAGCCTGAACAAGGCTTGTCCCAATGACAGTTTCCTACTACCCAAGATTGACCAATTGGTGGATGCCACTTCAGGGCATGGAAGAATGAGCTTCCTAGATGTATACATGGGGTACCATCAGATAGCTATGTACCCTTAGATGAGGAGAAGACTGCATTTATCACCCTCAAAAGGGCTGTATTGCTACAGAATGATACTGTTTGGATTGAAAAATGCAAGAGCAACTTACCAGAGATTGGTGACCAAGATGTTTAGGCATCTAATAGGTAGAATAGTGGAGGTATACATAGATGACATGGTCGTGAAGACCAAGGAACCTGAGGATCATCTGGAAGACTTAAAGGCAGTTTTTGACATCCTTAGAACATATCGGCTCCGACTTAATGCATCGAAGTGCGCATTTGGAGTTGGGTCTGGTAAGTTCTTAGGATACTTGGTTACTAGAAGGGGCATTGAGGCTAGCCCTGATCAAATCAAGGCCATTCTGGAGTTGGAGAGCCCAACATCTGCAAAACAAGTGCAGATGTTGACTAGAAGGGCTGCAGCCCTGAATAGATTCATAAGCAGAAGCTCTGACAAATGTAAACCTTTCTTCAGCCTAGTGAAGAAAGCCACAGACTTCTTATGGACAGAAGAGTGTGAAGTCACCTTGGCCGACTTGAAGAAGTATTTGACCACAACTCCAGTTCTCTCAAATCCAGTACTTGGAGATGAGTTGTTTTTATACTTGGCAATCTCAGAGCATGCAGTGAGTGCAGTAGTAATCCGAGAAGAAAATGGAGAGCAAATGGCAGTTTACTATGTGAGTAAAACCCTAGCCGATGCTGAGACCAGATACCTACCCTTGGAGAAGCTAACACTGGCTTTAGTAATGGCTTCCAAGAAGCTGAATAATAACTTTCAAGCCCATAAAATTGTGGTATTAACTCAGCATCCTCTGAAGTCCCTATTGCAGCAAGGAGATCTGACAAGCAAGATAGCCAGATGGGCAATGGTGTTGGGCCAATATGATCTGGAATTCAGACCCAGAACAGCAATCAAAGACCAAGTTTTGGCTGAGTTCACACCAGGCGCCATCACACATCGGGCTCCGTTGAGCCAAGGTCCAGGTGAACAAAGAGAAACCTAGTCGGGGATAACCAAACAGAGAAAAGAAGAGAAACTTAGGCCATGTAGTATTTACATCGGCGATTCCTTCCGGCTGTTTGTTGATGGGAGTTGAAACCGACAAGAAGTGGGGGCAGGAGTAGTGTTAGTATCGCCAGATGGGCAGATACTGGAACAATCCATTCGTTTGGGGTTTAAAACCTCAAACAATGAAGCAGAGTATGAAGCTTTGATCACAGGATTCAAGCTGGTAGTAGCAATGAAAGCTGACGAAGTAATAGTCTTCTGTGACTTCCAGCTTATTGTCAACCAAGCAACAGGTGAATACGCAGCCCAAGATGAAAGGATGTCGGCCTATGTAAAGGAGGTGGGTAGACTGGTAGCCTTATTCTAGAATTGCCGACTACATCAGGTTAGCCGAGATGACAACAACCATGCTGATGCTCTGGCCAACCTGGCTAGTGCAATGAAACCTGGAGAGGCAAGGACGATAATGGTGGATTACTTGTCAGGTCCAAGCATAGAACCACGGAACACAGAGCATGAAGCATTGTGTGTAGGGATGGGACCAAGCTGGATGGATGCGATAATATTATTTATTAAAGAAGGAAAACTGCCAGATGATCATAAAGAAGCACACAAGATTAGACTGAAGTAGGCAAGATTCAATCTGACAACAAAAGGACATCTCTACAGAAGATCTTTTACTGGACCCCTTTTGAAGTGTGTGCATCCTTCACAAGTTGAAGTCTTCTTGTATGAGGTACATGAAGGAGTATGTGGAAGCCACACTAGGGGTAGGTCACTTGCTCATAGGGCCATTACTCAAGGGTACTGGTGGCCCTACATGCAGAAAGATGCTGAAGCTTATGTCAAGAAATGTGAAAAGTGTCAGAGGTTTGCACCTTTGATACATCAACCAGCAGCGGACTTGAACCCAGTGTCCAGCCCTTGGCCATTTGCCCAATGGGGCATGGATCTTGTTGGACAACTGTCTCAAGCAAGTGGACAAATGAAGTACCTACTAGTAGCAACAGACTACTTCACCAAATGGGTGGAAGCTGAACCCCTTGCAAAGATTCGAGATGTTGATGTGAAGAGCTTCATATGGAAGAACATCATCACCAGGTTTGGGATCCCAAGGGCAATAATAGCAGACAATAGTACACAGTTTGATAGTAAGCTAATCAAGAGCTTCTGTGCAAAGTACAAGATCAAGAATTACTATTCCACTCCAAGTTTTTCTCAAAGCAATGGACAAGCATAAGCATCCAACAAAATTATCTTGGATAGGATCAAGAAGAGGCTGGAAGCAGCAAAGGGAAAGTGGGTGGATGAGTTGCCCAGTGTACTTTGGGCACATCGGACTACGCCAAGAAGATCAACTGGGGAATCTCCATTTGCCATGGCTTTTGGCACAGAGGCAATAATCCCACTAGAGGTCGGCATCCCTGGGATCAGAACCCAGTGAGTAGAAAAGGGGACCAATAAGGCATTCTTAGCTTGTGATTTGGATCTGCTAGAAGAAAGAAGGGAGAAGGCAGCAATTTAGCTAGGGTCATACCAGCAGTAGCTTGCCAGGGATTATAATAAGAAGGTTAACCCACGAGAGTTCCAAGTTGGAGACTGTAATACCCCGACCCTCATATCTGATTCTGCTGTCTTTATAATTCCCTATTCTGTGTCTTTGAATGTTATTGTGAAAATCTAGGTGAAAATATAGTAAAAGAGCATGAAACTTAGAGATATGAGTTTCTATCTGTTGAATTAGAACGTATCTGTTACACTTGAATTACTTAAAATGGAAATTGAGCATCTTAGAGATTTAATTTGCAGAAATTGATTTGATATTTGGAATCTACATGATTTTTAAGCTATAATGGGATTTTCTGTGAAATTTTAATTTCGGCACCATAAAGCGATTGATTTTCGTCTTTTATGCTCTTATATATATATTGCTATATATCTATGTTTAAGACTTGTGGAACTTGTGATCAAAACGTGGGACTCTAAGAGGGAGAGAAGAGAGAAACGTGGGTGAGCAATTGGGGGAAACTTGTGGTTCACCAAGGGAAGCTAATCAAATTGATAGAATTGAAAGAGGCAAGTTAAGGTAACTCAATTCCCTTGTATAACTCTTCAAGAATTTTAACCCATGTTTGTGTTGGGTTCATGGATAAGAATGTTTGATTCATTAGGGGTTTTTCACCAATTGAGCATGTTGACACTACTTTGAGTGTTGTATGAATCTATACTTCAAATCCTTGATTTTGAATCATCTAATCTTGCATATATGTTGATTTTGGGTGGTATGTTTAAAGAACTTGAAGTTAGATTGAAATTTGTGAAAGTGTTGACTTGTTGAAGCCTTTAACTTGGTTCAACTTGATGTGATTAAGCTTTAATTCATGTTATGGTGTTGTTAAGTGGCATGTTTACATGAATTTTACCCTTGATTGCATGAAAAATTGGGTTTGAATGATGAAATTTTGGCTTGAGATCGGGCTGCCCTGAATCTGGGTAGTCGTCCGCTCGAGCGGAGGTCAGGACCGCTCGAGCGTGAAAATGCACCTTCCCGGTTTTACGAAATTTACCTGTCGCTCGGCGGAGAACTTTGCCTTCGGCGTGAAAATCGACCATCGATATTTTTGGTAGCACTACTTTCGCTCGGCGGACAAAGCTACCTTCGGCGAATCTTGTTTGATGAAAACTTCTGTTTTGTTCGATTTTTCATGCTTGACTCTTTGGTGCTATTAGAATGTTTTTCGATGAGTTTATGATAGTGATCGACATATGGAATGGTGATAAGGATTTAAAGGAAAAGAATACTAATTTCTTAGTTATGTTGTGTGTAGGGCACACTCGGAGGAACTCATACGCCACCACAACGTTGTGAGTAATAGTGCATTACATACATATTTATGTATCTGTTCTGTACGACATAATTGTAAATTATGTAACGATCTGGAAATGCAAAGTGGAAACCATATTCGTATACTTGTGCCGAAAGGCTACTGTTGTCTTAGAAAGGCTATCTGTTGCCGAAGGCTACACTGTACAGAAAGGCTATCTGTTGTCGAAAAGACTATCGTGCCGCAAGGCTACACGAGTCGAAAGACTATCGTGCCGCAAGGCTATCTGTTATGCCGCAAGGCTACCTGTGCCGAAAGGCCAAGCTGCCATCTCGATGTTTGATTTTGATACATGTACTACTGTACATTGTGATTTTTCTTTTACGCACTACTATTCACCGAGCTTGTCTCATTACGTAATTTTGTGCGATTAGTAGGAACCCGACTTGAGGCCGATTTAGCACTCTTCATGCATTTTTGTCGACTAAGGATAACCGAGCCTTTGGAGGAAACCCTTACATATTAGATCGGTTTACCTTGTATATGTAACTTTTGGTATCCACATTCTTTGGTTAGGGATATGTATTTATTGTTTTGTATGCCTAAGACACGAAATTTGGATTGTAAATGTTTATGTAACCTCATTTTGTGTGCATGTTACTTTAGGTTCAATGTTAAGATGGTCCTGGCTTGTTGATAGTTGCTCAATGGATATTTCTAGATGTCGTGTTAAATTTAATGCTTCCGTTCAGGCCCCCAATGAATACCATACGAGGTTATTACATGCATTTTACCTTTAGTCATGCCCAAACTTATGAAATTTGGGTTGGGGTGTGACAAGTGGTATCGAGCACGAGTTGCTATCTCACACGGATCCATTGAGCGTTAGGATGTCTAGTGTAGTAGGCATCAAGCAGGAAGTAGGAATGATAGCAGCGTGATATGATTTACGCTAATACTAATGCTAACAATTTGATTTCCTTGTACACCTTTGTGTATGGTATCTTGATTTGTTTTGTAGATTATGGTGAGAACAAGGGTGATGAGCGAAGATGCTACCTCGGTGCGGTTGGATAGGATGGAAAGAATGATGAGGATATGGCGAAACCTACGACAACAACAATGACAACAACAACCTCGGCCACCACCCCGCTTGATACCCCACATGTAATGCAAGATATTCACGCGAGGATCGTGCCATTACACTTACGGGAGTTTAAAAGATGAAACCACCTTCGTTCAAAGGAGGAATTGAACCGATGAAGGCGGAGGCATGGGTGCTAGGGATAGAGAAACTATTGAAGTCTTTCCTTATCTTGAAGTTCGAAAGTGCTGACTTGCCGCTTTCACGCTTGAAGAAGAGGCGGAGGTGGTGGATGCTTACGAACAATGCATCTGAGTTGACTTGGGGAGTTCTTGGTGTTATTCTATGACAAATATTTTCCTCAAAGCATGCGAGACAAGAAAATGGCGAGTTTGAAGCGTTGAGACAAGGAAACAAAAGCGTGGTAGTCTGAAGCCCGGTTGCGAACTAGCTCGGTTTGCACCTCACATGGTGAACCAGAGTACAAAAGTAGCGGAAATTCGAGGAGGATTACGGAATGCCATTGAGGATCGGATCAATGTGTTGAAGTTACCGGCGTCGTTGATGTCTTGGGCGGTCATCATCGCGAAGGAAATTTGGCTACTCAGACTCGGATTTCTGAATGGAAAGGGAAGAGGCAAAATACTCAATGGTCTAAGGGATCAACAACTACACCAAACAAAAAGCAGAATTCGGGAAACTTCACCAGTACAACATCTCAGAATTCGACCCCTGAGTGTCAGGAATGCGGGTTGAAACATCGTGGGGTTTGTCATCGGTTGACTGGAGCTTGTTTCCGGTGTGGAAAAACAGGACATTTGATTAGGGACTGTCCACAAAGGAATCAACAACCCGGTAGTAAGGCCGCCACAAGCTCAGCTGGGTCTACACCGACTCCTAGTGCCAAATCCATTGTCAAACCAAATAATAACAAGGACACCATGAAGCAAGGTAGGGTGTTTGCGTTGGTTCCGGGAGATATACAGAATGCAACAACAGTAGTGTCAGGTACATTTACAGTTTATGGCCACTCTGCTTATGTTTTGTTTGATTCTGGCTCTACCTGCTCTTTTGTGTCAAAGCAATTTGCAAAAAACTTAGATACACCTGAAATAGAATTAGCCTATGTGTTGCGTGTTACATCGCCTATGGGGACTTCCTTGATCGTATACATCTATCCTACTTGTGAAATTCTCATTGGAAATGCTCGTGTATATGCTAATTTAGTTCCACTTGATATGATTTCATTTGATATTATTTTGGGGATGGATTGGTTGGGAGAATACGGGGCTACCATAGATTGCTTGATGAAACAAATTAAATTCCATCCTCCGGGCCAGTTAGAAACTATCTTCCAGGGTCAAGAAGTGACATCACCACCGTATGTGATCTCTGCAGCTAAGGCTTACAAATTGATTCAAAAAGGATGTCGGGGGTATTTGTGTAATGTTAGGAGGCCCGATGAGAATGAAAATATTGATGCGCTTAGGTTGTTTGTGACTTTCGGATGTCTTCCCAAAGGCTAGGGAGAGTTAGTGGACCGAGAAATAGAGTTCACAATTGATGTGTTACAGGAACTCAACCCATCTCTAAAACTCCGTGTCGAATGGCATTAAATGAAATGAAGGAATTGAAGGGTCAACTTCAAGATTTCTTGGATAAAGGGTTTATTCGTCCAAGTGTCTCTCCACAGGGTGCACCGATCTGTTTGTGAAGAAGAAAGACGGGACACTTCGTTTATGCATAGATTACCGGGAGCTTAATAAAGCAACCATCAAAAAGAAGTATCCTTTACCGAAATTGATGATTTATTTGATCGGTTACAAAGTATGAGTTTTCTCTAAGATTGATTTGCGGTCGGGTATCATCAATTGAAAGTCAAAGCGAAGATGTCGAGAAGACTGACCTTAGAACCCTTCTGGTCATTATGAATTTTTGGTTATGCCCTTTGGGGTTACCAACGCACCAGCAGCATTTATGGATCTGATGAACCGAGTTTTCAAACCTTATCTGGATGAGTTTGTAGTGGTCTTTATAGATGACATCCTTATTTACTCTGGGAATGTAGAAGCTCATGAGAATCATCTTCGTCGAATCCTCCAAACTCTCCGAGAAAAGAAGCATGCATAAAAGCGAAGAAGTGTGAATTTTGGGCTGCATGAAGTGGCATTTACGGGTCATGTCATAACTAAAGAAGGAGTTTCAGTTGATCCAAGTAAGATTGAAGCAATAGTAAAGCGGCCAACCCGACTAATGTATGGCGAAGTCTTGTGATTTTATGGGACTAGCGAGGTTATTATCGGAGATTTGTCCAAGACTTTTCTAAGATTCTTTGTACCACTTACAGACTAACGAAGAAGGGCATTGCGTTTGAATGGGTGAGCAGAGAATTTGCTTTCGGAGTTAAAAGCGAAGTTAACTACCGCCGATTCTTGCATTACCATCACGTAACGAGGATTTGTAATTTATAGTGGCGCCTCACATAAGGGATCGGGTTGTGTTCTTATGCGAGCGGAAGAGTTATCGCCCTCGCCTCTCTTGACTTAAACCCCATGAGAAAAGTTATCCCACATGACCTTGAATTGGCGTGATTGTCTTTGCGTTAAAGATTTGGCGACATTATCGTATGGAACTTCTTGTGATATTTATCTTGATCATAAAAGCCTCAAATACCTCTTCACCCAAAAGGAGTTGAATATGCCACGGCAGTAGGCTAGAACTTATTAAAGACTATGATTTGCGGCTTCACTATCATCACAGCAAAGCGAACACGGTGTGAGCACTTTCGATCGGAAAAATATGGGAAAACTGGCAAGTCTATTGACAGAAAGTAAAGAATTGATAGGGGACCTGAATAAGATGGAAATTGTCTTAATACTACCTGGTTAAAGAGCAACAATAGCGGCAATCATGGCTCAACGGCACTCTTGGAAGAGATCAAGCTCGTCAAATGGAGGACGCCCTCAAGAAAATATGTAGTGAAATGGAGACAAAACCAAAATGGGATTTACTTTGACCGATTCCGTACTTAAATTTCAGAGTCGAGTGTGTGTCCCTAATGTGGTAGAACTTAAACGAAAGTTGATGAAGGAAGCACATGCCTCGAGAGTCTCACTACATCCAGGAAGTACCAAAATGTACCAAGATTGGAAACAACATTTACGGTGGCCAAGTATGAAGAGGAGATTGCGAGTTTGTATCTAAATGTTTGCGGTGCCCGACAAGTTAAAGCGAGAACATCGAAACCCGAGGTTGTTACAACCTTCGGTTCGGGTGGAAATGGGAACACCTAACGATGGATTTTGTGGTAGGATTACCACGGACGCCTCAGGGTATGAATCCGATATGGGTTAGTGTTGACCGATTAACCAAATCCGCCCATTTCTTGCCTGTGAAGACCCAATATAACGCCGACAAACTTGCTTTGCTATATATAGATGAAATTGTAAGGCTTCACGGAGTCCGGTTTCAATTGTGTCAGACGAAGATCCAAAATTTGTATCACGGTTTTGGCGAGTCTCTGAGAATGCAATGGATGCAATTGAAGTTGATCTGACTTTCCATCCTCAAACCGATGGAGCGATCCGAAAGGGCGATTCAGACGTTAGAAGATATGCTTCGCATGTGTGTTCTGGATTTTCAAGAGAGCTGGGAGACTCATCTACCATTGATTGAGTTCGCGTATAACAATAGCCACCATTCGAGTATTCAAATGGCACCTTATGAAGCCCTGTATGGGAGATCGTGTCGCTCACCAGTGTCTTTGAAATTTGAGGTAGGAGATAGGCCTTTGTTAGGGCGAGATCGTTCGATTAACTCGAGAAAGTGAAGATTATTAGAAAAGGTTACCGCTCAAAGCCGTGAAGAGTTCTGTGAGATAACAAGCGAAGAATTTGGAATTTGATGAAAGCAGTCATGTCTTTGTGAAAGTCACCCCAATGAAAGGTCACCCAAGATTTGGAAAGAAGGGTAAACTAACACCCGATATGTCGGTCCCTTCGATTTTCTGAAAGTTGGGACGATAGCTTACCGAGTCGCCCTTCCGCCACATTTGAGTCGGAGTTCATAATGTATTTCATGTTTCTATGCTCAGAGTACCTTCGAGATCCATCCCATATTATTGACCATCATCAGTTGAGCTAACAAGAGGTTAACATATGAAGAAAAACCACTCGAATTACGGATCGTCGGGTGAAAGCGATTCTGGGCAAGGGAAATTCAATGGTAAAAGTGGAGTGGCAAGAGCACTACGGAATTTGAGGCAACTTTGGGAAAAAGAGGATGAAATGCAAAATCAATATCCGTATCTATTTTAGTCCTAAGGTAAAAGCAAGTTTGGAGGACCAAACTTAAATAAGGGAGAGTGTAATACCCCGACCCTCATATCTGATTCTGCTGTCTTTATAATTCCCTATTCTGTGTCTTTGAATGTTATTGTGAAAATCTAGGTGAAAATATAGTAAAAGAGCATGGAACTTAGAGATATGAGTTTCTATCTGTTGAATTAGAACGTATCTGTTACACTTGAATTACTTAAAATGGAAATTGAGCATCTTAGAGATTTAATTTGCAGAAATTGATTTGATATTTGGAATCTACATGATTTTTAAGCTATAATGGGATTTTCTGTGAAATTTTAATTTCGGCACCATAAAGCGATTGATTTTCGTCTTTTATGCTCTTATATATATATTGCTATATATCTATGTTTAAGACTTGTGGAACTTGTGATCAAAACGTGGGACTCTAAGAGGAGAGAAAGCGTGGGTGAGCAATTGGGGGAAACTTGTGGTTCACCAAGGGAAGCTAATCAAATTGATAGAATTGAAAGAGGCAAGTTAAGGTAACTCAATTCCCTTGTATAACTCTTCAAGAATTTTAACCCATGTTTGTGTTGGGTTCATGGATAAGAATGTTTGATTCATTAGGGGTTTTTCACCAATTGAGCATGTTGACACTACTTTGAGTGTTGTATGAATCTATACTTCAAATCCTTGATTTTGAATCATCTAATCTTGCATATATGTTGATTTTGGGTGGTATGTTTAAAGAACTTGAAGTTAGATTGAAATTTGTGAAAGTGTTGACTTGTTGAAGCCTTTAACTTGGTTCAACTTGATGTGATTAAGCTTTAATTCATGTTATGGTGTTGTTAAGTGGCATGTTTACATGAATTTTACCCTTGATTGCATGAAAAATTGGGTTTGAATGATGAAATTTTGGCTTGAGATCGGGCTGCCCTGAATCTGGGTAGTCGTCGCTCGGCGGAGGTCGAGACGCTCGGCGTGAAAATGCACCTTCCAGCAGTTTTCTGAAATTTACCCTGTCCGCTCGAGCGGAGAACTTTACCCTCGAGCGTGAAAATCGACCATCCAGTATTTTTGGTAGCACTCTTTGTCGCTCGGCGGACAAAGCTACCTTCGGCGAATCTTGTTTGAGAAAACTCTGTTTTGTTCAGTTTTTCATGCTTGACTCTTTGGTGCTATTAGAATGTTTTTCTGATGAGTTTATGATAGTGATATGACATATGGAATGACTGATAAGGATTTTAAAGGAAAAGAATACTAATTTCTTAGTTATGTTGTGTGTAGGGCACACTCGGGAGGAACTCATACGCCACAACGTTGTGAGTAATAGTGCATTACATACATATTTATGTATACGTTACAGACATAATTGTAAATTATGTAACGATCTGGAAATGCAAAGTGGAAACCATATTAGGTATACTTGTGCCGAAAGGCTACTCAGTCGAAAGGCTATCTGTGCCGAAAGGCTACACAGTCGAAAAGGCTATACGTGTGCATAAGGCTACCTGAGTCGAAAAGACTATCGTGCCGCAAGGCTACATTGTGCCGAAAGGCTATCTGAGCCAATAGGCCAATAGCCAATCCGCTATCTCGATGTTTGATTTTGATACATATACTCTGTACATTGTGATTTTATTATTACGCACTACTATTCCTTGAGCTTGTCTCATTACGTAATTTTATGCGATTACAGGAACCCGGCTTGAGAGCCGATCTAGCACTCTTCATGCATTTTTGTCGACCTAAGGATAACCGAACCTTTGGAGGAAACCTTACATATTAGATCGGTTTACCTTGTATATGTAACTTTTGGTATCCACATTCTTTGGTTAGGGATATGTATTTATTGTTTTGTATGCCTAAGACACAATTTGGATTGTAAATGTTTATGTAACCTCATTTTGTGTGCATGTTACTTTAGGTTCAATGTTAAGATGGTCCTGGCTTGTTGATAGTTGCTCAATGGATATTTCTAGATGTCGTTTTAAATTTAATGCTTCCGTTCAGGCCCCCAATGAATACCATACAGGTTATTACATGCATTTACTTTAGTCATGCCCAAACTTATAGAAATTTGGGTTGGGGTGTGACAGAGACCTCATCTTAAAAAATGTCATCGGCAACAAGAAGGATCCCAAAGAGGGTAAGCTTAGCCCAAATTGGGAGGGACCTTATAGAATCATCTCGGTCCTGGGCAATGGTGCATATCGACTTGAAGACAGTGATGGCAAAGAGTTGCCAAGACCCTGGAATACTTGCAATATGAAGTTTTTCTATCATTAGATTTCTTGTTTCTTGTTATTAGCCGAAGTAATAATAAAGTCTTAGCTTGATTTTTAAAACTTGTGTAGCATGACTGACCAGTCACTTGGCGATGTTTCTGATTGAAACATAACGAATAACTTAGACTTATTATATGACAGAGTTGAATTATACTTGCATATAATAAAGTTGAACTAAGTTGGCAATGTTTCTGATTGAAACATGACGAATAACTTAGATTTATTATATGACAGAGTTTCTACTTGCATATAATGGAGTTGAACTAAGTTGGCGATGTTTCTGATTGAAATATGACGAATAACTTAGACTTATTATATGGCAGAGTTGAATTATACTTGCATATAATAGAGTTGAACTAAGTTGAGTTAACCCGGACTTACCATATCGGCAGAGTCAAACACAGATTGAAACTAAGTATATAGATTAAACAGAGACCAAGGTTGGTAACCTCAGACAGTCTTTGTTTGAATCTTACCTTGGCGACGAGGGCAAAGCCACATGGTTAATGAGAACACAAGTGGAACTTCAGTTCACATTAGGGGGCAGAGGGTTAGAAGAATGATACTTGGGAGTTGGAATTTACAAGCTAAGGTTGGTCTAACACTTATTGAAATTTAAGAAAAACTTACAAGTTGCAGTTAAGCCGAGATTATGTTGAAAGAAGATTGGTTTAACACTTGTTGAAATTTTACGAAAAAATTACAAGTTGAAGTTAAGCCAGAATTATGTTGAAAGAAGTACTTACGTACTTGCCGAGATTACCATGTTGCCAAGACTTGAAAAATAATAGAAGACAGAAGTCTTGATAAGTAAAAGTAAGGTGCCAACACTTGTGAAAATACTTTTAAACGGTAAGCCAAGGCCGAGATAAATAGTCGATGGGTATATCCGAGGTACTTTACCCCGAGGAGATTACACAATTAAGGTGTACTTCAAAGACATGCAAATTATTCTAAGTATAGAATCATACAAGACAGTAAAGAAAAGGCATACATCCAAGCACTCAGAAGAAATGCAAAAATAAAGTTATACTTGCATTCAGATAGGGAAGTTTAAATAATAAGAGGCATTTCGGCTTGATATTGGAGATTACTTGTTCAGAGTAGAAAAAGGCACATCAGCCAAATAAAAGCTAAAACATTGTTCAAAAGAAGAAAGTACAAGGTACAATAAATAAAGAAAAGCTTCAAAACTAGAATACTCAATGCCAACAGTTGGTTGTGTCCCAGCCTCAAAAGACAATTGTGAGCCCTTCTCAGCAGCCTTCTCAGCTGCAAGCTTGGCATCGATCTCTTGAAGAGTCTGGTCGATGCTCTTCTCGGCGATAGGCGCCTCAGATGTTGTCTTCTCAAGGGTAGCGTCTTTTGAGACCTCATTCTCCTCATCTTGAGTCAAGTCCAAGACTTGCTCATTTAGAGTTGAGGACTTGGCCCCAACAGCTTCTTCATTATTCTCGGCCTCAACCTAATCTTCGAACTCAGCGTCGTCCTTGGACTGGCTTGAAGAGAGAGGGAATGGCAGGACGAGGTTGCTAGCATTCTTGAGAGGAGAATCCTTGGGGACAACCAACTCTTTTAAAGTAGCCATCCAACCAAGGGTGAAACCCTGTTGCATGCCTACTTCACTTGTTTCTTGTAGTCTTCTTTTACGTCAGCTGCCCCCTCGGCATACACTTTCTCATCTGCTGCTTTGATCTCGGCCTCTTTTGTGGCCAGGGCATCTTGAAGTTCTTTTTGGGCCTCGACCATCTTTGTTTCGGCCTTTTTCTTCTTAGCTTCAAAGACCTTAGCAATGGCCTCAGCAGTGCCTGCCCTTTCCTTGACCTCTTCTTGAGCTTTTTTGGCTTCCTTGGCCTGATCCACCAAAGCCTTCATCTTGCCCTCGGATCTGTTGACAGACTTGAGTGAATTAGCAGCCTCCTTGGTCTTTTGGACCAACTCCTTCTTGATGGCGAAGACCTGCATCCTGAAGGAGTGGGCATGTTGGATCACCTAGAAGAAATGGAAAAAAAACGAATGTTAGTAAAAACTCTCTAAAGTATGAAAAAACAGAGAGTGGATAGTACTAAGTGATGGGGGTTTACCTGTACGGAGTGCTGCAACATCAAAGAAAAATTTTCGTACTCGCTCATCTCGACATTGTGATCGAGATCTTTGAGAAGGAGCAAGGCGGTAGAGAGGGAAACGCCTACTTCAATGTCGTCGGCACTGTGGCCAGTTCTGACCGGCTTGTCCTCAATTGTAATTGGGAGAGCCCAGGGGCCATTAGACTTCAGAGAGCCCGAGGTTGTTGCCGACTTGGACCTCAGTCTCTTTGACCTGGTTGATTCGGAGGGTGCGGCCTCGGCAGGCCTCTTCTCGGCAGCGGAGGAGGTCTTCTCACCCTCAGCCAATTTTGAAATCAGCAAGGTGTCCTCAGTATCAATCTGAGTCACCGTTGCCTTGGCTTGGGCCTTCTTCAGCCTCTTTGGCTTTGGCTTTGGCTTTGGCTTTGGCTAGGAGTGAAATGGTGAAGATTGTACGATAACAATGTTGGGGATGTCGGCCAAAAGATCATTAGCAATGGCCTTCTTACGACCCATCTCGTCGGCTGAGGCAGCAACTGTGACCCTTGTGCCAAAATGGATTGCTGGAAGAGCTGTTGGTGGATTTGCTGGGTTAAAAAATGACGCCTCAATACTTCGACGTCTTTGGCTTCGAGTCCTGCTTGCTGGAGCTTGCAGTGGAGCTCGACGTCGGCGTTAACGTTGAGAATGTGGAATCAACTGCGAAGCTGAGGTTGATGGCTGTTCCATAGGACCAGATGTTGATCCTTGGTCAGGCCTTGATGATTCGGCTTGAAGAGTTGTTGCTGATGGATGAGACTTGCTTTTCCTTTTTCTTGGGATGTTGGGAATAATAGATTTGTACATCGGGATAAAGTTGAGCAACAATGGAGCCTTGTGTTGATTAACAGGCAAGTTCAGCAACTTCTTAAAATCTTTACTGGGAAAGAAGTTTTTTTAGAAGTCTTTTGGGGGCTGGGGAAGAACTGCAAAACAAAACCAAATAGACGTTAGAACATACAAAAATATCCAAGTGAAAAAGACTTGAAAGCAAGTAAAAATAACACTTGGCTCTTACCATCTCCCTCTCTGAACAGTGTACGGCTTAAAGGGTAGATGTGGTGATTGTCATTTGGAAGGAACTCCCAGTTGCCCGAGACGATGAAATAATAGTCCCCGGCGCCCTTGTTGAAATCAGGGAGGTCGGCGATGAGTTTGTATTCCGTAGACCTTGGCTTAAGGTAATAAATGTAGCATTTTTTTGACTTAAGGCCACACATGGTGTAGTAGTACTGGATGTCGGCAAGGGTGAACCTAGCATTCTCTTTTTTGGCTAAGGCAATTATACCATTGATAACTCAGTAGGAGTTAATGGCAAGCTGCATTGGGTTCAATTTGTAGTAGTGTAGGACTTCTCGGAAAAGAATATCGAGATGAAGCCCAAGTCCACATTCTACGAAGGCTACGACTGGAAAAGGCATGGAGTCGTCCTTAGGCATGATAGAGTCTTCTTCCCCAGTAAGCCTGAGGTGGACATCGGCAGGGATGGCGAACTCTTGCCTGAAATATTTTAGCTTAATTGGGGTGTCTACCTTCCATCTCCACATACCCATGACGTCGGCTTAAGGGGAAGAGTATTGGGTTGCAAGAGGAAGTGGTTTGTTAAGGTTTTAAGAACCTCGGCAAAACCTAATCGAATGCTGGGGCAAGGGTTTCTTGGGATCTAAACAGGATTTGTTTCAATTTTTCCTAGAGTTTGGAGTTCTAAGGCAAATCTCAATCATAGAGTTATTAAAACAGGAGGATTAAAGGCAGGAATCTGGAAAAAAAAACAGCAAGAAAACCGAAACAAAAATATGATTAAGAGTCAAGAACGGTGATGAACTATCAAGAACATAGTGACAAAGTGTGTACACAAGTGTGAGGCCAAGATTAGTGGAAAAATAAACGAGTATGTGAATAGTGTGTGTATATTCAGCAACAGATGGTACAAAACCATAATCATGAAACTGATGATGAATGGGGGAAATCAACACACAAGTAATAAATTCAGAGCATGAATAAAAACACCATGGCAGTGTACAAGCATAGCAGTTTAAAGCGAAAACAAGAAATTGAAATAAGAGAAACAGTGGCTTACCGAGAAAGATCAGGCTGGTGTGAGGTACGCTAATGTCAGACGGTGGCAATGAGCAAAGAAGTGTAGCGAAAGCCTCGACGGAGGGGAAGAATAAAGAAGTTGTAGAAAAACTTCAAGAACGAAAATGGAGGATTCGGGAGATGAATGTTAGAGAGAGAAAGTTTGAACAAAAACGAAGATGCAAAAGTGAAGCGACGAAGAAAGAAGGTGGAGTTTTGTCAAAAAACACGAAAGGGCGGCAAATCACAATGAATGTGCCTTGGACGACGTACTTGTTAGACGGCGCACATAAATCTGGCATGACTTAATGGCGCGTGTCAAGTACGGTTCAATGGGGAAAAGACGCGTGGCAGAAACGGTTGAAATACCGTGCATGACAGCTCATACGCGTGTTGAAACTCTTGGAGTTCTTGATTTAATGGAGCAGGACCTCGGCTAGGAGGACGATCTCGGCCGAGAAACTTGAACAAACTTGGTTATTGGTTCTAAAGCATTGAAGAAACAGATTACGGGTCTTGGTCATGTGGAGCCGACAAAGTGATGACCTCGGTAATTAAAGCGTAGCCGACGTGCTATATGGTTTGAAGATATAGGTTTCATCACCTCAGGATGCCAAGGTAATAGAATCTAGGGGGCAGTTGTAGAGACATATTTTTCGGATAGCAACACGTGGCCAAGGTGGCACCGAAGTGCCACGTGTTCTTGATTTGACGCCGAGGTGATCTCAGTAAGGCCGATGTTATCTGCGAAGATACCAGAATCCGGGATAAGTGGATAAGGGACAAGAGTCCTACATCGGGAGAGGACTTCAGTATGGATAAAGATAAGACTCTTAGAGAGTTTATCCCAATCTAACTGGGAGTCCAGGATTAGCATTGAGCCAGAGTCCATTGAAGCTAGGCTGCTATTGGAATTAGGTCAGTGTTGGCTATAAAAGAAAGGCACCCTCGTGGGTTTAAGGTACGCTTTTTGTATTCTGAATAATGAGTTAAGCACTTTTACTATCTTTGAGAGATAACTGACTTGATCGTCGGAGTGCCCCCAGGTAGACGAACTACCGCCGGAATCTCTTCTTTCTGTGACAAGTTATTCGGGTTTAATCTATTCTGCTGGTGCTCTCCAGCTGAGTACCTGTTTGGCAGTGTGATCGGAAATTGACACGCATAAATATAAACAAAAAAAATTTATAAATATAAATGTAAAATTGATATAAAAATTTTGTTTGCTATACTGTTTTCTTGTGTATAAAGTGAAATTGATTTCAAATTTTTTTAAAACTTAAATAAATTTTTATTCTCTCATCCTTCCTCGTTCCCCTAACACCTATTTGCTAGTCACCGTCATCATTACTTGCCTTTGGCCCCTCTCAAGTGAACTCTCGACAATTTTGAGACCACTGACCAATGTTTTGAAAATCAAACCGGTGAGTGAACTGGAAAACAAATTAGGTGGATGGATCACCGATTTAACCGTTGGGTCAAAGCAGTCGAACTGTGACGTCATAATTAATATTATATAATTAAAAAGTATAATTATAAATTATAAATTATAAATTAATAAAAATATATATAAATACTTAAATAAAAATAAAAATTGTTGCATAGCATTTATTAATAATATTTAATAAAGTCATAATTGATAAAAAAAAAAAAGTCACTTGTTTTAAAAGAATTAAATTTTTTAACATTGCCTCCAAACAAATTGATTCAACACTAGATTTAATTTTGGAGGGAAATGAAATTTTCAACTCTCCCTCCAATCAATATGATTCAAATAATTTGATTGAATTCCACATTGAATTTTGTAGGTTCTCTTTGAAATTCTTTCTTATAAATAGTAATAGACTTTCATAATCTCCTCAAGCTTCAATGAGACTCCTCCTCATGAGAGGAGACTCTTGAAGTAAGAGTTTTAGTCAAAATTTTAAAATATATATATATATATATATATAAAAGAAAGAAAGAAAAGAAGAAAAATTAAAAAATTTCCAACTGCCGGGTCATTTCAAAATCAGTACCGGGTCATCGATTTTCCCGGTTGAACTGGTGGTTCTTTTAGTTTTCGAAATGTAAGCCGATTTTTAGCCTAGTTTGGGTTTTTTCAGACTAGAACTCTACCCGAGTCTCGGTTCCACTGGTCCGACCGATCGGTCCGATTTGCATTTTAAATCATTGCCACTGACAACACCCACCTTGAACCACTACCATCACCCATGAATTGATTATTTTTCAAAATATGTATAGACACCAAACAATTTTTTTTTTATTTTATTATTTTAATTTTTTTTTTCTTGTTTTATGAAACTAGAAGAATGACAACATTATCAAACAATGAATATAATGTTAGTTGTTATTTGTAATTGCTAATTTCTTTATAAATAATAAAAACAATTAGATCAACCAAGGAGAGGTGTGATTTTTGATCTATCCAACCTAATCAAGTCAAGTTATATTGGGCTCGAAATCTACTCAAGTTATAAATAGATTTTTCCTTGAAATTAATTCCTAGATTTATATAGCATTTTTTTATCCTTTATATTATATATATACAAATTTACTTAAGTATTTGTGTCAAAAACAAAAATAAAAACACAAAAAGTAAAAAAGTAAACTATCAACAGGTTCTAATAATTGAATTTAATTCCCATCAAATCGTATTGAAAATAAGTCATAATAAAATCATTGCTAAAAATAATTTGTGACGATTTTTTGCATACATCGCTAAAAATTGACAATTAGTGACCTTTTTTTTTGTCACAGTTTTTATAAATTGTAACTAAAATTTACAATTAGTTACTTTTTTTATGACGAATTTTTTAAACTATCACTAAACGTTGAAAATAAATGCCTCTTTTTTGTGACGATTTTTTTAAATTGTGGCTAAAACTTATAATTAATGACATTACATGTAATAATTTTTAAACTGTCGCTGAAAATTAACAATTTGTGACATTTTTATAGTGATGAAAAATGTCATTAATTATCATAAAACCTATTGGACAATAGTCCACCTATTAAGACCTAAACGTAAGTTTTCTTTTTTTAGTTTTTTTATTTTAAACTGTCATTAAAACTTATAATTTAGTGACGTTTTTTATAACAAAGTTTTCAAACTATAGCTGAAAATTAACAATTAGTCATTTTTTTAAATAATATTTGATAAAAAAAATACCATTAATTATTACAAGACCTATTAAACAATAAATTTATCTATTAAGACCTACATGTAATTCCCCAAAACAAAAACGCTAGTATTAGCATCACAATCCCTAGTTCATCCTTCTTTAGAAATGAAAATGATTTGTAGCTAGAAATGTCTCTCCCCGAACGGCCCGAAAATGGTACACGCTCTCTGTCTGTCTTTTCTCTTCTTCCATGTCTCTCTTTCTCATTCCCAACAATCTCCCTCCTCTCTCAACTCTTGAAAATCTCCGGAGCTGCGATTCAACTCGACTGCAAAACCCATCTCATTCAGAGCTACAATTCAACTCGTCTTCAAAACCCATCTTTCAGTTGGAGCTGCGATTCAAGGATTCAAAACTCTCTCACTCTCTGGCTCATCGCTTTCAGAACCGAAGCTGCGATTGAACTCTTGAAAACTCAGGCCAGTGCTCTCTCTCTCTCTCTCTCATCTCTCTCGTCTTTGTGTTGGGTAAAGAAACCGACTCCAGTCACTAATCCCTCTCTCATCCCTCTTGTCTTTGTGTTAGGTAGACAAATCGTAGTTGACTCCTCTTATAGAAACTTGACATCGCAAAACTAGGGTTTTGTTGTCGCTTAAATTTATGTATTGTGCCTTCAATTGCTGTTAGAGTTATGATTTTCTCATCATTTTGTGTGATGATTTGTGTCTTGCCCTGCAATAGAAACCCAAATTTAGGATTGTAATTTTTTTTTGTGGCTCTGAAGTTAGGATTGTATAACTGTATTGTATGAATTTTGTTTTGGAGATTATGAATTTAGGATTGTTATTTTCATTTGAGAGTTGGATTCTGAATTTAGGATTGTGAATATTAGTGTTTATGAATTTGCATTGTTGTTATTTTTGGGATTGTGAATGTTAGTGCCTTCAATTGCTGTTATTTTTTATTTGACGTTGGATTTTTTTTTTTTTGGATTATGAATTTAGGATTGAATTTAGAATTTAGGATTGTTATTTTCATTTGAGAGTTGAATTCTGAATTTTGGATTGTGAATGTTAGTGTTTATGAATCTGCATTGTTATTTTTGAAATTGTGAATGTTAGTGCCTTCAATTACTCTTATTTTTATTTGAAGTTGAATTATTATTATTTTTTTTTTTGGGGAAGGGATTATGAACTTAGGATTGAATTTAGAATTTAGGATTGCTATTTTCAGTTGATTTGGGGCTTGTAAATTTGGGATTCTTCTTGGATTTTACACTGAAGGCCATCTTAGGAAATTGAAATGGCTTATGTATTGGTTATGCAGATAAAGAAATGGCTTCTTCTTCTACTAACAATAGCAACATTAGATTAAAACCAAGAATATGTGATTATGAGAGAACAACTGCCATGTATATCGTACAAACCAATGAGAATGGAAATCAAGGGTATTTGTTCTTTGTGTGCCCATCAAAATATGTAACTACCAAGCTTTATTCTATGTCAGTATTTAATTAATCCTTTAGAATTTGGAAATTGGTTTACTTGCTGTCACTAACTGATTTTCATGAATTGCAGAGTAATAAGGCACACTGCAATTACTTCAAGTTTGCAGATGATGATGATGAGAACGTTACCTCCACAATCTGTTCCAATATCGGACCTCGTAAAGCTATAACAACAGAAGAATTATACGAGCTAAGGGCAATACTTTCTGAGATGAAAAATGAAATTCATAACCATGGTAGAAGGCTTCAAAAGATGAAGAATAAATGGAAGGTAATGATTTATGTCATTGTTTTTTGTATGATTTTGTAGTTGATAATATAAATTACTGACTTTGTTAGTTTTGGGGTAATCTATGTTGTAATGAATTGAATGTGAGTATATTTTTGTAATCTATGTTGATGATGTAAATTACTTTCTATGTTGTAATGAATTGAATATGGATATATTTTTGTAGGTGGAAAAGAATATGTTGTTGATGCTATTTCATTACTAAATTAGAGCACATCGTTATCTCATTACTAAATCACAGCACATTGTTAATTGTTTTATATCAAAAATTGATTTTAAGACATCTAGTTTTCTTCATAGTCATTACATTTCAGTTTTCTTCATAATCACTACATTTTAGTTTTCTTCATAGTCACTGCATTTCAGTTTCATTGTTCCTCCTTTTGTTTATCTTCATTTTATACTTCAAAGCTTTGATCTGTGTATCTAACCATAATCTATATTGTCAAAAATTACGTGCTACAAAAATTTATTGACTACAAATAGATGCATCTGTATCACTTCATAAATTAAAAGCAACCAAAATTCAGGAATCAGGATTGAGTTTGCTTTCTACATTTCATTTTCATATATACACTTTCATGTATATATTTCCACAGCAGTTCTGTTGTCGATACAGGGGAAAAACTAGAAGCCTGTGTAGAATCTAGACCTTCTGATTGATCAGGGCTCCTGAGTCATCAATGACTATAAATGAAATGTCTGGTTTCAACAGTTTACCCTGTCTCTTCAAGTAAGCATTAACACCTAATAATGATGACATTACCATTACTAAAGCAATTATTTCATTACTAAATCACAGCACCTTGTAAAATCATGAACACAGTCCCAAAATAAATTTCTGCATGAACCTTGTCGAAGCACATGTATGAGATCAAACTGTCCCAAGTTTACAAACCAAGGTCATAAAATTACTAGTACGCAACTTAAAAAAAAAAAAGGGATGTTTGGATCTACATCTATATTCAAGTCCACAAATTTGGAAGCAATTGTCGAACTTTGACTGCTTATATTGTTCGCCGTTCCTGATTGACTCAGAGATGCGCTTCCAATTTTTTCCACCATTTGCATTGCGCTACCTTGTGCCTATTCAATGTCAAAGTAACTCATATTAAAAAATGTTCTCACAAACATATTTGCAAATCACAACAAACAAAACCGTTTTATGTTATATCATCAATACATACCAATACATACATACTCTCTTGTGTCCCATCCATACAAGGAAAATAGTATGGTTGAGCTTGCGGTACCTTATGATAGATAGTCTCTTCATCAGTAATTTGGAAGTCATGAAAATAAAAACAATGGAAAAATATAATTTAATCCTTGAACACTTATCGGTTCGTACATACTCACTTGTTTATCATCCGTATAAGGAAAATAGTACGGTTGAGCTTGCGACACTTTATGATATAAGTAACACAATTTCATTAATAATTTAAAACATTCAAATCAAACCCCCCCCCCCCAAAAAAGTAGTCAACTGTAGCTCGCCTTTTTTGCGCCCCCTTTCGTAAGGTTTGAAAGAAAGCTCTACAGTTCGGACTTCCGTGGTTCTGAATCTAGTCTCACAAGTGCAGTGTGAAATTGATAAACACTAAAGAGTCCAAATCCGGAAAATTGTTTTGGAAAATTGATTTTGAATAAAAAATGCCAAAATTGGACTGTTTTGCCAGATACAGAGTCGCCATGTAAATATTTTATTTTGAAAAAATTTAGGAAACCCATGATTCGTGCCAAAGGCCACGTGTCAGTCATCACTAAAGTTGGCTCTTGTTCCGGTTATTAAGTTAGCTTTACTATGTGATGCGCACAAGCAAGTATAGACTAGTTTGCATGTTTATTTGCGAAAATTGTTTGAATTTGCCACCTCAAGTGGGCTTAAAGTTTGCAGATTCGCCACCAAACATAGTGGGCTTAAAATATAATTTGTCACTCAACAAAGTAGGCTTAAAACATACATTTGTTGAATCGTTCCAATTCAAACAACAAGCCTTCATCCATAAGCATTCAAGCAGTTTAGCAAGTAAGCACATAGCCTCATGGTGAGCATGCTAATCATGGCAACATTCACACTTATGCAAGTATGCTAAAGCGTAAAAACTCACTTAGTACTCCAAACTAAGAAAACATGAGTTAGTGAAATATGCATGATTCCTAATTACGTTAAGTGCCTAATGCAACACATACAAATAATGTAATTAATAAGCTCGGCTACTAATATGGCATATGGATCGATTTGATAACATACGATTAAACACGTATTCAAATAAGTATTTAAATGACAATGCAGTTTGAATGATGCGCCGAGCCTAGGTGCATGCAATACGAACAAATGGATGCAAGCATAAAGCATAAGGTATGCTAATTAAAATATGACCATAATCTAACCATCGAAAGTGATTAAATAAAAGGAAGAAAGACGTGGGGTTGGAAAACATACACACACGCATGTACACTTATTACAACATTACGCCCTTACGAAGGAGGGTTTGAATGAATAAAAGCTAACTAGCTAGCTACACTAATTAAGCTAACTAATTATTACAAAACTCGAATTAATTAACTAGCTATACTAGCTAACTAATTAGTTATAACTAATTAATTACAACGCATATTTGATCTATTGCTAATTAAACTAATTAGCTAATCTTGAGAAGCGAGGGAGGCCCGTGCATGCTCGGTTTCCACTCGAAAAGCCACTGCCTTGCTGTTGAATGCCTCTGTTTGCATATTGAACACTAACAATTCTGCCCACTTCTAGAACACCTCTGCTCCACCTTACCAACACACTGTGTAAATTTCATTGATGGTCGACAAGGGATCGATCAGCTACCACTGGTGGCCGGTCGGCTACGGGTGGTGGTTGTCGGCCACTGATAACCTGGACTTCCTTGCTCTTGAAGAGGAACAACACTTTTGCTCACAAACCACAAGTCCTTCACTCTCAAGGGCTAAAATTTGGACTCAATAATCTCAGCAAGAAGAGCTCCAATATTGGTTTAGGAAGTGTAGAGAGAGGGTGTATAGGTTGCAAGATAGAGATAGAGAGAGAATTCCAAGAATTGAAGCCTTTGGAATTTTTTTGTAACCTTAAACCACAAGGGAAGGCCTGTTATATATAGAAAAACAGCCTAACAGGTCAAAAATATCAAACTTTGAATAGCTGGAGCTTGTGGGGGACAACTGACCAAAAATATCTATTTTTTTCACTAGTGGCTGACCGGCCAGAAGTGTGGATTGTCGGCCATCAATGGTGGCCGGTCGGCCATCAAAAATTTGCTTCTAGGCCTAACTTCAAATGGGCATATTTCCTTCATCCGGACTCCTTTGTAGGTCATTCTTAAGTCTAAATTGAAGCCATTGAAGTCTACTTTCCAATGGTGGTAGCCTCACATTTAAATTATAAGTGTGTTAAGAGATATGCCTATTTTAGTGAAGGTTGCTCAGTTTTGGCCTAACTGGATTGATGTCTAACTTTAACCAGCCATATCTCCCTCATCCGGACTCGGCTTTAAGATTCTTGAGTGTAAAATAAAGTCCCGGAAGTCCACTTTCCAATGGTGGTGGCTTCACAACTTAAGTCCAAGTGTACAAAAGGATAGACCTGATTTAGTGAAGGTTGCCCGGTTCTCTCTTAACGATTTATGCCCAACTTCTTCCCCAATTAGGTTTCTTTCCCCTCCTCCAATTTTCTTTAACTCCAAACCTCTAAATAAGATGTTTTAAAATATTTTTGAAAGAGTTCACCTCTATTCTATTTATTTCTATTTTGCCCTTGCTCGGTTTACCGAAAAGTGCAATTTTTAATGAAATGCAAGCCTCGGAACATTGTAGAAACTTTTGGGAAAAATATTTTGAAAAAGAGAGTTCTAAGGTCTAAAATGATTTTTTGGTCCAAAATGGGGTGTAAGGTTGGGATTTAGAGCTCCTCTTGCTGAAGAAATCGAACATTTGTACAGCTTAACTTTCATCATCGAGTGATCAACCTGTGGTGCCCAAGTCTTAAGGACGGTCAAAAATGGGGTGTCTACATCAACCCTCAAAGACATACCAGTTCATTCCTATTGCCTTCCATGCCATTCGTACAACCAAAATTCAACTTACGAGGTTCACTTTGACCCACCTTACGACCCTATAGTAACACACATTGGTGAAAAAGTTAGAAAAAAATTCTAAAATTTACATAAAAAGCACAAAATAAAAAATTTACCTGGACTTTTGTAGCCTTTTTAGTCTTTCCATTCAACTGATTCAATATTTTGTCCACCTTGCTTACATTTCATTTCATGCATGGACGGCTTCTTTGGCGAGCAACCAAAGGACTAAGCACCTTGCGAGTCATGCTTGCCTTTGTAGTACTGTGACCAGAAAGACTTTTTGGAGAAGTATTAGAGGGTGGGACAGTATTACTAGAAGGTGACACATTACTCGCACAACCTGATTCATCTTTTCCGACTCTATCCTTGATTTCTCTCAACCCAAGTTGAATGACTTTGTGTTTACCATCATCGTTGAAAGACATTTCTATAATTGCATCCAATGTCTTGTGGTAGTTATCATGTACCTTTGCATTTAGAGCAGCTCCAGATTTCGTGTATGTGGTTGGAATGCATGTGTACCCACTTTTCAAATCTTTTCTCCATCTCGACATAATGTACTTATCTGGAACCTCATATATGCACGTCATAATGAGCACACTTAGTGAATGGGCACACATGATCCCTCTAAACTCAAACCACCGACACATACATTGCATTTCACATTCAGTTGAATTAAAGTAGACAACAAATTCAACATTCTTCATTTTGTCACCCACCACAACAGCCTTCTTGACATGATAAGTTCAAATTGATCCCTCATCTTTTACAAGAGTCACATGACAGTACAATAGTCGTTTCAATTCTACTTGAACTTCTTTAAATTTTGCATTAGTGTAGGCTACACGAAATTGCTTCTCAAACTCATACACCGTTAAACAATCATACAATTTGTTTCAAGATTTGAAGTCTGCTTTGGTCTCCTTCTCCACCTTACTTCTCAATGCATTATCGTACTGTTCAACAAATTGCTTTAAAGTAGTCTTTGAGTTTACATATCCATCAAAAAATGCCAGCCCAAAAAATATCTTTCACATAAGCAGGAATCTACCTATGTCGCTCACTATATAATACCCCCAACCACTCATTGTCATACAGGCTAAACTTTGCAATCATTGTTTGTCATTCCTCATCAAATTCATTTTTTGTGAAAGAATCATACACTGCATTTCGCAAAGCGAATTTGATGGCTTCATATTGGAAATATCCTCTCAATTTCTCTAGAATTTTCTTCATTATATGCCATAAGCACCAACAATGTCGAGCCTGTGGGAAAACAATTTCTATGGCATTTTGCATGGCTCTACACTGGTCAGTTATAATAGCTTTTGGAGGAGTGGCTGACATGCAATTTAACCGTTCTTTGAATAGCCAGACAAATGTCTCCGTGTTCTTATTACATAACAGCCCACAACCAAACAAGATTGATTGTCCATGGTGATTAACTCCTACAAACGAAGCAAACGACATATCATATTTGTTTGTGAGTTAGGTGGTATCAAATGAGACAACATCCCCAAATACTTTATAAGCCGCCCTACTCCTTGCATCCGCCCAAAATAGGTTTCGTATGCGACCATCTACATCAAAGTCAATTGCAGAATAGAAGTTTGAATTTTCTTCTTGCATCCTATGAAAATAAAATGCAACTGATTTGGCATCTCCTATCTCAAGCCTCAATCTTCTAGCATTCTCAATATGATTCATTGCATCTCGTTCATCAAATATTAATGCCTTATATCCCCCCGCTTCAACAACTATAGAATGAAAATTCCTAGACACCTCTATTCCTGCTTCATCTTTTATTTCTAATCTTCTCTTCACAGGAGTAAGAATCCTCTTATTCATTGGAAAATGCTGTGAGTCACTAGGAATCAACTTATATCTTCCATCCTTTTGTAAAGTCGCTCTTACCTTTGTTTTACAATCAATTTTTTATGACAAAGATGGTTTCATGGGGTTTACTTTTGATCTTTTTGTCCTCTTCTGCGCTCGAGTACATTCAATTCCAAAGTATTTCACCTTCCCATCAGCTCCAACATTCTGTGTTCTATAACCTATAGCAAATCCAAGGTCTTTCGTATATTTTGCATAAAACTCATGCATTTCTTGCTTTGAGGTAAAACACATCCTTTTCTTAGGTTCTACAATTTCACCACTCTCATTTAATGAAGGATTGTTCTTCGGTTCTTCAACTTCCTTACCCCCACTCAATATAGGATTGTTTGAATCAATGTTCATTGTACCTTGAAACTGAAATGCAAAGTGTGAAACAGTCTATTGTAATTTGGCTGAAGGTCATGCAAGTATCATAAAATTCAACAGAATGAAAGTGGATTACATAATGAAAAACAAGGTGGATATCAAAGTTAAATGCAAAATCAGGTTTTTCAATTCTACTTACCTGGTTTTGGATTACTCCTACTTTCTAACAAATGCAATTTCATAGAAAATCAACAAGAATAAACATAAACCCAAAACAGATTTTTTAATTGAAATCATCTACCCAACATTCTAATTTCATTTCAGTTTCATGTATTTGCTAACATTTACACAACAAATCAATCTCAACAAAGCACAAGCAGATTCAGACAAATCAAAATTAAGATTTTAAACACCACCCCAAAACAGATTTATAGACATCACAGAATCACTCATAAACACACATATACATCACACGTGTAACCACTATATTACATTTCACACACACACATATATATACCACAAGCAATATACAAACTGAAAAATCCCCCTATTCAAGCTTAACAAGAAAATAAAAATTTATAAGAATAAATAAATAAAAACTCAGTCTCAACAAAGCACAAGTAGATTCAGTGAGTACAGTGAGTATTTCGCAGAGATTGATGGACGACGAGATTCAGTGATTTAAGCTTAACAAGAAAATAAAAATTTATAAGAAAAAAAATAATAAATAAAAACTCACTCTAAACAAAGCACAAGCAGATTCAGTGAGTACAGTGGAGTATTTCGCAGAGATTGACTAACAGAGAGATTCAGTGAGTACAGTGAGTAATCAAGATTAATTTCGAAGTGGTATTTCACTGGTTGGTGAACAGCACAGTGATTGACGCTCGGCAGAGATTGACGGATGGTGAACAACATAATGAGTTTTTCGCTAGTCATCGGTAGTCACCTAGGTTGATGGTCAACATCACGCTTCTCATTGGTTCCTCTCTCTCTATTCTCTTTTCTTCTATTTCTTTCTTTTTTTCTAAACGCGCGTGGTGTCAATCGAATAAGTCGCAACTGGGCCAAACATTACAAAAACAACCTTTATCACTTTCGGGCCATTCAAGGGGGCTCCTTTTCAAGCTACATAGCAGACCTGCTTCAGAAATAGGAAAGATATAAAACCCTAGTCCCCAAATCAGGAAAATGCAAACCCAGAGGGTCAAAGAAGGAACATCAGAAAAGAGAAAGAGAAGAAGAAATAAGAGGAAAGAAGAAGGAAACAGAGCAAAAAATGCAGAACTGAACGATTTACCCCGAAGATATCATTCTCGACATGCTCTCGAGATTACCCATCGATTCTCTCGTCCAATCCATCTGCGTTTTCCAAGCAATGGCGCTCTTTGATCGAAGATTATGCAAAAACCATTCGATCCTAAAAAGTTCATGTTAGAATTCGCCGAAATCTTGAACGGAGCGTTTGTTTTGAATCCATCGATCAAGAAGGCTATTTTGAAAGCATTGATTTACCATCGAAGCAAAGTTTATTATCTGCTTATAGCATTGGAATCTTTGGTTCACGTAATGGGTTATTGCTTATAAAGATTGACTGTTATTTGTTCTCGTGCAATCCACTCACCAAGTGTTCAAAGAAAGTTCCGACATATGAGCCCCTGTGGGATGCTCTCTGTAATACTATTTTTGGGCTTTGCTTTGATTCTGCTAGTAATCAGTACAAGGTTGTAATAGCACTTCCTAATTGTAAGATATAGATAACGCAATGGGTAAAAGAATTCAAACCATACCTTATTTGATAGAATCCGAAACGAAGAACCTTGTGGGTAAATCACATGCTTCACCACTACGAACTAAGAACACCCAACAATAGAGTGATACCATATTATGAGTATCACCCACACTAGTCACAGTCCAAAAGCATGATCATTATTCTAATGGGAGAAAGTTAGAGAGAGAATGGAAAAAATCATTCATTATTAGATACATCCACATCCTATATACCGTATCAGATATATAGGCTGAGCATTTAACCATCTATCCACATTTCTTGATAAGATATGATAAATATAGATAGTGATAGTAGGTTATCCAAATAGGATAGAAAATAATTTAAATTCAAATTCAAATTATTTAGATGATCTAATATGGGTCATGGGTCATGCCACATAGGCACCCAAATCCGGATCCAATATCTGGCCCAATTTTCAACATCTCTCACTTGCACATGAATTGGCATGACACTACCACATCTCTATCTCAATCTCCTAAAATATTTAACAATCTCATACTAGCCAATAAACTGTGTGACCGCTAAGAACACCTACATGTGGGAGCTTTATACTATAAACTCAATATGAGCCAGCAAAGAGACATCAACCCAAAAAGAATAGAAATAGTGTCTCATGTACCCAGACCCATCTAGCTATATCGGTCCAAAACATCTATAATCTCTCAAAGAGCATGTTTGACCCTCCTAGGTCTCGCATTATGTTCACAATTAATCAGCATCCCATACAAAGCGATGTGAGCTATCGACAGTGAATATAGAGCAGAGATGTAGAACTAGATGATCTTCCCTTCACCCTTATATCATTTAATTCAGAATTGACCGCTTTTCCAGTAATGTCTCTTAAAACCGAATCATACATGACCGCAGACAACATACCAAAGTAGCTGAACATCAACTCCTCATCTTATGACATAGTCAAAGGTCACAAAAGGCACAAAGTGAAGTCATTGGAAAAAATGACTTTTAGGACTCACACAGTGAAGAAGCAGAGATCCATTCTCTCACCTTGCTAATGGGCTGATAAGCACATGCAGTACGAATACATGTTATAGTGGAGTAAATCTTCTAAAAAGTGATGTTAAACTCACACCATACAGATCTTAGTCTAGTCGCTCTTAAGCACACAAGTCGTTTCCTAGTGTCTAACTTGAATTATCTATTTGCTCATCTCTCAAGCATCAAATGAGATCTCGCATCTGGCTATCCACAACAGGCACATCATGGAAAAGTGGGTACTGTCATATCTATGGTCGGTCTTTAACAAGACCTCATCTTGGTTCGAACCAAGGTGACATAGCTAGTGGATAATTTTAGCCTTTCTCTTGGCTTCAAAAACAATAAGCCACTAGTTTCATCCTTGCTCGCTACCTAGCGCGAAGGGCGATTGCTCGTGTGAGTGAGCCAATCTTGCCTGCTAACATCAAATTTATTTATTCTATGTGTCCTAATTTTGCAAACCATTGCAAAAGGTAGTAAACATAAATGTGTAATAGAAACAAATATGAATACTAATGGCATAAATATCCCAAATAAAATAAAATAAGAGTTCAACTGAATACACATATATCACCACTTACGTAGTCTTAAAGCCCTAACATGAGTAAGATAAACATCTCTAGCAATGGGCTTAGTCAAAGGGTCCGTAACCATACGACTTGTAGGGATGTGCTCTAGGATTACTTCTTTATGCGCCACAATGTCTATGATAAAGTTGAACCTCACATCAATGTGTGTGGTACTTAGGATCCTTAGCATAAGCGAGTGCAGCCATGCTATCACAAATGGATAGGCACAGGGTCTGAAGTGTGTGTGACAATATCCAAATGCTGAAGGAATCTCCTTAACCAAATTGCTTCCTGAACGACAGATGAACAAGCCATAAACTCAGCCCCCATTGTCGATAAGGCGATATAGGATTGCTTCTTACTGCTCTAAGAAATAGCACTATCGCTAAGCACGAAAGCATATCCTGAAGTGGACTTACGCTCATTTAAGTCTCCTCCCCAGTCAGCATCACAATAGCCAACTAGATGTAGATCTAAACTTTGGTAGCAAATTGTGTAGTCTGCAGTCCCTCTAAGATATCGTAATATCCTCTTAACTGCTTTCCAATGAGCTGGTCCTAGGATGGATTGGTAACGACTTACCAATCCGACTGCATAACGAATGTCAGGGCATGTACACATCATAGCATACATTAAGCTCCCAACAGCATTCGCGTAGGGTACACAGGCCATCTTTTCTTTCTCTTCTGGAGTCTTAGGACCCATATTAAGGCTTAGGCTCTCACCTCTCGCAACAAGAGTGTCAATGGGTTTGCAGCTCTGCATCTAGAATCGCTCTAGGATAGTCTTAATGTAAGTCTCTTGAGACAAACCGAGAAGTCTTCTAGAGCGACCCCTAAGGATCTTAACACCGAGCACATAGCTCGCTTCACCTATGTCTTTCATCTCAAATGTAGAGAATAACAACTTTTTAGTGGCAACAATCATCTCCTTGTCATTTCCAGCCAATAATATGTCATCCACATATAATGACAATATTAGAAAAATGTCCTTGGACTGCTTAACATACACACAGTGATCTTCATCGATCATTGTAAACCCATTAGAAATAATGGCTTGATGAAATCTCAAATTCCACTGTCTGGATGATTGCTTTAAGCCATAAATAGATCGTTGAAGCTTGCAAACTTTGCACTCCTGACCTACTGCCACAAAGCCTTCTGGTTGATTCATATAGATCTCTTCATCTAATTCTCTATTGAGAAATGCAGTCTTAACGTCCATCTGATATAGCTCTAAGTCCAACTGAGCTACTATGGCCAGAATTAGTCGAATAGAGGCAAACCTCACAACTGGTGAAAAGGATTCCTAATAGTCCACACCCTCTAATTGGGTGTAGTCTTTTGCCACTAAGCGAGCCTTATACCTTTCTATGGAACCATCCGCCTTACGCTTGATTTTGAGAACCCATTTGTTCCCAATAGTCTTGTGCCCTGGCGGCAAATCAACCAAGTCCCAGACATGATTTTTCTTCATAGACTCTATTTCTTCATCCATTGCAGCACTCCATTCTTTATTAACAGGGGATGAGAGAGCCTCTTTGAGATTCTTAGGCTCCATCTCATCAATCGAAGCAATCATGAATGCTTCCCCCTCAATCTCAAAACGAAGACGGGATATAGCTCCACGTTTGCTTTTACACAGTTGAGAGTCTTGAGAATCCTCATTCATTAGATCTAATCCATGGGCAAGTAAATCGCTCCCATTATCCCTAGGAGCTTGAGGGATTATTTCCTCATTCTCTACTACGCTACTAGGTGCGCCTTCAAGTAGATCTTCCATCTCATAGAGTTCTACATCTCTAGTTACCTCACCTCTGCTAGGGAAATCCTCCTCTAGGAAATCCACATTTCATGACTCAATTTCAGTCACACTTCTATCCAGATGCACCCCAATAAACACATTGCCCTTAGAATGCTCACTATAAAGAATGAAAATACACTTCTTTCCTCTAGGGCCCAACTTCCCAAACTTATGAGAAGCGTTGTCTATGTAAGCTACCGAACCCCAAGGCCGCAAATTGCCTATATCAGGCTTTTTGCGAGTCCATATCTCATATGGAGTGGAAGGAACTGATTTAGAGGGCACACGGTTAAGGATGTAGGCAACAGTTAACAAAGCATCTCCCCAATAAGAAATGGAAAGATTAGCTTGCGCCATCATAGATCTAACCAATCAAGGAATGTGTGATTCCTTCTCTCTACTATACCATTTTGCTACAGAGTCCTAGGAATTGTTAATTGCCTGATAATCCCTTTTTCCTCACAAAGCACTTTAAATTGCTCAGATAGATACTCGCGTCCTCGGTCAGTCCTTAGAGCCTTAATGCTCTTGTCTAATTGATTCTCAACCTCATTAACATACCGTCTAAAGCAATCCAATGCTTATAACTTGTGAGAAATCAAATAGACATGGTCAAAACGCGTGCAGTCATCTATAAATGTGATAAAATAAAGGGCTCTATACATTGCCCTCATATTCATTGGTCCACATATATCAGAATGAATAAGCTGTAATGGGACATATGCCCTTTTAGCTTTCCCAAATGGTTTTCTTGTTGCCTTTCCAACAAGATAATGCTCACAAGTAGGCAAAGTGACTCTAGCGAGTGGGCCTAAAAGACCTTCTCTAGCCAATCTTGTAATGATGTCTTGCCCTATGTGGCCTAATCTAGCATGTCATCTCGTAGAATCATTATCACAAGTAGATGCAATATTAGAAACAGAGCTATTGGCATTCTTATTAAAACTATAATAATCTACATCCAAAACTAAAAAACCATCTGAAAGATAACCAAAACAATAAAAAATTGTTCCCAAAAAAATACTAGCACCATTATTCTCAAAACAAAAGATAAAACCAAGGCTCATTATGCTAATAACTGAAACTAAGTTTCACCGAATATCCGGAGCATAAAGAACATCATGAAGATACAAGGTGCGCCCTCGTCACATTTCCAGCTTGTATGTGCTAATGCCAAGTACCTTCACACTAGACTCGTTCCCTATGTAAGCTTTTATGCTCCCAGTAGGTACTCGGCGATACTCAACGAACCCTACTCTGTTCCTCGCGATGTGGTATGTTGCTCCTAAGTCTACAATCCAAAAATAAGGAGAATAAGCAATTAATACTTGACTAGAAACAAAGTATTGAATACGAGAAATTAAGTAAGGGAGTACCTTCTTCTTATCAGGGCAATCCCGAGCAAAGTGTCATTCTTTGTTACAGTTAAAGCATGTCAATTTAGCATTTACCTTCTTGCCACCTCTCTTACCTCTATGCTTGAAATTTCTAGCGCCATTGGGCTTTAGCATAGTTGTTGTTTACTTCTTAGGAGTACCTTTTGCTTTTCCATGCTTGAACTAAGAAGTCCTACGTGAGCTTGACTCAACCACCATAGCAGAACCATCAGACTTAGTCGCCTCTAGCTCTAAATGACACGATATGTCTTTGAATGTTTTCACACTTTCATTATGCATCATGTTCTACTTCATTTGCTCCCAAGAATTTGGCAGAGAGCGGATCACAGCTTGTACTTGTTGCTCTTGAGTCAAATTGTACCCAGCAGCCGCAAGCTCACATATCATGGCTGACATGACCCTCAAATGTTGCTTCATTGAGTAATGCGCCTTTTTCTGATAAGAGTCAAACTTCATAGTCAGCCCACGTAGCTTTACCAAAGAGGTGACACCAAACGTTTTCTTGAGAGCTTCCTACATCTCAAATGCAGTCGGGTAATTCTTAAACTCATTAATCAAGTCGTTATGCATGCTACTTAACATGGTAAAGCATACACACCGATCTTTATTACTCCAAGTCTGATAGACTTCAAGATCACGATGATGTTGAGCTGAATTGCCCTGCTCAGGCTCAACCATCACTTGTTCAAGTGTGTTCAAAACTTCTTACTCATTGAGGAGGTATTAGATCTTACGGCACTATATGTCATAGTTATCGCCATCCAATTTCTCTCCCTTAGTTAAGTCTGCCACCACTGTCTTAGTTGCCATTTCTACATATAGAGTAAAGGAAGAACAAATGCGCAGGGGATCTTAATGATAGCAACACCAAATTATTTTGCAGCAAAAGAATCTAAATTAAATAATGATAACATTACACACATCTCAAGATCAAAAATTTGCTCTGCTCGTAATTATCTCTTACACCTCTAGTGACAATTATCAAAATTTAACTTAATTCTATGCGCAAAAAAAAAAAAAACCTCCCACTTCTTATGGCATGTACAAAACATGATAATTAGTCTAATTCCATACAATAGCATCTTAATGTAAATTTACAATTAACTCATGTTATATTCATTTAATAATGGAATTAAATAAAGAAAAACTATACATGCTTCTCTAATCACAACATATTACAAACTCTAAGAAAAATAACAATATGATATGTTTAATATTCAAATTATGCCATAATAGAAAGTAAATCACTTCTGAAATTTTTCTGAAATTTTATGGTATTTTTCTAGAATTTTAAATAATTAATAAACACACATAAAATCAAAAATAAATATTCTAGAATCTGAGAAAATGCTACAATCATACCAGTAAATAGTGAACAATTACAATAGTCTACAGTAAAAATTTCAGCCCCTGAAACTTAGTCATGCAACACTAGAAGTATTTTAAAGCAGAAATAATGAATTATTATTTCAGGAAAATATTTTTTATTTTCATGAAATTGTGAAAATTTCATAGTAGATAAAAAAATTTAATTCTAAATCTAACAGTACCAACCACGCTTAAAAGAAAACTATAACGAATTACTTATGACCATTTAAAGCAATTATGAATTTTTAAAACAAACAAACAAAGCCTTACATCCAGCAATCAAGCCAGTCAAGCTAGTGTGAAAAACGGCTCAGTGCATATGGGCAAGGCGCTAGGTGTGCGCGTAGGAAGCGCAGCCGCGCGGATGGAAAACGCGCCCTAGCGTCTGACGACAATGATGCGTGGCGTGCGTGGCGGCGACGGCAAGATATGGCGCGCTTCAGCCTTCCTTCAGTGTTTTTCTTATTCAATTTTGGTACTACTTGACTCCATTTTCCAAAATAAAAATAATGATAGTCTCAAAAATGATATTTAACAAACATAAATAATGGGGTGTATCATACTTTCTCTCTAATAAGAGTGGAAGTGTAGAAACTCTGCACTTCATCTTATTCCTTAAGTTACCAAAAAATCAAAACGAACCCAAATTAGGGTTTGATTTTTCTCATCAACCGTAAGTCCAAATCTAACAAATAATATATGGTTTCGAATGTCTCAAAATAAGGATTCTAAATATATAAGATTTGTAGACTGAAATTAAAACATGTAAAACCATCACGCAAACAAAGTTTCGAAAATATAAAATGGGTCTCCATTTTTCTTGCAATCTAACCGTTGGATTTTCATGAAACTTTGCAGATATATTCTATATGAAATGTATTACAACATATGTAAATTCCAGGTTGATCGGAGAAAGTTTGAAAAAATATTAATTTTCATACATATATCATGTATATATATAATTATACACATATTTTAATGCATAAAAATAAGCATGAAAATACTCATTTAAGGTTCTGATACCAATGTGAAATGCAGATAACACAGCGGGTAAAATGATTCAAACCATACCTTGTTTGATAGAATTCGAAATGAAGAATCTTGTGGGTAAATCACGTGCTTCACCACCACAAACTAAGAACACCCAGCAATGAAGTGATACCACAGTATGAGTATCATCCACACTAGTCACAGTCTAAAAGCCTCATCGTGATTCTAATGCGAGAGAGTTAGAGAGAATAGGAAAAATCATTCGTTATTGGATACATCCCACACCACATATACCGTATCAGACATATAGGCTGAGCATCTAACTATCTATCCACATCTCTTAAGAGATATAGATAGTGATAGTTGGTTATTCAAATAGGGTAGAAAATAATTTAAATTTAAATTCAAATTATTTAGATAATCTGACATGGGTCATGGGTCATGTCATGTGGATGCCCAAATCTGGGTCTAATACCCGGTCCAATTTCCACCATTAATGATCCGGATTATGATGGTGAATGCATTGTTGTTGGTAGTTTTCGGAGCAGAATTTGGACATGGGTTTGATTCCCGTACAGTGTTTGTAGTGCGAAATCAGGGCCTGTAGGCTGTAGTGAATGAAGATCTACACTGGATCATGTTCAAGATATGGAATTTGACCGGATTGTGTGATCCTTATATGTTGGTGCCATTGTGTTTTACAAAAAATGAAGTTATAATGAAAATTAGTATAGAGATGTGTATGGAGATTATAATGGCATACAATCCTGATGACAATTCAGATACGGAAATTCTAACTTTTGACGGTGATTGCTTTACCAAAGCAGTTATATACGAGGAAGGTTTGGTTATACCACCTGACTACAATTGGGAAGAAGAAGAGTTGAGAGGGGAAGCAACATATGTGGAAAAATTCGTTTCAGGCTCAGCTCATATCATACATGAAAACGACCGAAGATGGTTCCCGGGAATGTTTTACAGCTTTAACAAAGAATATGAAGATATGGCTTAGATTTGGAATAGACGGCAAAGGTGCATGTGAGGCTTGCTTGAGGAGATTGGATTTTGCTTGAAGAAATCTTTTGGGTGATTCACATTGTTGATTTTAATTTTAATTTTAATTTTCATATGTAGATATATATATTATTTAAGTATTTTATTTTTTTGTGACTATTTTAATTTTAATCTCATTTTAATCTCATGCCAAACAAAGGGATTAATCCCAACCATCTTTCTTAGGTTTCGTTTTGAATGTAAGTTAATTTTTTGACTTTTTAATTTTTTTTGGGTTAAGAAATTTCATTTGAAATGAATTTTTTTTTGTCTTTTTTAATTTTTATCAAAAAAATAATTATAATTCAAATATAAGATTTGATTTTATTAATTTTTAATTTTTTTTTATAATTATTTTAACCTTTTAATCTCAAAAATCTTCATTCAGTTAACGAAGCATCAGAAGTTGAGTAGGGCCCGGTGGAGTTTGGATCCTGGAACGAACGGTTCTGATTAGTTCTGAGCGCCTGGTCAGAGAGAGCATCATCGCCAATTTGACATCATTCATACACCAAACACGTCGATCACGTGCCGCAGTTTTTGTGAAGGTAGGTCCCACCGGTGACCGCGAGCTCTCTCTGCAGGCTGGCCAAAGCCCACCCAACCCCTTTTTTTTTTTTTTGTTAACAAATAAGCTGTCCCCATCGGACGGCTCTCTCGGCTACACTCTTGTTCTGGTGTATGTCGGCTAATGTAACCAGCTTGACCCATTCTGCGCCTTTTCAAAGCCGAGTCGAACTGATTCGTCTAGATCCAAGTCACGCCAACTAATGCTGTCAACTTTGACTACAAAAATTATTTATCTTTAGCTTTTAATCTAAAATTAAAATATATAGTGTAGATTAAAAAATTGCGCCTTCCATCTCAAATTATTGAATTTTTTTTTTTAAGATTTCAACTTTTAAGTGAGTATACCATCGTTACATTTAAATTTAATTAAAATTTTTAAACATTTTTTCACTAATATCTCTATATTTTCAAATTTTTAATATATTTATAATAACTTAATAGGAGTAGTTTTGAAAAATAAAATATTTTTTGCTTTGACTTTTAAGACGAGACTATCATTTTGGGACATTTCAAAATAAAATAATAAATCAACAAAATAGAACGGAAGGAGTAATAAATATGAATATACTTTTTGATATTTTTTTAAAATAAACTTTCCAAATATGCAATGTTATTGTACAAAATTTACTCATGAGATTTTTTTTTTTTTTTTTTTTTTGTGATTGTTTTTTTTAAAATAAACTTTCCAAATATACTTTTTTGTGATATTTTTTTTAAACAAACTTTCCAAATATACTTTTTGATATTTAGTGATTGTTTTTTTTTTGTTAGCAAAAATTATCTTGATGATTTTTTTTTTCTTAAAAATAACTTACAATTATACTACATCATTGCGTCAGTAGAAATTAAATTTTTTATTTTATTAGATTTTTAAAATTAATTTTTACGTCATAAATCATTTTAACACATTTCTAAAAAATAAAAATAGGAAAACTACAAATAACTCTTATAAATTTAACCCAAAGAGGCATTTATGAGATATTAGTTGCTAGCAAATCATTTTCATGCATAAAAATTGCATTGACCTAAAACCGATTGGCTACGCAACATTGCATTGCATCCACACTCACAATCAGGGGCGGAGCCATGTAGGGGCAAGGGGGTCACGTGCCCCCTTTTTCATTTTTTTTTTTTTGGGGGGGGGGGTTGTGATATGTGGAGTATGTTAAAGATTCGGAAAATTTGTTACTCGGTGACATAATCACCAGTTGCACTGTATGGAGTGTGTGTGAAAAGATTCAGAAAATTTGCTACTTAGTAACGCAATCACTAATGTCTCTGCCATTTTGTTTTTAATGGATATATATATATAGAGAGAGAAATTAATATTTAATAGTATTCTCTTCTTTGCAGGATGATTACAACACAAATAGGTTAAAAATTAATTTTTAAATTTTTTATAAAAAAATAGAGAAATAATATGATTAAAAAAATTAAAAAGTAAAAAAATTAACTTTTAATTAATTTTCTAAAATAAACCTATATAGTGGTATATGTACTCTCAATGGATCTATTGTTAATTATGAAGATTATAAATTTTATTCCTTTTCATTTTAAAATATTAATTTCTTATTTTATTTTTTATTATCTTAAAATATTAATTATTTTAAAAAAAAATTAAAATTAAAATAACATGAATTTTTTTTATTTTGCTCTTATTTTAAATTTATTAATATTAATATACATAAAAGCATGAAATTGATGTTCTCCAAATGAATGATATGTTTGTAGCTCGAGGGAGAAAAAGACACAATGCTCAAGAAATTACGAACCTACATCACTATCGTGTTGAATTATTCTACACTATTTTGGATATGCAAATTTAAGAACTAAATGCTCATTTCACTGAATCAAACACTGAGTTGTTATTGATTGAGAAAGAAAAATTTTGAAATTATAATTAATAGGTGCCCCCTATATCAAATTTCTGGCTCCGCCACTGCTTGCAATTGGTTTGCTGCAATCTATCAAATTGCATCACTATTTCTTTTTTATATTTTTTGATATTTAGTATAATAGAAAACGAATATATATATATATATATATGTGATCAATAAAAAATAAATTTATTTGGATAAAAATATTTTTTTAATTAAAGTTGTAAGTAATTAATATACATGTAATCATAATAATTATACGAAAATTAAACCTAATAAGATCTTGAATTCAATACATTTCAAGAATAAAACGAACATATCTTTGTTGGTCATTGAATTAGAAAAGTTGACAAAATACCCTTTATAGTTAAGCCTTAAATTCTTAGATCACCATTTTTTCTCTGTCTCTCTTGACTAGGATGACCAGAATACTTTAAGTGATGGAAAAATAATATGTATATTGAAAAGGGAGTCATCCATCCTTTTATAGAGGAGAGAAGAAGGCCAAATAAACTCTATCAAAAGGATCCCTATCCATCAAAGTTTCTTTCTTATTTTATAAGAGTAATTATCTCATATTTAGAATACTAACTTCTGAAGTTTAACTCAAATATTGGCTTTATTTAATTGTGGAGTCCAAATTACATAAAACATGTAAAAGATATGGAGGCTAGTGGATTGTAACGCCCCGAAATAATTACAATAATCCATCCACAATATCAATAAACGTTAACAACAATAAAGTAATTATCTTCCATTAAATCTCATTGAATTTACAAAAAAGAAAAATATGTGATATACATTCATAATGTCTGGCCCTAAATTTATAGCATATGTTACGAACAAAAGAAAAAGAATGGAAGTTAAACAGATAAGAAATACCCTACAGGCTTACAACTTTTCAAGATAGTCCTTGGTTACAACAAAAGTGGACTTTAGGTCCAATACATTTAAAGTCATCGGCTATACAAAAATGAATACAACAAAAAGGAGCTATTGCTTCAAATCCTCCCAGTTATTGCCTTGGTGGAGGCATATCATCAGTACTTAAAATGTTTTTCATACATGGGGTGAGTCAAAGTTCAGTAGAAATAATCCAACAAAGTGTATGAATCTTAACAAAGCTATATGGTGAATGCATATACAATGCTCATGCTAAAACATTTTTATATCTCTTTCCAAAACTATGAAATGCCAAATTAATATCATGGTTCATGAATCCTTTCCTTTCTAATTGAAAATAGAGCAATGAATCACACTTTGAAAATTTCAAAACAATACAATATTTCCCAAAAATTTTGTACAGAGGAAACCGTAAACGGGAACCCATGTAAACGTACGCTATAAAAGCACTACTATTGCCATTTCATGGAAATTCCGTCCGCGGGATCAACACCCATGTATATGCGCAGTTTTCAGGACTTTCACCCTAAACACTCAGGTCAACTTAGTTCAACATTACAATTCATGTCTCCCAGATTCACCATTTTTTCTCAAAACAATAAACATTTTCAATGTATAAGTGTGAAATAATGCTCAATGCAAATGAATGAGAAAATAGTTTCAATTCTCCTAATTCAAATTTAATTTCTACAACAATCATAGCTATTCTCCACCGATAGCCCAAAACAGATATTTCTAAACAGATAATTTATATTCCATAAAGATAAACTTTCCAAATCTCAAGAGGTGAGTGATAATACATATCCAACTCTACCATTCTCATCAATACCAATCCAATCTCATAATTTCAACATCAATTTCATTATTTATACAAACTCAACATTTGAGGCATTTAAGGCAAACTTTTTACTCTTTTCAAAAACAAATCCAAGTATCCAAAATCAACCATTTCCACCCAAGTTAACATTATTTCCAACATCAAAATCATTTCCAAAAGACTATTCGAAAAACCCCTCTTTTGATTTTTATATCCAAAACTCTAGATTTGTTCCAAATCTTCCAAATTCGCAATATAGTTTAGAAACAACAAATAACTAAGTTAAAACTCATAAAAAGTGTGGAAAGTATCCTTACCTCAAGCTAGAACACAAGAGAGAGAGAGTGTGCGAGGGAAATCCAAAGACGCCAAAAACCAACTTTGCTCCAGTTAGAACGAAGCTCTCGCCAAGCTCTATCTTTTTGACAAAGACACACGGGTGAAAAGATCGTGAATCTAGGTGTATCTAAAGGAAATGGGTGAGTTTTAGAGAGAGAGAGTGAGAGAAAATAGGGTTTTGAAATGTTTAGAGGGAGAGAATGGTGAAAAAGTGATATAAAATGGTCTGTTTACGAACTGATATACGCACAATTCACTCAAGACAAGGATAGTTATAAAAGACAACGAAACTCGGATCCAAAACATACAATGGGCCGAGTTTAAACCAAAAACACTATATGGGCTATGCCAAAAAGTGAATCTAACATTCTCCCACTTGGCCCATTAAGTTGATTATGATGTAACCAAGGATTTTTCAAAACATATGCAATTTGTTTATGAAATTTTTTACTTGTTAGATTCCACAATTAAAAATTTGATACGTGATCATGAAATTTTAAAAACAACTAGCAAGTTTAGATAATTAGAAATTATAATACTGTGATTGTTTCAGATCACCAATGTGAGTTATAGCGGTTATATGACATTTATGTCATGTTTCCTTTTATGCATTACACCATCAATTAGCACTGAGCATAGAGTTATCCAACCCGCAAAAACCGACCAACCCGAACCATCCGCACCTATTTGGGCCATTTCACATAATTGTTAGGGTCGGATCTGGGTTAGGATTTTCCTATTTTGTAGGTTGTGTTCAGATCACAAGTTTTCCCTACACTGTACTTACTTGCCCGTATCTGTATATATTCTTTAGCTTATACCTTTTCTGCAAAGTAAATGTGAGTCAATTGACTAATCCTAGCATGGCCTGCGCTTATGGTTTGTTTCCTTCTAGAAGTAAATTACGTAGATAAGCTGTAATTTATTTGAGATAAATCATTTGGAAAATAATGATTTCATGATAAGAAATATGTGATTTTATAGCTCAAAATAATATTTTAAAAATGGGAAGACAATGCCCAAAAAGAATATTTAAAAAATGTGAAAAAAAACAAATCCAAAAATAAAATTTTAAAGGAAAAGTCCAATCTACAAACCGCCTGCATATCTGCAAACTCTATCCGCACAAATCGCAATCCGTATTATGGCGATTACGGGTTCAATTTTTTCTAAACTGCAGACATGCGGGCATGTCCAAACTATAAATTGAACCGTCCAAAACCAATCCATGAACACCCCTACCATCAATAACCTTTACTAACCAGTCTATTATTGGGATATGTAATTTACTTGTCCAAAAGGGCCCTACAATTGTCTTGTCAATACATTTCCTGTTTATCAATCATCAAAATTATATGTGTACACATATTTTAGAAACTAGAAAAACATAAACAAAATTATTATTGTGCAAATAATGTTAATAACAATAACTACTTGACAATTCATTCACCATACACATCATGGATTGTTCAAGTTTCCAATCGACACTTGTTGTTTCTGGACCCTTTCTCTAATAGCTAAGTACTTTACTTTTATTTGTTTGAAACCACTTGAGTACTTTCCATTCATAGAGAATAAAAATGTTGTGGCGTTATCATAATATATCTTTAGCAACTAGGCAATTGAGTTGATAACATCAAATTCTAAAATAAAATTCCACAATTAGAATAGATGACTCATAGTTTTAAAACATGTCACAAACTCAACATCAATCGTAGATGAAAAAATAACAGACTATTTCACATTTTTTAATGAGATTGTCATACTAATTAGCAAAAAAGAAAAAAGCATAATAGACTTTCTGCTATCGAAACAAACTCCATATGGAATGTCTTTCATCTTTACAAGTGTAACAACCCCGACCTGTGATTAGCTAATAAATCTTACACAAGAATACTAAATCAGTAATTAAGATAAAATTCTGAGTTAATTGCATATGTTATATGAAATTGTGTTTATATCTATCCATGGTAGGAATATCTGTCTGTGTTTCGGTTTCTTTATGCGAATTGAAGGCCTTATCGGTGTTTTAACACGAAATTGACTAAGTCTATGTGTTATTTAGAATTTTTAGAATTTTATGGTAGGTTTAATTGAAATCTGATTTGGAACCAAATACTTAGAATAGAATAATGATAATTGATTAAATTAAGCTAGGATTAAATTAACCCCACTAATCAAACCTATATAAGGCTAATGTAATTCTACCAACTTATATAGGCTCCCATTTGATCATCTCCCTTAAGCAAAAATGAAGGAGAGAGAGACGGTGTGATAGAGTCTAAAATCAAGGGAAAAGAAGAAGAATTGGAAGGAATTTGAGGCATTTGACTTGAGAGCTCAAACAATTTAGCATCCATACACACAATTGAACACCTAAGGTAAGACTTGAACCCTTTAGTTATGTAATTGAGTCAATTAATGCATGAATTCAAGAGAATTTAGAGACTAAGATATTAATTGAGCTAAGGAAGTAAGAAAGAAGAGTAAACCATGCATACATGTGCATTACATGAAGTTGTGAAGTTGTTTTCAAAAGAATTCTTTCATGCATGTGATAATTCTAGCTTGGTTTTAAGAATCCATCACATTTTGTACTATTCTATTCAAATTAATCTTGTTTTGGAAGCTTTGAATTCAATCTATTTCATGCATGTAAAGTATTTAGAGTTTCAAGTTTGATTTTAACCAATTGGCATGCTTTTGGGTTTTTATTTTGAGAAATGGTTTTCAATTCATGGAATACTATGAGTTTACACATGTTTCCTCAAGTTTTGGGCCTAAAGGATGTGTTTTGGAAGCTTTGAATTTGAGTTTTAGAGCTTAGAGAGCAATCTGGAAATTCCAGAATTCGCAGTGAGAGTTGCGTTCGAGCGAAGAATGCAAGCTCCCAATACTTTTGTAGATATGAGCATTCACTCGAGTAGCATAACCTGCACTCGAGCGACCACTCTTATTTTTTAACCTTGGCTCGAGTGACTAAAGTTGAGCTCGAGCATAAAATGAGAGGTCCCAAAAGTTTTGCAGACTAAGGGGTCATAGACTGTCTAATCCGTTTGCTCTGACTGTTTTGCTATTGGAGCTATCTATGAGTAATAACTCTGTAAAGTTATGTTTGACTTTAATTATTTTCTGATGATATGAAATGATTTGTTTTCTGAAATGCTATTTTCTATATGGATGACTGATTGTCCAAATTTTTGAAATGTATTCGTGGCATCCTTAGCGTCATTTGATATCTATTATCTGCTCTGTATACGTTTCATGTAATCATGAGTCAACTGAACGTCTCATGTAATCATGAGTCAACTGTACCTCCCATGTGATCATGGGTCAACTATTATCGATCTTTATGAACTTCTCTGTGTACATGAGTCAACTGTTTACGTCCCATATAAATGGGTCAACTGTTCTATTAGCGCTAATGGGTATATCACGTATGAATATTTGTGAACTCTGAATATGAATATGAATTTGTTTCTAACTCTGAACTATGATTTCTGAATTTGCTATGGATATCATTCATTAAAAACCTTTACTCTATTATTATTCATTAGGCTCTAGCTCATTGTATTATTAATGTATGTAGGTGATTAGGCGCGTGACCAGGCTCAATGATGATTGCCTGGAGATCAGTTTATTAGCTAACCACAGGGCCTGCCGAGGAGGTTCCCAAGTTAAAGTGTGGTCATGTTTCTATAAATAAGTTTTAAGTTTTTGTTTTCTTCTGTTTATCTGAACAGTTTTTATATACTTTGTATTCAGGGCTAAGTCCCTTTGAATGTATTTGTGTTGGTAACGTAAGACTAAGGTAAATATGACGTCACATATACGTATATAAGTTTTAAATTTTCTGTCCTATATATGTCTGCACAGCTCTATGGATATTGCATTTGATAAACCCCTTTAATTTTGTTAATCTGTTCAAAGGCCTTTAGTAATCCCAGGATTACTGGTCAGTTACGATGCTAAACCTATAGGGGCGAATTTGGGTCGTAACAACAAGTCATTCCTTAGACACTATTTTCACTTAATTTATCACCCATATTGATGGGTGTATCCCTAACTGAACAAAACTGCATATTTGCATCTCTCAAAACAAGATCAATATTTCCTTTTTGAGATAGTCTTAGCAATCATCGAGATCGATCCTTAAAAATCTCTATACTGGTAACATAAATTGTCTCACCCATATTGATCAATTTAAAGTTCTTGGCGAGATATCCTTTAATTTCATGCAATATACCAAGATCCTTACTAGTTAATAGAATGTAATCCACAAATCTTAAAATAAATAAATAAACTTACTCCCACTAATCCTCAGATATATATATGTTGATCAATGATTTCCTTAAATCTGAAGAAGCTAATGGCATCATTAAATCTTAAATATCACTGGCTAAAGGTTTGTTTAAGCATAAAAGTGGAATTCTTTAATCTGCAAACCAAATGCTCTTTTCATTTCTTTGCGAATCCTTTCGAGTATTCTATGTAGATGTCCTCATCCAAATTCTCATTCAAAATCGATTTTCACATTCATTTCATGCAACTTCAAAATGAGTTACCAATGCCAAACTGATTATGAGAATTATTCTTAGAAACCATGGAACATGTTTCTTTATAGTCAATGCCCTCTTTATGGGTGAAACCCTTGGCCATAATTCTAGCTTTAAATCACCTGATATTGTCTTTTGCGTCATATTTGGTCTTAAAAACCCATTTGTAGCCGACTTTCTTACAATTATTAGGCAATTTAATGAGATTCCAGACATTGTTGTAAGCCATGGATTATAACTCTTCATATATAGCATCGTCCTATTTAATAGAATCATTACTGTTCATGGCTAGTGAAAACGAGACTAGATCTTAGTTAATCACAATGTCAAAATTAGATTCTTGTAGATGCACCACATATTCATCTAAAATGACAAACCTTCTTTCCCTTTGAGAACTTCTCAGAAATTTCGATTGTAGTGATTCTACAATATTTTCAATGGTGATATCCTATAAAGCGAGATTCATTACTTGTGTTTTCTCACTTCCACTAATTTCACCATTCCTTGAGAATCTAACTTTACTAGTCTCATTTTTTTTCTCGTACTGTGGTTAGGAAAACAACATTTGTACCCTTTAGACTTATTTGAATAACCAATGAAATATCCATATATTGTTATTAATTCTAATCTTTTGTCTTGTGGATTGAAGATTCTTACTTCTGCTAAACAATCCCAAACACGCAAATGTCTCAAATTGGGTTTCCTACCAGTCCTCAACTAAAAAGAAGTTGTTGGGACCGTCTTACTAGAAACCCTATTTAAGATATACAATTATAGTCTTTAAGGCTTCACTCCTACAATGAAATAAGTGACTTAACATATCTATAAATCCATGATTGCGCCTCTCAGCAACACCATTTTGCTGTGGTGTACCAGACATTGTATATTGAGATATGGCTTTCTTAAGAATTTGGAAATTGAAACATGATTTTGCTCCGACTCATTATATCAACCATAAAACTCAACTCCTTTATACCTCACTATTTTAATATTTTTATAAAATTGTCTCTCAACTTCAATTATGTACATCTCAAGAATGTCAACAACCTGAGACTTTTCATAAATTAGATATAAATATTCATAACATGAGTAATAAAAAATGTAAATGTGAAATGTTGAGCAGCCCACAAATTTCTCAAGAAGCTCATTATTTCTTGTGGTGCCTTTTTCAGTGTGCTTCGTTTGCTTTCCTTTAATACAATCCACGCATATCTCAAAATCAGTAAAGTCTAAATTTTTCTTTTTAAAGTGTTCCAGCTTTGTCACTCATATTGAGGATATGGTCATAAACTCATCAATTTGTTAATTCAACCATAATAGTGTCATAATGTCTGCATGTCACAGTGTCGCCCTTATAGGTTTAGCATTATAACCGGCCAGTAATTCTTGGATTACCAAAGGCCTCTGTACAAAATAACACATAATTAAGGGCCTAGTGGAAGCAGATATAAAATATACATAGTCTATTAAGCTGTGTAGACATACATGGGACAGAAATTTCAAAACTTTATATACATACACGTGGCGTCATAAATACAGTAGTCTTACGTCACCCATTTATACTACTAAAGTCAAAAGGGAACTTAGCCCAATATACAGATAAACAACAACTTGTTCATGTTCTAAAAAGAAAACAAAGTCTTATAGATAATCACAACACAACCACTTGACTATTTTCGAAACCTCCTCGGAGGACACAATGGTTGGCCGACAAAAACAAAACTCTCTAGGCAGTAGCTTAGGTCTGGTCACGCGCCTGTTCACCTACATACATAAATAATACAGTGAGCTAGAGCTTAGTAAATAATAACAAAGTAAAGGAGTTTTAATGAATGATGTCCATCACATAGTCATAAATTAGAGTTTATATCAGAAACAGAGTCTTATACATATTCATATTCACAATTCATACATTTCTCATGATCATACGTGGTACATCCATTAGCGTTAATGTCACGACCCGCTCCCCGTACCCAAGGGTTAAGCATCGTGATGGCCAGTAACTGAGGTTACCTCCGGCCAATTCATAAACAAATAAATAAACGCAAGCGGAATAAATATTTAAATAAGGGTACCAAAATAATCATCGGAGTTTCTATTTTTATTACAAAATATATTGACCAAAAAGACCGATATTTACATAGAAAAATATCATAAAAATACTGTGTGAGTGTCTATTCCGTAACCCCGCGTCTAAGACTTTCCAAAGCTATTTCTGAATGGCATTATTTCCTGAAAATTGGTAAACAACTATAAGCACATGGCAGAGTGAGAAATATTATACCAAGAGTATAAGGGACACGAAATAACCATGGATTGTTAGTTAGGCCAAAACATTTACATAAACAGATCATTTGAGTAGCAGAAATCATTTGACAAATAATCTTTTAAGTAATAAAACTGAGATTATTCCTCGTCAGAACAAATAACCTTTTATTGGTAATCAAATCATTTAAGTAGCAGAACTGAAATACAGAAGTTATGTAACCACAACCACGGTACCGACAACCATAAAGGTCAACATCTCAACACAAGTAGCCATGGTATTATTACCCAGGGCAACCACGTGAATATGAATATAAGCCACGATATTGTTAGGCCAGGGGCCACATGAACATAAGCCACAATATTGTTACCCCTGGGCGAGGGCCACATGAACATATGCCACAGTATTGTTACCCCTAGGCGAGGGCTACGTGCAGATTGGCCACGAAGTAACCAAACAGAAGTCAATGATTATTTAAGTCCCCTAAGGCATGGGACTCCCGTGGTGGTACTTACAAAACATAATTCTTTATAAGGTCATAACCAAATATTCTTTAAAATATAAATAGACATATCCATGGTTTTCCTTTTAAGTAAATAGGGTTCAGAAATAAAACCACGTAACTGAAACCTTTATAAAACATAACTTTATTAAAAACATAACTTATATAAAACATATTTTGGTAAGTTAAAACATACGTAAAATATATTTTGGTGACTCAAGGTATAATATAACTCACCTTAACTTCAATACCTTACTCTTCATTTCCACTATCAAAGACCCTTTTACCTTCCACTATTCTTTCTTTCTTTCCTTTCATTTCCTTTCTTTTTCTTCTTTCTTTTCTCTTATTTCTCTTTTCTTTTCTTTTCCTTCTCTTCTTTTTCTTTCATGGTCTTCTCCAGGTCGTTCAACTCTCCCAATTTATAAGGGATTGAATTCGTAAGGCCCAAGAAACTGCCACGCGTCCCCCCTTATTAATTAATCCAAGCTTATCTCCAAGCTAACTTAATTATTTATTTATATTTTCACCCCTAAATTTTTAATAATTATATTATTTTATAAAATTACGCATAATAATATATAATAAATCATATATTTTCTTAACTGAGATTAAATAATATTAATATAAATTCTATAGCATAATTAAAAATCTGGGTTGTTACAGTTAACAAGTCCGATGACCCATAGAGGGATGGCCATATAGGTATTGCAATGATTCATATGCACATAGACGTTTCTGATCACTCATAAAGGAACGACCATAAAGGTATTCCGATGACCCATAAAGGGATGCATATCATATGATGCTAAGAATGCCACAAATATATTTCATAAACTTAGACAATCATTCATTCATACAAAACATAGCATTTCAGACAACTGATCATTTCAAATCATCAGAAAATAATTAAAGTTAAACATGATTTTACAGAGTTATTACTCACAGATGGCTCCAATTGCAAAACAGATAGAGCAGACAAATCAGATAACTTGCGACGTGTGACCTACACAAAAATAACAGACACACACACTAAAACACACACTCGGATAGTACTTAACTTATTGCGTTTTGCTTTTAGTGTATTTCTAAGTCTTCTCCTCATTATTACGTCTTAATTAGAACTTAAGAATGCCTAAGATGCAATGAGAATGCCAAAACATATTGTTTAACACTTAGTCAAATTTGTTGAAAATAGGGTCCTCACTAAAGCGTAAATTCCATCGCTCGAGCTGAGGGTCAAAAATAAGGGTGGTCGCTCGAGTGCAACTTCCGTCGCTCGAGCAGTCTATAAACTCTTCAAAAGTACTGGTTGCTTGATTTTTCTGCTCGACGCACGCTCGATGGTTGCTCGCGCGTAAGATTGAGGTCTTCGCTTGAGCGCAACTCTAGTTACTTACAAAATGTGTAAATTTCTAGGAGTATGCATTTTACGCTAGAGCCAACTTTTTCTCACTCGAGCTGAGGTACAAAATTATGAGTGGTCGCTTGAGCGCAAGTTCTATCGCTCGAGTAGAGATGCAAAATTCTGAAATTTTCAGATTGCTTTTCAGCTTCAAAAGTCAAATTCAAACCAACAAAACACATCCTTTTGGGCCCAAAACCTGAGAAAATATATGTAAACTTGAAAAACATTGTGAATTCAAGATTATTTCGCAAAATCAAAGCCCAAAAGCATGTTAATTGTGTAAAATCAAGCTTGAAATGTTGAAAACATAACATGCATGTGATTTCTTGACTTCAAAGCTTTAAAAACATGATCAAACAAGGTAAAATGGTGTGAAACTTGGTTAATTTCCAAAACCAAGCTATGATCAATGCATGCATGTGAGAATTTCTTAGAAATCAAACTCAACATTTGAGGAAATGAACATGCATGTATGATTTAACTTCTAATTCACCTCTGAAAGCTTAATTCTTATTCTAATTCCTCTTGGATTCATGTGTTAAGTCTCAATTACACAAGTAAAGGCTTTAATCCTTACCTAAACTCTTTAATTAGGCTCTAGATTGCTATGTCTTCAAGCTTCCAAGCCAATTCCCCTTGATTCTATAGCAAATTCCTTCTAACCTCAAGTTTTGATCTTAAACCCCCTTGGTCTCTTCTTCCTCTCTCTCACGTTTTGTTTTTGTAGGCTCAAAAATGAAGAAGAAAAGATGACTCAAGTGGTGTATAAGCCTTATATAGGCTTGATTAGCGTATTAATTAAACTTAACTTAAGCTGATCAAATTGACATAATTATTCAAATTTAATTTGTTCCGAATCGAATTTCAATTAAACCTACCATAATTTTTTTAAAATTCTAAATAACATATTGTGTCAATTTCATGATCGGATGCCGATAAGGCCTTCAATTCGCAAAATAAAACAAAAATACAAACAGATGTTTCTACGATAGACAGATATAAACACAAATAATGCAACACACATGCAATTAATTCATAATTTTCATCTCAATTACTTATTAGGCATTCTTAATCATAGGTTATAAGCTAATCACAGGTCGAGATTGTTACACATAGTGTCATAAATTTATCAACAAAACAATACTAGGTCAAGATTCAATATACCTAGTATAAATTAAACATTCTCATATCATTCTAAAATTAATTTAATTGGCACCAAAATGCAAGATACATGAGAATTGAGAATAGTCATTAAAAAAATTTGAGTCTTTCTATGATGATGAATTATTGATATCACCTTGGTCCGTGGTTTGGGTGAAACCTTGGTATATCTATTGCCCACTCATTAAGTGCAAGATCATTACATATGTATGTTTAAAGTAATTTATGCAACTTATTCAGCTAGTCATATTACCTTTCGATATTTAATTCTAATCTGTTGAAGTACATAAATTACATTACCATATCCAGTTCATAATTATTTGAAAGTGACTCTCCTTTGAACTAATCCCAATCTCCTAATTATAATTGCAATTCAAATATTATTGCTTTAATATTACCCATTTAACAATTCTTTTATGTAGTTCTATATTAATAAGTTTAACGAATTTAGGCCACTTTAATAACTACTAAATTATTAAACTTTATGAATATAAACTAACCAATAACATTGTCTATTATTTTATTTGAGTTATTCAAGTGTCATTAATTCAATCACTACTCTAATAAAATCAATAATTTATGATTTTTTAATATTTTCCTCATGTGATTGAAGTATCTCTTAAATGACAATACAATAATAATAACTCTCAAATTTTAAACAGCGTGAGAAACACGAATAGCATACATACGATATCAACAAAATTTATGCCCAATGTTCTTGTAAGGGAAAATTATTGATAAATCTCATTTAGAAGTATTTTAACTTAAGAAGTCCATGAAGGAATTTTTTAACCCATTTAGTCCCATGTATGTATAGTTTTATTCCATAAAGTACTTTTTCTTGATTTACACTATTTTCTTGGACACTTATGCCCTTATATTTAATTTTCATACCCTTATAAATATTTTTTGAACGGTTAGCAATTTTATGATGTGAACATTCATATTTTAAAATTTACATTGGTAGGAATGTAAAATTGGCCCGTGAGCGGCACGAAACCGGCCAACGAACCGGGGCGGGCCCAGCCCGTTGACACTGTGAATATTCACATTGACATGTTAACATTCACATTAATAGAAGTGTAAAATTGGCCCACGTCCCGTGGCGGCGCGAAACCCGCCCGCGGCCCATGGGCGGCCCGGATGGGCCCGGTCCGACCCGTTGACAATGTGAATATTCACATTGACATGTTAACATTCACATTGATAAGAGTATAAAATTGGCTCATGGCCATGGCCAAAAAGCTCGCGATCCGGGCGGGCTCGCCATTGACAATGTGAATATTCACATTGACATGTTAACATTCATATTGATAGGAGTGTAAAATTAGTCCGCGCCCCGTGACTGCCCGAAACTCGTCCACGACCCGTGGGTGGCCCGAAACGGACCCGACCCAGCCTGTTGACAATGTGAATATTCACATTGACATGTTAACATTCACATTGATAGGAGTGCAAAATTAGCCCGCGCCTCGTGGCTGCCCGAAACCCGCCTACAGCCCGTAGGCGGCCCGAGGCGGGCCCGGCCTGTTGACAATGTAAATATTCACATTAACATGTTAACATTCACATTGATAAGAGCATAAAATTGGCCAGTGGCCTAGGGCGGGCCCGACCCGGCCCGTTGACAATGTGAATATTCACATTGACATGTTAACATTCACATTAATAAGAGTGTAAAATTGACCCGCAACCCGTGGGCGGCCCGAAACTCGACCGCAGCCCGAGGTGGGCTTGACCCGACCCGTGACAATGTGAATATTCACATGGACATGTTAACATTAACATTGATAGGAGTGTAAAATTTGTCCGCTGCCCGAAGTTTGCATGCTGTAGGTGTAGGCCGATTGACAATGTGAATATTTACATTGGCATGTTAAAATGCACATTGATAGGAATGTATAATTGGCCCGCGACCCGTGGACTGCACGAAGCCCGTCCACGGCCCGGGGTAGGCTTATTTGGATCCGGGCCCAAGCATGTTCGAGACCCTAGGTTAGGGCCTAGGTCATCACTTTGAAGCCCGGCTCGGCCCATCGGCCCACTTAAGGCCCATTCAAGGCTCGATCCGAGGCTCAGCCTGCCCGAGGCGCAATGTATTTTTTTGTGAAAAATAATAAAATTTTGGTAGAAAAAATTAAAAAGAATTAAAAAAAATGGCCAGGCTCGCCCAAGCCCGACCTAAGCTCGAGGCTAGGCCCAGGCCCACCGACCCGACCCAAGGCTCGATCCACCGGCCCATCCAAAACCCGAATACCCTTGTGCTAGAGCTACGGCCTGGGCCTAATTTTTTTGCCCGTGGGCCGGCCCGACCCGACTCGAGAAATGCTCGTTTGGGCCCAGGCTCGAGCCTAGTCCGAGACCCTAGGGTAGGGCCTGGGCCATCACTTTGAAGCCTGGCCCGGCCCATCGACTCAGTTAAGGCCCATTCAAGACTCGATCCGAGGCCCGGCCCGCGCCGAGGCCTAGTATCTTTTTTTGTGGAAAATAATAAAATTTTGATAGAAAAAATTAAAAGAATTTTTAAAAAATGGCTAGGCTCACCCCGGGCCGCCCACAGGCCGTGGGCGGGTTTCGGGCAGCCACGAGGCACGGGCTAATTTTACACTCCCATCAATGTGACTGTTAACATGTCAATGTGAATATTCACATTGTCAACGAGCCGGGCCAAGCCAGCCCTGGGCCGTTGGTCAATTTTATACTCTTATCAATGTGAATGTTAACATGTCAATGTGAATATTCACATTGTTAACAGGCCGGGCCGGGCTCGCCCCAGGCCGCCCACGAGCCGTGGGCGGGTTTCGAGCAGCCATGAGGCGCGGGCTAATTTTACACTCCTATCAATGTGAATGTTAATATGTCAATGTGAATATTCACATTGTCAACGGGCCGGGCCGGGCTCGCCCCGGGCTGTGAGCGGGGTTTTGGCCGCCCATGGGCCGCGAGCCAATTTTATACTCTTATCAATATAAATGTTAACATGTCAATGTGAATATTCACATTGTCAACGGGCCAAATCGAGCCCGTCCCGGGCCGCCTATAGGCTGCGGGCGAGTTTCGCGCCGCCACGAGACGAGAGCCAATTTTACACTCCTATTAATGTGAATGTTAACATATCAATGTGAATATTCACATTGTTAATGGGTCGGGCCCGCCCCGGCCCGACTCGAATTTTTTCGGGCTCTCACGAGGATCGACATGGGCCGGGCCCCTACACATTGACGATATGAATGTTCACATTGACGGTGTGAACATTCACATTAGGGGTATTTTGGTAATTATGTCATCCATAGGACTTATTGAAACATAAGAAAATAATGTGAACTAAATGGAGCATAAGTAGATGAAAAGGGTATTTTAGTCTTCTTATCTCAAATAGGACCTAATGGAATAGTAAAAAAGAATATGGATTGGATGGAATAAAACTTTTAGAAAGTGGATTTATCAAAAAAGTTCCCTTTTTGTAACAATGAAATTAATACTCTAATAATTTCATAATACATATTATATTCATATTCAATATCATAAAATTTTAATACTCCGAAAAAAAATAAAACTTGTATCATGATATTAAATTTAAATCATGCGAATATTAACATTTATTTTGATGACAATGAATAACATCTAATCTATATATTATATAATGGAAAAAGGGTATTTTTAGGAAAGAGTCTTATAAGAATTTCAATATCTCATAATAATTTTCTTAATTTTCTTTATTTTAAATAATTAAGAAAATTTCCATTGGTTAGCTTTTATTTGATAATCTCACATCGGGAAAAAAAGAAAAAAAATGAGTTGTCTTACTTATATAAAGGGAATTTTATACTCCCAGCCCATTCAGTGAGTAACCTTGTAAGAGTTTCATTATCTCATACTAATTTTCTTGATTTTCTTAATTTTAAACAATTAAGAAAATCTTCATTGATTAGCTTTTATTTGATAATCTCACATCGGAAAAAGAAGAGAAAAAAATGAGTTATTTTACTCATATAAAGTGAATTTTATACTTCCATCCCGTTTAATATTGTATTGTTTTATATGTTTCAATTCAATATAGTTTGAATTTTAAAAGTTTTAATTAATTAATTATGACTTAACCAGTTAGGCCAAATCATTTTTAGTTTGATTGATTTGTTAATTTAACTGTAATTTTAGCAGTTTTATCAAAATATATTGATTAGACTTGTTTGATTCGAAATAAACTAAAGATTAATCTGATTAAATATTGAAAGACTGAAATTGCTTGATTAAAAATAAACTTTTTGTTCAAATAAATGTTAACTTTTATTTTACAATCCCACATCGGAAAAAGAAACAAACAAAAAAAAAGGTGAGTTGTTTCACTTATATAAAGTGAATCTTAATAGTGTAGTATTGTGTATATTTCAATTCAAGACAATTTAAATTTTAAAATTAAAATAACATTTAAAAGTTTTAATTAATTAATTTTTGTATAAATTGGTTGGTCATTTTGACCTAACCGATTAGGCTGAACCATTTTGGGTTTGACCAATTCGCCGGTTCAATCGCGATTTCTCATACTGATTTTATTAATTTTAAACAATTAAAAAAAAATCATTGGCTAACTTCTATTTAACCATATAAAAATAAAACTCTAATTAGATTATGATTTATTTTATAATCCCACATCATGAGAAGAAAAAAAAGCAAAGTTTGTTTTACTATTTATCTATATATTACATTAGAAAAATGGAGTTCTTAGAGAGAAACCTTCTAGGAGCTCCAAACCCTTATTCTAAAATTATTGAATTTTCTTAATTTTAAACAATTAAGAAAATACTCGTTGGTTAGTTTCCACTTACCTTCTATTTTACAATTCCACATCAGAAAAAGAAAAAAAAAAAAAAAAAGTGAATTGTTTCACTTATATCAAGTGAATCTTATACTCCTATTTATATAAGTAAAAAGAGATTTTTAGTACTTATTTTTTTTATTTTCTTAATTTTGAACAATTAAGAAAATCTCCATTGGCTAACTTCCATTTAATTTTTATTTTATAATTCCACAAGATGTTTTAATTTTAAAAATAATTTTGTATGAGATTTTAAACTCTCATAATATTTAACTTTAAAATAATTACAATTCCACATCAAGAAAAGAAAGAAAAAATGAGTTGTTTCACTTATATAAAGTGTTGCAATCCTACATCAAGAAAAGAAAAAAAGAAAAAGAAAAAGTGAGTTATTTCACTTATATAAAATGAATCTTATAAAAGGAGTTTTGAGGGAGAAGCCTTCTAGAAGCTCCAAACCCTCATTCTAAAATTATTGAATTTTCTTAATTTTAAACAATTAAAAAAATTCTCATTGATTACCTTTCATTTATCTTTTATTTTATAATCCCAAATCGGGAAAAAAAGAAAAAAGTGAATTATTTCATTTTCATAAAGTGAATTTTATACTCCAATTTATATAAATTATTGATTTTTTTTTAATTTTAAATAATTAAGAAAATTTTCATTGGTTAGCTTCCATTTAACTTTTATTTTACAATTCCACATCGGGAAAAAAAGAGAAAAGTGAATTGTTTCACTTATATAAAGTGAATCTTATACTCCCATTTATATAAATAAAAGAAAATTTTTAGTGAGAAGCCCTATAATCAATACCAATTTGTTTTTGATTTTTTTTAATTTTAAACAATTAAGATAATCTCTATTGGTTAGTTTCATTTAACTTTTATTTTACAATCTCATATAAACGTTTTGATTTTAAAAATAATTTTGTATGAGATTTTGAAACTCTCTTAATATTTAACATAAAATAATTACAATCCTACATCGAGAAAAGAAAGAAAAAGTGAGTTGTTTCACTTATATAAAGCGAATCTTATACTCTCATTTAATATTATAGTATTGTGCATATTTCAATTCAAGATGGTTTAAATTTTAAAATAAAATTTAAAGGTTTTAATTAATTAATTTTGTTGTAAATTGGTTGATCTTTTAACTTAGCCGATCAGGCTGAATTATTTTTGGTTTGACTAATTTAGTGGTTTAACTATAGTTTTAGCTGTTTTATCAAAATATATTGCTTAGATTTGTTTGATTTAAAATAAAATAAGATTGACCTTATTAAAAATTGAACGACTGAGATTACTTAATTAGAAATGAACTTCCCGTCCAAACAACTGCTAACTTTCATTTTACAATCATACATCAGGAAAAGAAGAAAAAAATGAGTTGTTTCACTATATAAATCTTACACTCCCATTTAATATTATATTGTTGTGTATGTTTTAGTTCAAGACAGTTTAAATTTTAAAATTAAAATAAAATTTAAAAGTTTTAATTAATTAATTTTTGTATAAGTTGGTTGGTCCTTTGTCCTAGCCGATAGGGTGAACCGTTTTCGGTTTGACTGATTCGCTGGTTTAACTGTGATTTTAGCGGTTTTATCAAAATATATTGATTAAATTTGTTTTATTCGAAATAAATTAAAAATTGACCTAATTAAATATTAAACGGCTAAGATTGCTTGATTTAAAATAAACTTCCCTCCTAAATAATTGTTAACTTTTAGACAATTAAGAAAATTCTCATTAACTAGCTTTCATTTAACTTTTATTCCACATCAAGAAAAGAAAAAAAAGTAAATTGTTTCACTGACATAAAGTGAATCTTATAATCCCATTTATATAAGTAAAATGAGATTTTTAGTGAGAAACTTTATAATCAATATCTCATACTAATTTTTTTGATTTTCTTAATTTTAAATAATTAAGAAAATCCCGATTGACTAACTTCCATTTAATTTTTATTTTACAATGTCATATAGAGGTTTTGATTTTAAAAATAATTTTATATAGGATTTTGAAACTCTCATAATATCTCTCTTTAAAAGTATTCTTTTATAAAATATATAGATATATCGATAATCTCAATGTCACTCTTACTACTCCTTAACACAAAAATTATGAGATAATTATGATAATTTTAAATTTGTATTTAATACTTACAAATTATGATATAGATTATTATAATTTTAAATTTATATTGTGTCGTTTTTAAATTTAAATTAATAGATTGCTTTTCATATTTAGTGACAGTTTAAATTTTAGTAAAATAAAATTTAAAAGTTTTAATTAATTAATTTTGATGTAAGCTAGTTGGTCTTTTGACCTAAATGATTAAGTTAAACTATTTTTGGTTTGAATGATTTGCTGGTTTAACCATGATTTTAGCTGTTTTATATGGTACGATAATTTTTCTTATTTATTAAGTTTTTAAAATTCTTTAATTATTTCTCTTTCAAAAACTAATATGATAATTTTTTTAAAATTTATATATTTTTATTTTAAAATAGTGAAGTATTAGAATTATGTTATTTTTTTTATAACAAAGCATAACTTTAATTATTAATTGTCAATATAACAATTTTAATCTATATATACTATATATTATAGTAAAGAAACATTTGAAAAAAAACTCTTAAACTTATATATAAAATCTTATTTACGTGAGACAAAATATAAAAAAATTAAATATACCTAATTATTATATTTTTAGTAAATAATTTATTATTTTATCTGATGTATAACACGGTGATATACTAATATGATGATATATAAAAGTGAGATAAAAGCTGATGATATATCTTAAGAGATTCATCAGGCCTTTAATGATCAATAATGATATATAAAAGTGAGATAAAAGCTGATGATATATCTAAAGAGATTCATCGCCTTTAATGATCAATAAAATAATTAATAATCAGATCCATATAATAAATAGGATGAAATCTCATGTTACCGTAACTTTATATACAATAAATTAATTACTTTACATATAATTGTCGGATACGCAATAGGTATACACCATTAGAATAGAAATTAAGGAGTTGTTTGGGGTATTTTAAATAATCGTATTTTTTGTCTTTTTAGATTAAAAAATTGAGGAAAAAAATATGGATGTTTAGGTTAACTTTTTGATTTTTTATGAAAAAATGTGTATTAAAAATTATATAAATTAGTGTGTATGGAAAAATTAGGATTATGAATTGTGCAACCGTAATTTTTTACTTTTGGTGAATAGTGATAGCTTTTTAACTTTTTAAGTAACTTTTTGACTTTTTTTAACTTGCCAAACTTGGCCTAAATTGTTTCGCAATTCCTTCTTACATAATTAGTGGTGTTACATGCGATACGTGTATAATTTAAATAAGTAAAAATAAATATAAATAATAACGAAGTTAGTGTCATAATTAGTATGGTGTTTAAGTGGCAAGAATAGTTTTATTGAAATTCAAAATCTTAGATTCAAAATTTGCTCACACTCTTAAATAAAAAAATTTATTTTAGAATAGAAAAATTTATCATATGACAAGAGGAGAAACTATCAAACACTTGGACACTAAATCCAATGCTCACATATATATTAAAATAACAATCAACATTCACGGTGGAATCGAATTCTCAATTAATATTTGTTTAACCATAATATGTTATTCTAAAAAAAATGATACAAAAACTGAAGATTCATCATATATTAAATGATCAAAAAGTGATCTCTATTAAGACACATTCAAAATATAAAATTTCTAACAATTATAAAAAATATATATATATAATAAAATTTACTCGGTAATCACTTTACTTATAAATAATAATTACCGATCACATGGTGGTTCACAATGTCAGAAATTAAAAACATTTTAAAAATTTTAAAGTCTCTTATTTTTACATAAGAAGAGACTACTTTGGTTCAAATTAAATCTCATAAATTATTATTATTTAACAAAATATTCGAGTATCACCATGCGGTGGTGGATATGATCAAAAATTCAAATTAACTTAAAATATTTAAAAAACTCAAGTAACCAAGAAGCAACAAACATTGCAGGAACAAACATAATGGAACAACAACTCATGATTAACGAAAAAGTTTACTACGGAATTTTTATCAACAATGTTTACAATGGATGATGATGATGATGATGATTATACATATTAGATATTTAATATTTCAAGATATATTGATTCAGAAAATCAATGCTTTGATACCATTAGTCGCAAACGAGCTAAGTCAAGCCGAATTTTAAAATGTTTGGACTAATTTATTAAGATTTTAACGAGTTCAAACTCGAATAAGAGTTTAATAAAAATTTAACAAAACGAGTTTGAGTTGAGTTGGCTTACGCTTGACACGAACTCAAACCTATTCACGAGCCTCAACGAGCCAAAGAAATTATAAATTTATATTTGTGTATATAGCATTATTCTTGTATATGAGACTAAAGTTACAATTAAAATTTTGATTATATAATTATTGAAAATCCTAAGTGATTCATGATTAAATCAAAATTTAAATATTCCAATTCTCAATCAATCAAAACACACAATCTAAATCATAAAGCACTTACGAAAGTGACTTATATTGTTGTTTTCGAAATAAACAATAAATCGACACAAACGATTTTTACGTGGAAAAATCACGATTGAAGCACCTTCAATTGTAATAAAAAGCCATGGCGAAACGTCACTAATCAATCCACTACTGAAGAAAAAAAGATTACAAAGATAAGAAACAAATTACCAAACTCATCCAATTTGTCTTCGAACCTTCTGTAACTCTTTCAACAAGCCTTTGTCTCTGAATTGATTAATCTGAAGTTGAATCCACAACTTCACTTGCCGAATCAACGACTACGTACAAAATCAAACTTCTTTGAAACTTCACGTTTGAATCTCCGGATTTCACTGAAGAAGAACACTCTTGTATATAATCAATCAACCTCCTTGATATGTGCTTATCAATTCATGAGTTTAATACTCACTTAAATTATCAAGGAAAACTCACAAAAAATACTTCAGAAAAAAACCTTAGAAAATCTCAAAGTAGATCTCCAAAACCTAATCCTAGTTTAGGATTAAAATAGATACTTATAGAAAATTGGAACAGCGAAGCCCGCTCGAGCGAAGCTTCTCTCGCTCGAGTGAGGAACTCATCTCGCATGATTTCCATAAGTGGCTTCGCTCGAGCCACGCAACCTGCGCTCGAGCGCACATACACCTCTCTCAGGTTTTTGCCAGACGCAATCTTCGCTCAAGCGAGGGCTCTTTCGCTCGAGCGAGCAAGACAAAACAGCAATAAAATTTACAACTCAATCACACAAGTTTGTTTGCAGGATTGACAAGACTAAGGGATCTAACAATCTCTCCCTTTGTCAATACCCGGACAAAACTTTCTAACATAATTTCCTAGAAAACAAAAGTACTAACAAAACAAACCAACTCAATAGAAAACAACTATCTCAAAACAATCTTGAACTAACAAACCAATCTTGAGTAAAAACCTGTAAAACTAAAAATAGAGATATAAGAAACCATCAAGACCATCAAGACATAAAAACAGAGACATAAGAAACCATCAAGACCATCAAGACATAATAAATTAGAAAACAAATGAATGTCCCATACAAAACATTAGTCCAATGCTACTACTCCAATGCTATTCCAATGCTTCCTGCAAAAACCATCATAAGTGTGCAACATATATCCATATATACAGCCATATATATACCCTCTGAAAACATGCTCCCCATTTTTGTCCGGGAGTGACAAAAGAAACAAGCATAAACAAACCAAGAAAAAAATTGTCCAAGAAAAGAACAAAAAAACTGTCCAGAAACCATGAGTCAAATATCTGTCAAAGACTAGGCTGAAGAAGAGGGCTGCTACATCTGAAGTAATGAAAGAATCTGTGCAAGCATCGTGCTCTACTCATCAAGTCAACGATCAAGGGTATCCATCCGAACATCCAACTGGTCAAGTCGATGCGTGACAGACTGCTCAAACTGCTGCAGCTGGCCACGAAATGATCTAGGACGCATCTCAGGCAGATCTAGTGCACTAACAGTAGCTGTATCAAACTCCTCCTCCTCAGCACGGGGATCATAACCTGTGTCAGACATCCCAACTCCCGACACACACCCCCGAACATGAGCTTAACTCTGGGAGACTATCAACTTAGTAACGGGTTTTATAGGAGAAGCAAACTCATCATCATCATAAACAGGAACATTAAGAGAAGTGAGAAATCTAGTGAGCAAGCATCCATACAGAAGACCTAAGGACTTACGTCCCTCAAAAATAGAAATCATCTTCGTGATTATCATCTCGGGTAGGTCAATGGGAAGCCTGTGATCGATGCAATACAACACATAACCCTGATCTTGGATAATGTGAGAAGAATGGGTTGTGACATGAAGATTAGCACACACAATGATATTCAAAGACAAAACCTAGGAAGCAACTCATTTTGCTGAATGAGTGCCCCAGCAATCCAAGTCCGGGAACATCCACAAAGCTCAGAAGCAACTTGATCAAAATCAATACCAGTATGAGTAAGGAGAGGAAAATGAAAATCTGGGACTTCGGGAAGACTAAAAAACAACCAAAAAACATCCTCGGTAATGACTAAAGACTGCTTCCTAACCCAAGTGCTGAATGATGCCGAAATTTCTTTGCAAATGAAATGCATGTTACAATAGAACTCGCGAGTAAGACTCAGATTCTACGGCCCCGAGAAATGCAACACTTGATCACCTTCTAAGGAATCGAACAAGGAACGAATGAGTAGTAACTCAAAAGCACTGGGGAGGACATTTCTCTCTAGATGGACTTTACGAGTCGCATAAAACTCCCTAAACAGCTTAGACTTTTCTTTGGACTCAAATTTGTCAATGTTGAAACTTAGGCGAGACACAGTGGTTTTACGACGCTTGGAGGACTCAGCCATGACTAAACAACCCACAACCCCAACACAAGACACCCAATGACAATATTAGAACCCCAAAAGAAAACAACAGTGACCATGAAAACACCTTTAGTCTAATATTGTCAAAAATATAAACATAAAACTTTAGCAGAAGATGAATGTGAGGAAAAAAGACAGAATTAAGGTAAAGACCACAGACACAGAGATATCGCTAAGAGAATAATCATAAAATCAATGTACTAAGACCACATAGATTAGTATATTAAACACTAAAAATAAAACCCCAAATTAAACCCTAGCAGAAAAACCTAGCAAAAATGTTCCATACCCCTAAACCAAAATGCAAAAGAGAGACTCTAAAACATATGAAATAACCACAATCATCAATGACGAACCCTAGATTAAAACAGAGCAGACTCACAAACACACTACAAAAAACGAGAAGTATAAAACAAAGAGAAAAGAAAATGAAATCTTACCAAAAATGACAATGCTGGATAGAGGAAGAGAAAAACCCCCAAACACGAGTGAAATCCAAGGGATGAACACAAATGTAAGTGAAATCGCCCAAAGGGAGTGAAAGAGACACAACTCGAAGCAAAGAGGGAAAAAACTGAAGTGAAGAGATGTAGTAGCAGTATTAAAATCATGACAGGTCGCTCGAGCGAAGACTCTCTCGCTCGAGTGAGGACACTTATGCGCAAGGGGTCACTCGAGCCAAAAACTTGTCGCTCGAGCCAAAAACGCACGCTTTTAGGTCTAACTTAGTAGCAGAAGCACGCTCGAGCGAGCAATCCTTCACTCGAGTGAAGAAGGAAAAAAAAAAACACAAAAAAAAAAAAACCAATACTCTCACTATGTCGTGAAACCTAAAACACAAATGAGTGAGCACAAGAGCATGAAGGTGATACTAAGATGAAATAATCTACAAACCATGAAGCCCGCTAACTTGCAATTTTGACTAGATGAAGCAAATAATCATGAGCAAGTCAGATAAACTCAAAACAATGAACATAAGCAACATAAGAATGTACAACTCAGAAACCAGCATGAGAGCTCACAAACATAATGTGTGTGTGTGCAATCCATGAGAGGCCATAGAACTAGAGTTAATCCTTGTAGTGATCGGATGGCTAGACCTCCGGCAAGAGTAAGTAAACATCATAGAGAAAAGTCAAACCACTAGGGGTTATGGGGTATTTGTTGAGTAAACGCGGAGGCTCCCCCTCAATCAATGATTCCCCTCTTCTTCTTTTTTTCTTTTTTTTTTTCAACTTTTCTTTCTTGTGGGCACTCACTAGTGGCATGCACGCTCAAGAGTATGGAGACCAAACCAAAGAATGATGAAATCAAAAAAGATGGCCTGGTTGGTGCCTCTGAGGTAGCCTTTTCCTAATGCCCAGACTTCAATGAACTGAGGGAGAAACCGTGGAAGTGAACAAATGATGATAGATGGTTAAGAGACTCAACATCACCCATAATATACTAGTATAGGTCAATTCCTCTGAAAAAGTACAAGAAGCACTGTTAGTGGTCCATAGAGAATTTTGATCACTTGTGCGGAAACCCTTGCAACAATTTATCTCAATGATGTGTACAGAATGAGATCATGAAGTCAATGAGTATGGGCATTCAGAATGAGCTATGAACAAAGAAGAATGAGATCTTGTAAGCAGCATGAGCAGTGTTCATATAAACTTTTAATGCAAAGATAACAAGAATCAATGACTATGAGATTATAACATCCAAGCACACAAATAGCAAACAATCACTCCCCTTCAAGTAACAGGTAACACCCTAGTGACTGGGCACAACACCCAAGGTCTTTCTAAGGAACTCAAACCGAAGAAAATCAAGGGGTTTTGTAAAAATATCAGCTTTTTTATGCTCAATGGGTACATGTTCAAGAACAACAAGGCCTTCTTCCACTAACTCTCGAATAAAATGATGACGAATGTCAATATGTTTGGTGCGAGAGTGTTAGATAGGATTTTTTGAAATGTTTATGGCACTTATGTTATCACAGAAAAGAGTGAGAGTGTTCTGATTTATCCCATAATCACGAAGCATTTGCTTCATCCACAGCATTTGTACACAACAAGTCCCTGTAACAATGTACTCAATCTCAGCAGTCGAAAGAGAGATGGCATTTTGCTTTTACTATGCCAGGCAACCAAATTATTCCCAATGTAAAAACACCTCCCAGATGTACTTTTCCTATCATCAGCACACCTTGCCCAGTCGGCATCAGAAAAACTAGTAATTTCAACTGTAGTATCAGTAGAAAACCAAACCCCATACCCAATGTCCCATTAACATATTTAATGATGCGTTTGATCGCAAAAAGATGAGACTCTTTAGAATGGCTTGGTAGCTGCACAAACACCTCCACTGAAAGTAATATTAGAACGACTGGTAGTCAGGTAAAGAAGACTCCCTATCATACTCCTATAAAGGGTAGGATCAACATCAATACCAGAGGAATTTTTGGAAAGGTGAAGACTGGTGCTCATGGGAGTGCGTGCATGTTTGGCAGACTCAAGACTAAACTTTGACACAAGATTTTTGGCATACTTAGTCTGAGAAACAAACATACCCGAAAGAGACTGTTTAATTTGTAGACCCAAAAAATAAGACAACTCTCCCATCATGCTAATCTCAAACTCATGTATCATGCAATCCGAAAAATATTTCACAAGATGATCAGCAGTGGATCCAAACACAATGTCATCAACATAAATTTGAGCAACAAGAATATGAGACTTAGTATGTTTCACAAATAAAGTATTATCCACACTACCCCTTTGAAAGTCATTATCAATAAAAAATGTAGTAAGTCTATCATACCAAGCCCCAACGGCTTGTTTCAATCCATACAAAGCCTTGTCTAACTTGTAAACATGATTTGGACATTTAGGGTCCTTAAACCTTTTTGGTTGCTCAACATATGCCTCTTTTTTCAAGTACCCATTCAAAAAGGCACTTTTCACATCCATTTGAAACAATTTGAAACCAAGAAAACATGCAACACCAAGTAAAATATGAATAGATTCGAGACGTGCAACTGGGGCAAACATCTCATCATAGTCAACACCCTCTACTTGTGTATAGCCTTAAGCAACCAACCTGGCTTTATTTCTAACCACAGTACCATTCTCATCAGATTTATTTTTAAAGATCCACTTGGTACCTATCACATTCATGTCTCTAGGTCTGGGAACTAGAGTCCAAACATTGTTACGTTCAAATTGACATAATTCTTCATGCATAGCATTGACCCAACTATCATCTAGCAAGGCCTCTTTAAAATTCTTAGGTTCAATTAATGAAACATAACACATATGTGATACCTCATCCTGAATCTGTCTTCGGGTTTTCATTCGATCCAATACACTTCCAATCACCTGTTGAAATTTGGATGATTGATTTCACCCTTCTCGATGGTTTGAACTCAAGACTTGCGGTGACAGAAGCATCAGGAGTGATGTCTCTTTGTGCACTCTTTGGACTTTGACTTACCTGTGAGGATGGTGCTGTCTCAACTTTTTGTGCTTGGACCTCAGCTTTTCTTTGACTTTGTGGTTCAGTATCCAGGATTGGAGACTCACCATTGTCATCCTCATTTGTTGCTGGAGTAAGGGGACCTGTGTCATCTATAACCACATTGATTGATTCCATTAAAGAAGAAGTTCGCAAGTTATAGACTCGAAAAGCCCTACTAGTGATTGAATACCCTAGAAAAATACATTCATCACTTTGGAAGTCAAATTTGCCCAAAGGCTCTCTATATTTGAAAATGTAACACTTACTCCCAAAAGTTTTGAAGTATTTTACATTAGGTTTCAATCCCTTCCACAATTCATATAGAGTTTGTAAAGTGCCGGGCCTTAAATACACGCGATTTATGACATAAACAGCAGTATTTAGGGCTTCAGCCCAAAACTTTGGAGGAAGTTTCTTACTAAGGAGCATGACCCTAGCCATCTCTTGAACAACCCTGTTCTTCCTCTCAACTACTCCATTTTGTTGTGGAGTAATAAGTGCAGAAAATTCATGCTTAATTCCATGCATATCACAAAAATCCGAAAACGAACTATTTTCAAACTCACGACCATGATCAGTTCAGATTTTTATGATACGCCCAATGGAAACAACTTGTTCATTTTGGATTTTAAGGACTAAGGCCTGAAAAGCATCAAACGTATCAAATTTTTTCCTTAAAAAATTTACCCACGAAAATCGAGTAAAATCGTCAACAGTTAAAAAAATATATCTTTTACCTCTGATACTTTCAGTGCGAGTAAGTCCCATTAAGTTCATGTGAACCAATTCAAGAGGACGTTTGGTTGTAAAGTTGTTCACCTTTTTATGAGGGGCACGTGTTTGTTTCCCAAGTTGACATGGTCCACACACATGATTCAGATTCTTACCCAATTTAGGTACTCCTCTCACAAGCTCTTTGTTGGCTATCTTAGTTAGGTCTTTGAAATTCATGTGACCTAATCTTTGATGTCACAAATCAATGTTACTTATGATAGCTGAGTGACAAGTGAGATCATTAGTAGTAACAATCCCATAGCAGTTATCAGATGTGCGAACCCCATGCAAGACAGTATTTTCCTTTTTATCCAAAATTTCACATTTATTTTTTGAAAACAATACTTCATGATGGGAATCACACATTTGACTAATGCTCAAAAGATTTGCTTTAAGACCATCAACAAGTAAAGCATTTTCAAGCTTGGGAAAACCAGCTACACTTATAGAGCCCTTACCAATGACTCTAGAAATGCCACTATCTCCAAAGGTAACAATTCCACCTTCATATTTTTCAAAAAAGGTGAAGTAGGATTTGTCACCTAACATGTGACGAGAGCACCCACTATCAAGATACCACATGTGTGAGTCACGTGCTTTTAGAGCAGTGTGAACAACTAGACAAGTCAAATCATTTTTTCTAACCCAAATCTTTTTTGTCTTAATAAAATCAGGTCTGACAGTCTTGGTAAATGTCTTGGCATTATGAACACCCTCATGAATCTTGGTATTCCGCCTAGACATGTAAGGTTGTCCCCTAACCCAAAAAGTATTCGAATTTCTACCCTTTTGAGACACCTTACCAAACAATTCAAAGCAATAAGGACGAATGTGGCCATACCTACTACAATGATGACAAATAAAAACTGATTTTACCTCCCTTTTGTTGATCTTACCCCCTTTAGGTGAATGAAGAGAGGGATCATCTTAGTCTACCTTCAACTTTCCCTTTGCTTGAGTCTTCAGGTCATGTGATGTAGAGGCTTGTCCCTTGTGAGCTGTCGTATTACCATAGCCTAGCCCACTTTTGTCACAACCCATTTGTTGAGACACAAGAATGTCTTCTAATGATTTGAAACCTTTGTTCCACATAGCAATTGTGGCTCTAGCAATTCGGAGTTCTTCATCTTTCTGACAAACTATCTCTTCCAATGTAGCTTATGACATCTCAAGACTTTCAAGCTTCTCTTCATATGTGGAATACACTTTCAGGAGTTCATTCTTTTCAGTTTCACAAGCTAGGAGTTTCCCACATAGGTCTTGCCTGTCAGTAGAGATCTTGATGACATTCTGCTTTGCTGTTACAAGTTCTCCTTTTAGCTTCACATTCTCGCTTTCACATGCTTTGAGCTAGAAAGAGAGTTTGTCATTGATTTTGGACAAATTCAGAGATTCCTCGTAAAGCTTTTCGTAAACTTGTTGTAGTTCATCACCATTAATCTCATCATTGTCTTTTGATGTTTCATCATCTTCTTTTTATTCCTCATTCTTTTTGACCTCATCTAATCTAGCAACTAAGGCAGGAAAGGTGATACATGGCGGTGAAGATGAATCTCCTCTTTCATGAAATTGGCTCAGAATTTCCCATACATCTTTAGCCTTTGTGCAGTGAGCAACCCGTTGCTGTTCTTCATTATAAATTGCTCCACGAATAGTAACTAGGACTCTCTGATTGCTCGGATTGTCAGCACTTTCAACATCTTCTTCAATGGCTTGCCAGCCTTCTAGGTCAAAAGCTCTCAGAAACGACCTCATTCTGATCTTCCAATACAAGTAATTACTCCCATCAAAGGTGAGAGCATGATGTAGATTCTGACAACGAGCAAATTTTACTGGCTTCGAAAGAGGTTGTGTGAAAGTGGACCAAAATGCCATGAAAGCACTATCCCCGTCTTCACGATTGACTTCTTGGGTTCTTGTTCCAATCCGCTTTCATCATCCCAAGTCACTGTGTAGACTTTCTTTTGATTCTTTTTTGATGGACATTCAAGGGCAATGTGGCTAAACCCTTGACATTCATAACACTTGACCCCTTGCCCCTTTACAATATTCTTTTCAGTTTTTGGAGCAAGTTTTGGTGGAAAAGTTTTGGGTTTATCATTACTCTTGCCTTTTGAAATAAGGTCTTTGAAATTAGGTTTCTTTTTCTTTAAATTTTTTTTGAACTGTTTAGTAAACATAGTCGTCATCTCAGACTCTAAATTCTCAAGAGTTTTTTCAGTCTCATGAGCACTAGTGAAAGCCACACTATCTTTTTGTTTTTTTTTTTTTTTTGAAATCTGGTGGGCTTCATAAGTCTGCAGGTTTCCAACCAACTGATCAAGTTTGAGGGTATCAACATTCTAAGCCTCCTCAATGGCTGTCATTTTTGATTGGAATCTCTTGGGTAATGGCCTTAAAATTTTACCAACAACTTTAGCTTCAGGGATTTTTTCACCAAGTGTGAAACAGGAATTCACGATATCATTAAGTTTTGCATAGAAATCATCAAACGTCTCATCATCGCGCATAAAAAGGGTTTCAAAGGTGGAGGTGAGACGTTGATGTTAGTACATTCGTGAATCGTTTCAAGAATGTCCCAAGCCTCTTTTGCTACCTCACACGTGCAGCTACGACGAAACTCTTCAAGTGTAACGGAGCAAAAAAGGGAATTGAGAGCCTTGCTGTTCAAACTCGAGTTTTGATAATCGGTTGTGTCCCATTTATCAAGGGGTTTGGGAATATCAATGCCATCAATGGTGACAATAGGTTCACTCCACCCGTAGATCACACAGTGCCAAACTTTCTCATCGATAGATTTTAAAAACGCTCTCATACACGCTTTCTAATAAGAATAGTTTGTACCATCAAGTAAAGGAGGTCTATGGGTTGAGTTGCCTTCACAAATTGAATCCATATCACCAATCACACAAAATCACACTCCTATAGTTTTGATAAAAATAAAGAGTGACCCGCTCTGATACCAATTAAAAATCCTAAGTGATTCGTGATTAAATTAAGATTTAAATATTCCAATTCCTAATCAATCAAAACACATAATCTAAATCATCAAGCACTTACGAAAATGATTTAGATTGTTGTTTTCGAAATAAATAATAAATCAACACAAATGATTTTTACGTGGAAAAACCACAATTAAAGCACCTTCAATTGTAATAAAAAAAACCACGGACGAAACGCCACTAATCAATCCACTACCGAAGAAAGAAAGATTACAAAGATAACAAACAAATTACCAAACTCATCCAATTTGTCTTCGAACCTTCTGTAACTCTTTTAACAAGCCTTCGTCTTGGAATTAATTAATCTGAAGTTGAATCCACAACTTCACTTGCTGAATCAACGACTACGTACAGAATCAAACTCCTTTGAAACTCCACGTTTGAATCTCCGGATTCCACCGAAGAAGAACACTCTTGTATATAATCAATCAACCTCCTTGATATGTGCTTATCAATTCATGAGTTTAATACTCACTCAAATTATCAAGGAAAACTCACAAAAAAATACTTCAGAAGAAAACCTTAGAAAATTTCAAAGTAGATCTCCAAAACCTAATCCTAGTTTAGGATTAAAACAGATACTTATAGAAATCTGGAACAGCGAAGCTTCTCTCGCTCGAGCAAGGAACTCATCTTGCGTGATTTTCATAAGTGGCTTCGCTCGAGCTACGCAACCTGCGCTGGCACATACACCTCTTAGGTTTTGCAGACGTGATCTTCGCTCGGCGAGACTCCTTCGCTCGAGCAAGACAAAACAGCAAGGAAATTTACAACTCAATCACACAAGTTTGTTCGCGGGATTGACAAGACTAAGGGACCTAACAATTATATATATAATATATATAACCATACTAAAAAAAAGATATGATATTTTACCAAAATAATAATGTCTACCACTACTATTATATATATAAATGTATTATCTATAGCTAGCCCTTATTTACATTTATATTATTTTAATATATAAATAATATATTTATCTTATTTTTTATACATATTTTTATATTGTTTAATGTATAAATAATATATTTAGTCTATTATTAAATAAATGTTAAACGAGCTAGTTAACGAGTTGAATTAATGAGCCAAACTTTAGTATGTTTTGGCTTATTTATTGAGATTTTAACGAGCTTGAACTCGAACTTGAATGTAATAAAAATTTAATGAACTGAGTTCGAACGAGCCTTTATTGAACCGAACTCGAGCATGTTCATGCACAAGTTTGTTCATTTGTGTAACAACCCCATCACGTATAATGATTAGTACTTGATTAATTAAGAAGATCTGAGACTTAATTACCGAGTATTATAATTTATTTGGGATTTATGAGAATTGTGGAATCTGACTCGTATATGATTTATTGAAGGTTTATTTTGGAATTAGAAATTAAGGGTCCAAATGGCTTAAGTAAGTGAAGTTAAAAAGTCGAATCAATTTAATATTAATTATGGACCTATTTGGGAGTTTAATTAAATATTCGATTTAGTTTAGTAAATTGAGATTCGATTAATTAAGTCCTAATTGGAATTGATTAAGTCATGGGGATTGAGAATAGTGGTTATTATAAGTTAAATTTAATTATGATAAGTCCAATTTGAATATGTAATTTATTGACGAAATTTTGAGTCTGATCAGAAATTGGAGAATTAAATGATCTAAAAAGCCAAAATTGAGAATGGAAATAAGTTTAATTTAATATTTGGAGCCTTTTGGGTGTTTGATTAAAAATCTGATTCGGATCGATAAATTTAAATATATTTAATTAGGTTCTAGTGGAAGTTAATTAGATTAATTAATTATGAGAGATTTATGATTTGTTATAATTAATTTAATTATGTGTTGATTAAGATTTATTAAGATTAAGTGATACTTAATTAAATTAATCCTAAACATAAATTAATTTATGAAGGAATCTGAAGCTAAGGGTGCTAATTGTTGGTGTGTGTGCACTAAGAAATCTGGGTGTATTGAGGAATCAAAATAAGAGTGCACGTGTGCTGTGTTGGTGATAAGGAAGTGAGGTGTGTGTGTGAGTGTATAGCCTAATTAAGTTCAAGAAGGAAGCACAAAACAAGGGAAGAATAATGGAAGCTCTGTTTTGAAACCGTAAGAGAGAGAGAGAGACAGAACCATGAGTGAGGGAGAGTTCCATTCCTTAGATCTTTGCTGGAAATTTGAAGGAAAACTAAGAGAAAAGTGAAGATTGGGAAGAAGGCTCAAGAATTCAATAATTTTAGGTAAATATTTGTCGTAATTTTTGTAGATAATTTAGTTAAAAGTTAAAATTAAGAAAGTTATGGAACCAATTCCATGGGTTTTGAGCAAGAAATTAAATTAGATTCTTGATTATGGAAATTAATTTAGAAATTAATTAGTTAGAGTTTGATTTCTTTTATTCTTCACAAATTGAAACTCATCCTTGCATGCATGTTGGAATTTCAAGGTTGTAGATTTAAATCATGTGTAAAAGATTGATAAGTTGAAATTTGGGTTAGATATGAAGGAAATTGATGAAAATCTAAATTAGAGCAATTCAAGAATGAAATTAAGATTTGATTTTGAATATAGAAAATTAGTTGGTTTTAATCTTAATTTCATACATGCAAATGCTTTCCTAAGAGTCATACAACTTCAATTTCATGTAAATTAAAAGGAATTAGTAAAAGAGTGATAAAATTGAATTAGATTCAAAATTTTAGAAGTTAATTTGGATTGGGTTGCATGCATGTGAGTGGTTATGGAGAATAAATTAGAAATTAATTATTTTGGGTTTGATGTTGTGATTTTACATGAAATTAAGCTTCATTGGTACATGCATGAATAAATTTTACAAGTTTAATACCCTAATTATACATGTATCGTGAATTTTGAAGAATTTGAATTAATTTGATCTCATATTTTGAAAAGAGAAAGGAAAAGTTTTAAAAGAATCAAATTTATGAAAATTTGGAGTTAATCCTCATGAAAGAAAAAGTTTTGATTTTATTATGAAAATTATGAATTTGTTTGATCCATGCATGTGATTGAATTTAAAAGTTTTATTCAACTTAAACACATTTTGGAACATTTATGATCATAAATTAAGTTTTGGTTATAGATTGAGTTAAGTTGAGATTCTAAGGAATTGATTTTGTAATTCATTAGTTAAGTTTGATTTTCATTGTTAATGATGAAATTGAGTCTTACTTTTACATGCATCATGAATTTGCAAGAGTTTTGGGAGTCTAATTCATGTTTTAAAAATTTGTGGGTTGATGGGGAGAAAATGAGTTAAAATTAAATTTGGGCAATTGGAACATGATTTTGGTTGAATGTTTTCTAATTGGAAGTGTTTACTAAATCATACAATGTTTTTTATTTTTGAGTATTAAAAATACATGTTTTGAGGCTTTGAATACCAAATTGGAATTTTAATTGCAATTTTAGAATTTCAGAATTTTCGTTGTTCGCTCGAGCGAGGGAAGTCTCGCTCGAGCGTGAAAATCGACCTCCCAGTAGTTTCTTCAAATTTTACAGTCCACTCGAGCGACCAAAGTGGCGCTCGAGCGAAGATCCATTTTCAGCACATTTTGAAAAATTGCATTTGGTTCATATTTTTATCCTCATCGCTTTCCAATGCATTCTAGACATGATTTATGACTCAATAAAGAATAATAAGCTACTAATCAACATAGATTAATTAGTTAATGAATGAATCATTGATCTAGTGGTAATTGTTTAAGAAGCCAAGTAAATGATCAATCTGTTTGGAAAATAAGGACTTAGTGACGAAAGAATATGTGAAATAAGAACCTGATTTATTTAAATGAGAAAGAATAAATGTAGTAGAACTTCGGACTAGAAAGGGCAAGTTTAATCAAGGGAGTAATATTGTATTTCAATGTGTATATGTAATGTGCTTGTGTAGGTCACGCGCCATTATCTGCCTGATTTTCCTGATATGTCCAGTCTGTCTGATTTGCTTCTGCAGCCCACTGTGAGTAATAACTTAGTAAAGATATGCTCAACTATACTTATTTTCTGTGTGACAAACTGAGATCTATTTTCTGAAATGATATGTTATGTACAATGAATGATTGTCCAATTTCTGACATGTATTCGTAACATCCTTAGTACCATGTGAGATCTACAGCCGTGACCCGGTATCGAAGGTTCCTTTGTGGAACTAGGTTATTTGTAACCTTACGCTTATGCGTCCTGTTATGTTACGTTTATGCGTCCTGTTTGTACACTGTTGCCCATACCGGAGGCCTGCCATGGGGGCTTAGTTGTCCAGTTACCCGGATCCGGAGGTTCCTTCGCGGGAACTAGGAGGTTATTCATAACCTTACGTATTGCGTGTCCTGTTTAGTTATGCTAATGGATGTATCATGTAAATGTAACTATGACTTATGATTTCTGTCAGTATATGATATGATCAAGTATGAATTCGATAAAACTGAATTATGATTTCGATCTGATCAAGCATGATTTTGATACAATATAAATTGATTTCTGAAATCTGTATGGACTCATTCATTGAAACCCTTTACTCTGTTATTATTCACTGGGCTTTAGCTTACTGTATTATTTATGTATGTAGGTGATCGGTCGTGACGGGCTTAGAGGCATCTGTCTAGAATCTGTTTTGTCAGCCAACCTATGTGCCTCCCGTGGAGGTTCCGGATATGTTAAGTGTTATCATTATGTAATTTAAAGTTTAAGTTATGTTTTCTTGTTTGTTTCTTCAAGTCAAGTGTATTTTGAAAAAGGGGACTAAGTCCATTTCTGCCTAATCTATATATATTATGACTTAAAGATGATGTGTATATATGTATATAAAAAGTTTTAAATTTTTACATCTCATATAAGTCTCCATGACTCAATGGACGTTGTATATTCTTAATTGCTTCGCTAGCCCCTAATATTATGTAAATATGTCTCAGAGGCCTTGGTAATCTCGGGATTCTTGGCGATTCACGATGCTAAACCTATAGAAATTTGGTTTGGGTCATGACAATTTGCAACCCTAAATACCACATGTAAGAAATTAATATACATATAACTATAATAATTATGTGAAATTAAACCTAACAAGATCTTGAATTCAATACACCTCAAGAATAAAATGAACATGCCATTCTTGGTCATTGAACTAGAGAAGTTGAGAAAACACCCTTTATAGTTGAATCTTAAATTCTTTGCTCACTGTCTTCTCTCTGTCTCTCTTAACTAGGATGACCAGAATACTTTAAGGCCGTGTTTGTTTGGCGGATTAAGTTGGATGAGATTGTTAGTGAGAAGATGGTTAGTGAAGATATTGTTAATGTTGGAATTGTTAGTGAGGAGATTAAGTAAAAGTGTGTTTATTTTGATAATAGTGTGAGAGATGGTTAGTGATTGAATTGTTAAATTATTTTTATATAAAATAAATAAATAAATTATTTCTATATTAAAAAAACTAAAACAAATATTAAAACAAACCGGTACACTTGGTAGAATTTTTTTTATTAATATTATATAAAATATACTTAATCCGCTTACTATTTTCCTAATCCCACCCAAAATTCAACCAAGTTAATTCCTTTACTTAGGGGGATTACTAAGCCCCTCACACTATCAATCCCTCATCCCAAATCATCACCAAACAAGCTGTGGGTGAGACCCACAGCCATGGCAATCCAATCCGGGCACCACATCTGTAAACAAACATGACCTAAGTGGTGGAAAAATAACACATATATTGAAAGTGGAGTCATTCATCCTTTTATAGAGGAAAGAAGATGGCCAGATAAACTCTATCAGAAGAATCTTTATTCATCAAGATTTTCTTCTTATCTTATACGAGTAATTATCCCATATTTAAAATACTAACTTTTAAACTTTAACTCAAATATTGATTTTATCTACTTGTGGAGTCCAAATTACATAAAAACATATAAAATATATAGAGGCTAGTTTGAAGAGCGAATCTAACAAAAGTTTTACTAATATCACCCACTCCAATCAGTACAATTACTAATACATTAGTTTGAAGAGCGAAAAATATTTTGTAATGATTTTATTTTTATAGTTATTGACACTTAGGTTGTATTTAGTTAACTGAAATGAAATGGAACATTTATTAAAATATCTATTCATTATAAAAAATTAAGGTTTTAAATATCAAAATTTAGAGACAAATTTATTTTAAAGGGACTAAATATTTTTGTTACGAAATGTGTCATCATTATATTTTTAACAACAAAAATTGAATATTAGTGATGAATTATTATCCTTTTGAGATCAAATTTTTTGTCTAAAAAAATAAATCATTTTGATATCAAATTATTTTGTCCTTAAAAACCTATTTATTAGTGATATTTTCAAATTTTTATCGCTAAAAGCCTTATTTTTTACTTTTCGAGACAACTTTTTAGTGACTATTTACATGACGGTAAAAATTAGTTCCTAAATGTATTTTGTAACAAAATTTTTATTTTTAGAGATCAAAAAATTTAATCTCTAGTACTCTTATATGTTACAGTGATTATCGTCTTTAATTAGACTAAAAAAATAATAATAAATACATTATAAATTAAATTATCTTTAACTATTTTAACATAATAGTCATTCCATAAAAAGCATGAAAAATCACAATTTCTTTAACTATTTTAACATAATAGTCATTCCATAAAAAAAGCATGAAAAATCACAATTTCATTCCCTCTCATTCTAATAGATTAAGTAGAGTAGAGCAATACCATAATCCAAAGGAAAGGAGTGTTAAGGATGAATGTCTATCTCTAGACCAAATCCATTACTCACAATCATTTTCCTATGTACAGCCATATTTGGACTGTAGCCTCTACATGTGTGCATGGGTTAGCCTTGCACATTATTATTTCGAGTCCGGATCATCGGCCGCACTTCTCTGCGACCCTTCCTGCAGCCCTCTCTAAAACGACATCGTTTTGGCTAAAACGACGTCGTTTTATTTAGTGTTATTATTTTTTTTTTTCTCCAAAATTTGACTTTTGCCCACCCTCTCTCCAGACGTCTCCTTCTCTCAAACATCTCCTTTTCTCTCTTTCTGCAAACTTGTCTGCAATTTCTTTTATGGGTATTGTTCTCCAACATCTCCTTTTCTCATTTGGGTTTTCCTCCTCAAATCCCTCATAAACCCATCAATCACTTAAGAAAACAAGTGAAAATTAACACACACAAAAAAAAAACAAAAAAACCATTTAAACACCCACACACACACAGAACACATATTCAAAAAAAAAAAAAAAAAATTTGGAGATTTTTAATGATGTATATATATACAAACAAAAGCAAAGAACAACACTTAAGAAAAAAAAAAAAAAAATCAAACACCAACACACACAGAACACGCATTCATCAAAAAAAAAAAAAAAAGTTGGAGATTTTTAATGATATATATATATATATATACAAACAAAAGCAAAGAACAATAGTCAAAAAATTTTCCTCTCCTAATTGAATTTGGATCTCAAATCTTTCAGACATTTTGAAACTTTGCTTTTCTTCATCAATCCATCTTTTTGCATTTCAGATCTAGGTTGAAACCGGGAGGAAAATCAACGAGAGAGAGAGAGAAGGGGGCTCGCGGCTATGAAGGTGGCAATAGTGGGTTACGGCAGCGATGGTGAGTAGCTGGTGGCGCCGTGAGTGAAGGGAGGCCAGAGGTTGTCGCGTGTGGTATGCCATTTTTTCTTCTTCTCTGCTTTCTCTTGCTCTATGCTTGAATCTTCTTATCCTCTTTCCCTTCTTTGGTTCTCTCTGTGTGTGTGCTTTGTTTCTTCTTTTTTTTTGTGAAAATTTGCCCCAAAACGACGTCATTTTGGGGCACTGCAGGGACCGCCGCAGGAGAATGTGGCAGAAAGATCCGGACTATTATTTCCACGTCTTGGGATGTATGCGTTTGTTTCTATGTTCTTTGGAAAAGTCCATGGTACCCTAAAATTGAAATATTAAGAATTTTAAATATGATATCGTGAGAGTACACATTAAGGTGGCGTTTGGTAACACTTAGGTGCCGTTTGGTAACACTTATGTTTTTAGTTTTCAGTTTATATTTATAAAAATTAAAAAAACTAAAATAAAAACTTATTTGGTAAATTTTTGATTTATAAATCAATGGTCTCTGTTTATAAATTTGGCCAAAAAATATAAACTCAAAAAATGAGTTTACGCTTTGAGTTTTCATTTTTTTTTTTCTCCCAACACTAGCCACCACCCACCACTATTTTCCACCACCGTCTTCTGCCACCACCACCCACCACCCACCCTCCACCACCACTTACCACCACCACTCACCACCCACCTGCCACCACCATCCACCACCCGCCACTACCAGCCACCAACCTGCCAACCACCCGCAACCACCACCACCACCACCACCATCACCCACCACCCACCTGCTACCACCACTCACTCGCTACCACCCGCCACCTGCCACCGTCACCCACCCACCCATCACCACCACCCGTCATCCACCACCCACCACCTGCCACCACCCACCACCACCCATCACCCACCCATCTAACACCACCACCCACTACCACCCGCCATCCGCCACCTACATGCCACCACCACCCCCCACCTGCCTCCACCACTACCCACTCGCTACCACCTGCCATCCGCTACCATCACCCAGCCACTCACTACCACCACCACCACCCACTCGCTACCATTTTCCACTACCGTCTTCAGCCACCACCACCCGCCATCATTTTCCACCATCGTCTTCCGCCGCCACCACTCGTCTCCACCCACCACCCGCCACCACTTGCTATTTCTCACTCTTTTTTATATTTTAAAATTTTTTTAAACATTTTGTTTAAAACAAACGCGTTTGTAGTTTATGTTTTTCTAAAAATAAACAACACCAATTTATAATATTTTTGTAAATATAAACTGAGTAAACGTTACCAAACAGGCCCGCGTTTTCAGTTTATATTTATAAAAATTTAAAAAACTGTCATAAAAATTTGTTTGATAAATATTTTGGTTTATAAACTAGTGGTCTTAGGTTATAAATTTGGCCAAAATTTGTAAAATAAAAAAATGAGTTTACGTTTTTAGTTTTTTTTTTTTTTGACCACCCACCACTCGTCACCACCTGCTACCATTTTCCACCACCATCTTCCGCCACTACCACCCACCACCACCATCTTCCGCCACCACCACCCACCACCACCGTCTTCTGCCGCCACCACCCACCACCGTCTTCTGCCGTCACCACCTGCCACCACCATCTGCCGCCACTACCACTCGCCACCACTTTTCACCACATTTTTCTGCTGTCACCACCTGCCACCACTTTCCACCGGCGTCTTCCGCCGCCACCACCTGCCACCACTTTCCACCACCGTCTTCCGCCGCCACCACCTGCCACTACTTTCCACCACCGTCTTTCACTGCTACCACCCGTCACCTGCCACCACTTTCACTACCGTCTTCTGCCAGTACCACCTACCATCTGCCACCACCTGCCACCATCTACCACTACTTTCCACCACCGTCTTCCACTGCCACCACCTGCTACCACTTTCCACTACCGTCTTCCGCTATCATCACTTGCTTCCACTTTCCACTACCGTCTTCCGCTATCATCACTTGCTACCACTTTCCACTACCGTCTTCTGCCACCACCCTCCATTATTGTCTTCTGCCGCCACCGCCCACCACCCACCACTTACTGCTATTACCCATCACCCGCCACTCGCCATCATCATCTTCTGTCACCACTACTCGCCACCTGTCACCACTACCGTCTTCTGTCGCTATCCACCCGCTACCACCATCTTCCGCTGCCACCATCCGCCACCACTCGTCACCACGCCACCACCTGCCACGCCACCACTCGCTATTTCTCACACTTTTAGTTTATATTTTTTAAAATTTTCAAACATTTTGTCCAAACCAAACGCGTTTGTAGTTTATGTTTTTCTAAAAATAAACAAAAGCCAGTTTATAAAATTTTTGTAAATATAAACTAAAAATGTAAGTGTTACCAAACAGGCCCTAAGTAAATTTTGATCACAAATATTAAAATTTAAATATTTTTAAAGATTTTTTTTAGTTTATAACATTTTTGATACCGTTTATATCTTGGGTGGGTTTGCCTCTTTGGCTTGACTAGCATGATTGGTGTGGGTGTTGATTTTTGACCACAAAACCAAATGGGAAACTTAACTGGAGAGCACCAACATAATAGATTAAGCTCGAACAACCTGTCAGAGAAAGGTAAGAATCCGACGGTGGTTTGTGTACCCAAGGGCACTCCGATGCTCAAGTCAGTAATCCAAATATCTCTCAAAGATAGCAAATTGTGCTTAACTCACAAGAAAACATTTACTGCTCACAATATATCACACATACCTTAGACCCACAGGGGTGCCCTGCTTTTATAACCAGCACTGACATGATCCCTGTAGAAGCCTCATTTTAGTGGACTCAAGCTCAATGCTCATCTGAACTCTTAGCTAGATAAGGATAAACTCCTAAGAGTTTTATCTTTATCAAGCGAGATCCTCCCCTATTCTAGGACTCTTGTCCCTTATCCGCTCATCTCGGATTCCGGTATCTCCACAGATAACCTCGGCCTAGCCAAGATCACCTCGACATCAAGATCAGGTCACGTGTTGTCATTTACAAAATATGCTCCCACAACTGCCCCTAAGTTCTATTACCTCGGCAATCTAAGGTGATGGAACCTACGTCGCTTATTCATATACTATGTTAGCTAAAATTCATTCCTTCTCTACGACCGAGATCATTACTTGTCAGCTTCAAGTAACCAGGACTCAACTGTCCACTTTCATTAAGGATCAAAAATGAAGAACCTTGTTCGTTAAGCATCTCAATCAGGATTGCCCCGGCAGCCGAGGTCGTCACATCATTACTTTAAGAACTCCAAGAGTTTTATCTGCGCATGAGCTGTCATGCACAGTTTTTTCAACTATTTCATCCATGTGTCCTCTCTTCTTTGGTTCATACCTAACACGTGCTTTCAGGTCGTGTCACTTCTGTGCACGCCGCCTGACAGACACGTCGTCCAAGGTGTATTAATTTCCTTTTGCCGCCCTTTAGTTTTTAACAAAAACTCTCTTTCTCTCTCTTCGTTTACTCACTTCACATTCTCTCGTTCTTTCTCTGCACTTAGACTATCTCTCTCTTAAAAACCTCCATTTTCAAACTTTCGAAGCTCTGCAACAGTCCGTTTCCGGTGAATCTTCTGCTACTCTATTTCGACCAAAGGCATTTTCTGACTCTGGCGCACTTTACTCCGGCGTTCTTGTTTTCGGCCCTATTCAGTAAGTTCATAATTTCTTTCTTTTTAATTTTAGTATTTCATTTTTGATTTGTTTCAAATCTGCCGTCTGTGCACATTGTCTGTTGCTATTCTGCATTTATTTTGGTTGTTGCACTCTGTTTCTATCTTCATGCTTTGGTCATCATGAATCATTTCTTATTTCTTTGAATTTTTGTTATGCTTCAAGTTGCATCACTAAAACGTTAATTGTGTTTGCTGTACGTATTGTGTATGTGTAGTTAAAAAAAGGTTTGAGGGTCTAAGGAGGAAGGAAGATGGAAGGAGGTCTTTTTAGCTCTTCAAAGCCTTTGGAAAGTTTTCTAACCTTGAATTATGAAAGGAGAGGTCCTATTTATAGAATTTGAGCCAAAAAGGTCAAAAATATCTTCAAACAAAGATATTTGTTTAATTCCCACCAACTATTTGTCTGGCGCCATTGAGACCTGGCCGGGCCTTAAAACCCACGATCGGGTCTAAAAACACACGGCCGGGCCTAAAAAGCAACCCAAGAAAAGTTTTCATTGAGGCATGACCGGTTCTAAATAGACCTGGCTGGGCATAAAAATCTACACTTCAGGCCTAACTTTAAACGAGCATAACTCCCTCATCTGGACTCGATTTTAGGTGATTTGTAAGTCTAAATTGAATCTCCAGAAGTTTACTTTCCAATGGAGGTGACCTCTCATCTAAATTCTAAGTGTGCAAAGAGATATGCCTATTTTAGTGAAGGATGCTCATTTATATCCTAACGGATTGATGCCCAACTTCTTCCCTAACTAGTTTTCTTTCCTCTCCTTCTATTTTCTTCAACTCCAAACCTATAAATAAGATGTTTTTAAATATTTTTCAAAGAGTTCACCTCCCTTCCATGTATCTCCACTTTGTCCTTACTCGGTTTACCAAAAATTATAATGTTTTAAACGAAATGCGAGCCTCGGAACATATAGAAGCATTTGAAAAAATATTTTGAAAATGGAGGGTTTTAAGGTCTAAAATAGTTTGGCCAAAATGGGGTGCAAGGTTTGGAATTAGAGTTTGAATTCAAATTTCTTCACTGAGAATTCAAAATCATCGAGTGTTTGGAATAAAGCACCTAAGTCTTAAGGGCGGTTAAAAATAGGGTGTCTATAGCTATAAAGAACTTACGGTTGCTTAGGCTGGTTGGAAGCGGTCCCACAATGTCTAGTCTCCACATTGCAAATGGCCAAGGACTTATGAGAGGAAGAATTTCTCTAGCCGGTTGATAAATTTGATGAGCGAACTTTTGGCACTTCTTGCATTTTCTCATATAGTTCTGTGCATCGGCCTTCATGCACAACCACCAGTATCCTTATGAGATGACACGATAGGCTAGAGATCTTCCGTCGATATGACTCCCACACATCCTTTCATGGATCTCAAAAAGAAAAACATCGACTTTGCTTAGATGGATGCACTTTAGATATAGGCCAGTGAAGGACTTCTTATATAGGGTACCAGATGGGGAGAGCCAAAACCACTCAGACTTTACCCGGATTTTGTTTGCCTTTTTTTTATTGGTTGGCAAGATCCTTTCTTTCAAGAAAAGAATGATGAGGTCCATCTAGGAATGACCTAGCTTAGCGCATAGAGCTTTTTCTTTCTCTGATTCTTCTATGCTAGGTCTTGGAAGAAATTCAATTAATTGAGGGTTAGGAGTTGTCTTGTTGGCCATGGAAGCTAAACTGGCCAACTCGTCTGCCCGATTGTTCCCTTCTTAGCCGATTTGTTCAATTCTTATGGCTTGAAATTTCTTGAGTTGCTCTCTCACCTGAGTCTGGTATTTGTTCATTTGGTTATCTTTGGCTTCGTATTCTCTTGATACTTGGTTTACAACGAGTTAGGAGTCGTTGTAGACCATTAAATCAAATGCTTGCAATTAGAGTGCACTTTTCAGCTCGGCTAGTAGCACTTCATACTCAACCTCGTTGTTGGACACAGGGAATCCAAGCGTGATGGAGTGTTCAATGGTCAGTCTATCTGGTGAGACAATTCGGGCAACACATCTGTTTGAAGCGCCATCGACGAAAAGTTTCCATATCTCGCCAATAAAAAGCTTCTAATATTCTACGGGGTCTTAAAACTTTTGAAGGATCAAGGGTTCTGAGTTGCTTGGCTGCTCAGCTATTTTCACATCAAGCACGCCATTGATGATTACAATTTGCATGACTTCATCCCCCTTGGCGTTGCGGTGTTGGATCCAACAGGTTGACCTGTTATTTCCAAATCTATCAGCGCATTGCCGAGTTGTGGTTGTTCTTCGAGTGGTGGATCTATGCTCTGGCGTGCAATTTTAGCGTTGCCTTCCATGTTTGGCTCGTTATAAGGGTTGAAGTGGACCAGAGCGGGAGTTGGCCATGCAATTTTCTGCGATACTTATTGTAGACACCCCATTTTTGACCGACCTTAAGACTCAGACGTCACCGATTGGCGTTACATGACATATTGTGCTCATTCAGAAGTTGCAGTGCGCCGCCTCCGAACTTTCCAGACCTTCTTCATGCCTTGTCTCGGTTTGCGAACGGACTCGATTTTCTCTGTTTTCTTTCACGAGGGAGGTGGTCCCAAGACTATCTCTCGATGGGCAGTGTGAGGCTCCGTTTTGCCCATTGTATTTGCCCATTTTGCCGGTTCGAACCCGGTTGTCGGTTTTCGGCCGTGTGCCTCGGGACCCCAACCATCTCCAATTTCTCCGATTCTTGGCAAGTGCCTCTGTTTTATCATTTAGGAACACTTTGCCCTCAGATGCCCGCCGTGGCACCACTTTTCGGTGCTCCACCTATTTTTACCCTAACCTAGCGCGGTTTTGGTCCCAAACATTCATTTGCATCGGTTTTTGTTCAATTTTGGCAAGTACCTCTGTTTTATCATTACGAGGACAGGGGCCTGATGCCCGGCCGTGGCACCACTTCTTTGCTCCTGACCCATTTCGGGACCCCGCGGTTTTGGTCCCAGCTTTTTTGCATTAGTTTTGCTCAATTTCGGTACCTCTGTTTTAGCAGGAAGATCCTGGGGTGGGAGGAGGCGATTGTCTCAGCAACCAGTTATCTGCTTGGTCAAAAGTGGTTCAGCATGGATCCGGGAAGGAGAAAAGTCTGCGCGGCTTTACCGAAACAAGTGTAACTCTTTGCACAAGAAGAATTAAAATATGAGGCCACCATCGTTGGAAAGCTTACTTCCGGGGCTTCATTTTTCACTCAAGAATCTCCTAAGTCCAAATCCGGGGGGAGGAGATATGGTTGGTTGAAGTCCGGTTGGACTGAATCTGCGCGGCTTTACGGAAACTGGCATAACTTTTTCTACAAGAGGAATTTTGATGTAAGGTTTGCGCCATTGGAAAGCTAACTTCCGGGGCTTCAATTTGGACACTTGAATTGACATTTTTGGACTTCCCTAGCACCCAACAGCCAGTGGTTTTCTCGGCAGGTTTTTTTATCTAGCTGGCCAGCCACCCCTTTTGTGAAATGACGATTTTGCCCCTATGAGTTGGCCGGCCCTATTCCTCTCTTTGAGTGTATTCCAGATATGCATTAGTTGCCCTCAAAATATCTAGATTTGGGAAAAGATATTTAGAGCAAAATATCTAGATTTGGAAAATATCTTTAGAGGGAATGCTTGGGTGTATTTTCCACTCCCTTTTGCCCTCCTTTTTGACCCCTTTTCTTGGCCATATAAACCAACGGCCACCAGCTGGTTTAGGGGTTAGAAAAATCCTTTGAGCCTTGCATATACATCTCCTCCATTCCTCTCTTCCAAAAAGCTTCAAACATCCAAGTCTTGGCACCATTTCTACATCAACACCAAGCACTAGCATCACCACTCCATTTCCACCACTTGGAGCTGATTTCCAGCAGCTAAAAAGGCAGCAAATTCGGTCCAAGAGGCAGCCAAGAAGTGTTCTTCAAGGGTAAGTTGCTATTTTCCCTTTTCTAGCTCTATTTTGTATCATTTTTCTACCCCCTTTGCTTGAGTTTTTGGGCTCCGACCCTAACTGGTTTTAGGCTCATTTTGAGCCCTTCTAAAACATTGTAGAAGGGCTCAACCATGTTTGGTGCTTTTACATACCACTTGCTTCACAAATTCTCCAATTTACCGTAAACTTGCATGCTATTTTTAGCTTATATGCATTTATTTTTGGAGCATGCTATAAACTGATTTTGAGCTTATTTTGTGTCCCTATACAACATTGTAGAAGGGACCAATCTTTTTTGGTGCCTCCATGAATGGCCTCTCTTTGTACCTCTCTTTGGCCATGTTTTACATGCTTTGTTAGGCTTATTTGGCTTCTGATTTGAGTCTCCATCAGGCCTGAAAAGAGCCTTGTTTTGGCCCATTCTTCATGTTTTGTTAAGGGTCTTAAGCCTTTTGATAATTGATTTTGGTACCTCATGTTATACCCACTATTTGATTCATTATTTTGCATGCTTTGTTAGGCTTTCTTAGCTATTGATTTCAGCCTTCATCAGGCTTAGAAAATGTCTTATTTTGGCCCATTCTTCATGTTTTGTTAAGGGTCTTAGGCCATTTGGTGAATGATTTTGGTACTTCATGTAATACCCTCTTTTTTACCGTAAAATTGCATGCTTTGTTAGGCTTGCTTAGCCTCTGTTTTCAGCCTTCATCAGGCTCAGAAAGTGTCTTAAAATGGCCCATTCTTCATATTTTGTTAAGGGTCCAAAGTTGTTTGGTGATTTCTTTTGATACCTCATGTTATAGCCTTTGTTGGCTTCATATTGCATGCTATGTTTAGTAGATTTACATACTGAATTGGAGGATGTAATCTCTTGTAAATGTGCATATTTTTGGTCCATCTTTAATGTTGTAGAACTGTTTTTTTTGGTTTGAGCATTGTATATACTACTTGCTTTGTAATTCCCCTCTTTTTCCCCATTTTTGCAAGTTATTTTTACCATACTTGTGGTTGTTGTTTGGCCTTGCTTTATGCTAAGAAAATGTTAGTTTAGGGGCTGCCTTGCTACTGTTTTATATGTCATGTGCTAATAATGCATGTTTAGTAGGGCTGTAGGCCATTTCGGGTACTTTGCATAACATTTCGGGCATTGATTGTAATTTTGTTATAATTTGGGGGCTATTTGTGCATCATTTTAGCTACTGAAATTTTCATTTTCCATATGCCATATGTCATGTCTCATTCGCATGCCATTTTTGTGCCTTAGGGCCATGCCTCGGTTTGCGTGCGTCTGTAGCACGATTTCGAGCACTTCATTTCATCTCTCGGCATCTTATGTGAGTGCTGGTGAGGCCCTCTCATGTTAGTGTAAGCCAATTTGCATTTTCATGCCTTTATATCATTGCCTCGGTTTGCGTGCGGTGTGCGTGTTTTTCATTTCTTCAATCGGCGGCCTATGTGAGTCTTGGTGAGGCTCTTTCATGTTAGCGTAAGCCCATCGTTTGCATTCAGTATGCCATTTCATGCATTCCGGTTTGCGTTACGCCGCATTTAGCGTTTTTATTATGGCGGCTTATGTAGCGGGTGAGGCTCTCTCATGTTAGTGTAAGCCCAATTGCATTTTCCATGTCATTTGCATTGCGTATGCGTGCCTCGGTTTCGCGTGCATGGCATTTCGCATTTCTTTCATTCATCGGCGCATCGATGTGAGTGTGGTGTCCACTCATGTTAGTATAAGCCAATTGCATTTTCCTTCTCATTTCATCGCCGTTTACGTTTCGCACTGTGGGCATTTCGCATTTGAAACATTCCATCCCGTTGCATCTTCATCATCGGGTTTTACGTGCGGCGGGGCACGCATTGAGCATTTCGGTTTGCATTTTACATAATTGCCTCGGTTTACGTGCTTGTAGGCACGCATTTGAGCATTACGATTTATTTGCATCTCACATCATCACCTCGGTTTACGTGCGGTGTGCCGCATTTGGCACTTTGGTTTTTATCCATCTCACATGCATCATGGCCTCTTTTGCGCGCGTGTAATGGCGTATTTGAGCATCTCGTTCATCGGCATAGTGCATACTAGGTTGTATATTAGATTGCATTCATCTCTCCTCGGTTTGCGTGCCGTATGCCGCGCATTTGAAATATCTCATCTTCATAGCATTGTGCATGCTAAATTATATTAGATCGCATTCATGCCTATTTGCATTGCATTCATACATTTTCTCGGTTTTGTGCGGTAGGCCTGTTTTTTGCATTTTCATTTAGTCTCATTGTATATCATTTCATGTCATGTCATTATGTCATATTATGTCATCACCTCGATTTATGTCATACGCGTCATTCGAGGCATCTCATTTTCCATGGCATTGTGCATGCTAGGATTGTATTTTAGTTGCATTCATGCATATCATGCATATCATGCATTGGGATTGCATCAAGATTGTTCGGGATAGTTCGTACTCAGGAACCAGCGGAGCGGGTCTCAAGTCCCCTCAATTCCCAAGTCACCCTGATGGAGACCATGATGGAGTTAGGTTTTGTTGTAGCATTCATACGCATTCATCCTATATTGAGTTGTGCAATGCTCGTATCATGCATCGAGATCGTGATTGAGATCGAGGATCGAGGATCGTTGTGAAATACATTTAGAAATACATTTCAGCCTCTGTTGCTCTGCAAAATCAAGAATGACAGAATCAAGTCGGCAAGTCTGCGCATTTAGAAATATTGCAAAGAGGCTAATTGGGGCATCTCGGTGGATTTCCGCACCAAAATGACCCACATCACTCGCCATCGGTATGGCGGTCTACGCTGCATGCGATTCTGACTTTCTTAGTTAATTTGTTAATTAATTAGAATTTGTATATTATAATATTGTAATATTGATTTATTCTATTATTCTTTTATTCGGTATTATTTATTGGACCCTGTGCGAGAACATAAATGTAATAAGGGTGGGTGAGTGTGATGTATGTCTTCCCCCACTTCTTTCTCCCTTTATTTACCGCTACGATGGTTAGATATAGGGCATATTTCAATTAGCATAAAGATATTCTGACATGTTTTGCATCATTCATCATTTTTTTTGCCTTTGCAAGGCTCGGCACATCATACAAACTGCATTTGTATTTCAATTCCAAATTGAATACATGTTAGTTGTAGCATTCCATGTGCCATGTTTAGAATAGCCGAGCCTGCTATAGTTTGCATCTTTGCATGTGTTGCATTAGACATTTGGATCATGCATGATTTCTAATCAGCTTTTGTTTTGGCTTGGAGTACTCGGTAAGTTTTATGCTTTAGCATCCTTGCATGCGTGTGAGTGTTGCCATGATTGCATGCTTACCATGAGACTACGTGCTTATGTGCTATAACTGCCTTGAATGCCTGTGGGTGGAGGTTGAGTTATCTGAATTGGGACAATTCATCGAATGTTTGTTTTAAGCCCACTAGATAGTGGCAAAATCATGTTTTCTAAGCCCAGGGTAAATCCGCGTCTTTAGCCTACTTGCGGGTAGCACCATCAAACCATTTTCAAACAATGAAATGTTTCAATTGGCGATGATTAGGTCTATACTTGTATCTTTGTGCATCACATAGTAACCTAGGCTAATAACTTAAATAAGAACTCACAATGTTTTCAAAAAGCAGAGATATGTAGAAGTGGGTCTTTGGCGACGGCGGCGATGTGATCCGATGTGACCTAATCGTATGTCGTACCCAGCCAACTTTGGTGATGGCCACACGTGGCCTTTTGTAGAGTCGGGGTTTCCTAAATTTCCATTTAAAATATTTAGGTGGCGACTCTATATTATCGCAAAGCAGTCCATGTTTGGCACTTCTTTCAAAAAAATCTGTTTTTCTTCAAAACGATTTGCCGGATTTGGACTCTTTGGTTCAAGATTTAGAACCGCGACAAAATCGAGTCCGAACTGTAGCGAGGTCCCTCGCGGGCTTGTTACACTTATCCCCTTCAGCTCGGTTACGCCAGTAAGATCCACCAGGCAAATTGGGTGAGTTCCAAGTGAAAATTCTGCAACAAAGTTGGCCAATGCTTGGGCCTTAATGGCGATTCTGGGTTGAAATTTGACGTCGAATTGTCCTAATTCGACTGCCCATTTTAAGATGCGGCTAATTAAGTCAGCCCTTCCAAACAAGGCTTTTAAGGAAATTCCGTTAGCACTACAATCGTGTGCACATGGAAATAATGTGACAACTTCCTGGAGGCCATCATCAATGCCAAGGAAAGTTTCTCAAGTGACAAATATCTCGATTCTACAAAGAGTAAGGTTTTGCTCACATAGAAGATTAGTAGATGCATCGCACTGATGGCATGTTGGGAAACAACCAAATAAAGGTAGAGTTCTTCACCTTGCTTTGGTATGACAAGGAGTGGAGCAAAGGAAAGGTATGTTTTTAGCTTAGCCAACACTCTGTCACATTCTTCATCCCAAGAGAACTTAGACTTCAAAGCTTGGAAGAAAGGGCGACAACGATCCGACGACCGGCTAATAAATCTATTAAGCGTGGCTGCCATCCCGATAATATGTTGCACATCCTTCACTGAGTTTGGCCGCTTCAACTCTTTTATGGCCTTGATTTGTGATGGGTCTGCTTTGATTCCCCTATTGGTGACCAAGAATCCCAAGAACTTTCCAAACCCTACTCCAAAGGCACACTTTACCGCATTGAGACGTAACTTGTGTTGTTTAAGAATAGCGAACATCTCTGCTAGATCAGTCAAGTGGTCGACCTCATTCTTGTTTTTGACCACCATGTCATTAATGTAAGCTTTTATTGTTCGGCCAAGAAACGGGGCACATCTTGGTAACCATCCTCTGAAAAGTTACTCCAGCGTTCTTTAACCCGAAGGGTATAACTTTGTAGCAAAATAACTCCCTCGGTGCCATGAACGAAGTAATCTCCCGGTCAAGCTCATGCATGGCGATTTGGTGATAGCCGCGGTATGCATCCAGGAAACTGAGTTTGTTATGTCTAGTTATAAGATCTACCAGTTGTGTAAGGTCCCGGTGTCCTACATCGGGAATGGATGAAGAGTTCCTGGGCTATAAAAGTAAAAACCTAGACCCTTATATAGTATCGAAGCCTTTTCCCAAGTGGTAAAATCCCTAGCAGAACTCTCCAGTTAAGCGTGCTTAAGCTAGAGTAGTTTTGGGATGGGTAACCCACTGGGAAGAACAAATCCATGCGGGCGTGGCCAAAAGTGGATAATATCGATGACATGTGAAGGGTTAGGGCATTACAAGTTGATCGATCCAGGGCAATGAAAAACTATTCTTGGGGCAGGCTCTGTTCACAGTCTTGTAATCAACACAGACCCGTCATTTTCCATTCTTCTTCGATACCACGACCCTGTTAGAAACCCACAGAGGGTAGTGTACCTCCTGGATTGCCCCTGCTTTAAGCAAGTTTGTCACCTCTTCCACTACTACCTCGGCGTGGTGAAGTGTGGATCGCCTTGATCTCTATATGACTGGCCAAGCATCTGGGAAAACATTAAGTTGGTAGCAAATGAAGTTTGGATCGACGCCAGGCATATCGTAATGCGTCTATGCAAACACTTCGATATTTGCCACCAAGAAGTTTACAATTTTCAATCTTTCTTGGGCGGTCAAGGACGACCCTACTAGAAAGAATTTGCTCAGATCGCTTTTATCAATCTTTACCTCCGCCAAGTCTTCAACAGCTTTTTCCTCAGCATTTTTGCTGACATTGTCTAGGACTGTTTGACCTTCTGGCCCTTCAATCATTTGCACGAAGCTTTTGGCAGCTCGGCTTCCATTCATGGCCACGAAACATTGCTTGGCCATGACTTAATCGCCCCATACTTCTTCTATCATCCTCGTAGTAGAGGGGAACCTCATGACTTGGTGGTAAGTCGACGCTACGGCCGTCATGGCATGAAGCTATCCTTTGCCCAAGATCAAGTTGTAAGTTGAAGGGACCTTCAACACCCAGAATTCTACTTGTTTGACAACAAACCCAGCTTTGACCAGTAGGATGATCTTTTCAACCGACCATTCAGGCTGCGAGTTGAAGCTGACTAATGGCGAGGTTGCCGGGGCCAAATCTTTGTCTTCCAACTTGAGCTGCTTGAAAGCGTCATAATACATTATTTCAACCGAGCTACCTTGTTCGATTAAAATGCGTTTGATGTCGAAGTCCTTCGTGCGGAACGTGACCACCAGCGCATCATTGTGTGGGGTTTGAATTTGTTCCAGATCTCTGCTCGAAAAACTGAGGACATCTGTTGCTTTGGTCTTTCTTTTCTTCACGGTCAATTGGACAGACAGGACTTCCCTCATATGCTCCACTTTCTTGATCATTCCTTGGAGCTCGCATATCTACGCTGGCTCTACAATCCTATGGATCACATTGATTACGCCTTGGGGGGTGTATCTAAAGCGGCTAAGCCATTTGGCTCAACTTGAGCTTGGAGTGTAGCCTGGACGCCTCCATTAATGTAATGATCTATGTAGTCGGCTGCCACAAACTCCTTTAAATGTTGTTTCAAACTTATGCAGTCTTCCATGCGGTGCCCGCGCTCATCATAGTAGGTACAACGATACCTTGGATTGAAGCCTCTTTATGCATCACCCAACTTAGCCGGCCACCGAATGTATGCCTCATCACGAATCTCACTAAGTATGCAGTAGATTGGAATTTTGAAAATGGTTGTGATGCTTGTTCGGGCATTCAACTTCTTCTTTGTATCTTTCATGGTATCACAGGGGTAGTTAGTGCGGTCATTGTTACAACCCTTACCCCGATTGTTGCAGTTAGCACCGTGGTCCTATTCTCTTTCTTAGTTGTTCGGAGATTTGTCTCTTGTCCGACCGCGTGAACCTTCCCAGCCACCCTTTTGTCCGCTGCTACCAGATTCACCTTCGCGGTAGCCACGATCATATCATTTTTAACTCGGATATGCTCATTGATGCGCTGTATTAGCAACTCCATGGCTGTCGGTTGACTCATGGTGAGCGAGTCTCACAGTCTATGCCTGATTAGGAGGTCGTACTTGTATTGGGTGATTGCCAGGTTGGTCGAGCAATCAAGAATCTCATTAAATGTTTCCCAATACTTGGAGTTATACCTCCTGAGTGAGTCACCTAATTCCATTTTGATGCCCAAAAAGTGGTCGACTTCCTTGGGTGATTTGGTGTTGGTCTTGAATTGGGTCACGAACGCCTCTGCCAATCATTGCCACCTCTCGATATTTTTCTCTGGTAGCTTTCAGAACCACTTCAAGCCCAACTCACCCAGACTGGATGGGAAAATAAGGCACATAAGTGCGTCGTTGCGTCGGTGGCCAGCCATCACTTGTTGGAAAATGACTAACGTGCATGTACGGATCGGTTTTTTGTCATATAGCGTAAATTTGGACTGGTGGAAGCCAGCAGGGAAAGATGTGTTCTTTATTTCTATGGAAAATGAGGTGGTGCTCAGCCTCGCCAACTCTCTGTCTGGTGGCGCATACACTAGCTGGTGGGGTGCAAACATGACAACCTCTTCACTGATGTGCTCCATAAGTGCCAACCGTTGCAGTACCAATACGCTCTACGCCTCTCGCTGACGAGCTCGTTCCTCTAACACACCTCATAGATCGCCGGACCGATCGGAGCATGAGTATTTCAACATTGTTTACAGTCGTAAAGGGTGGTAGCTACTGTCTTGAGTGTAAGACACCCCTGCAAGTGTGACGGAGTCGTCCACTCCGAAGTTCCTTATAATGGAGAGTGAATGAGCTTGCCGCCTACTTTGATTGCCAGAGTGGTGAGATCAAGTACGCTCACTGTGGTTTCCCATTCCAGTAACGCCCTTTCCGTTCAGTTAGCGTTTCATGACCTCTATCTCCGTCGTCATCTTCCTAATTAGGGCATCTTGGTCTCTCAACTTGTTTTTTAGATGCTGAATGTGCATTTCTCGCCATCGGCATCCTCGTTCTGGGCTCAATGAGCGCCTAGAACTCCTTGCGCATTTGTCTCGTACGTCTCTGGGAGGTCCCTTCGCAGTCTCCAATCTGGCCATCGCAAAATAACAAGCAAGTCATCGCGACGTCGAATTGACTCAGGAGTAATGCCGTCGACAACGGACTTTAGAACGTCATCGTTGTTTGCTATGAAAAGTGACTAGAAAAGCTTGGAGGACAAAGTTTTATCTGTCAAAGCTTCCTACAAATGACGCCAATTGTAAGGGGAGGAAATATACGTCGCTTTCCGTACTCCTCATGTCCAAGCTCTGAATAACGTCACTCAACTTGAAAACAAAACGACGGTGAGCTACCTAGTGGGTGGTGGCCAGAATACTCCTTTGACGGTCAAGCTAGCACAGTTTTAGAGAGAGAAAACAAAAAGGATAGAGCTCTGATAACCAGGAGGTCTCAGTGTGTAAGGGTTCCAGACCTGTGCATGAAGGCTCTACGCCGTTTGTATAGTTTATGCATGCACTTCTCTACCCGTCCTTCTTTGGACGCGTGGACATGCTTCCCTCATGTCTTCTTCCGTGTGTAAGTGCTAATACTGCCAAACACTAAGTGCAAACTGCCTAACGGTATTGACTTGTACGGATGGCGAAATCTCCTTCTTGCGCTTTGATTAGGCCACGTAGCAATTCCTATCGAGCTGAGCACATCCCGGTCTGCTCTAGCCCCAATCTTGGTTATCTCTGATGACCGAGGTTAGGTACCAGCTCGATTGCCTACACTTAGCTCATTTAAGCTTCACTTATCTGTCAAGGTGTTCGCTGCTTGACCTTGGTATGACCGTGGACTAGCTTGGCTCAAGTCATGAGCCTAACAACCAGCCTGGTCCATCCCTCAGACCTCAAGCTAGCCCAATTGCACGATCTAGGACCTCGGTTAGTCGCACATCTCTACTTCGACCGTGCTAGTACCTCGGTCCAAAGCACACAACCTTATTTCACTTGAGTTAAAACCTCGGCTTGGGCCAAAAATTGCTTGGCTCACCAAGCCAGACTAAATTCCCCTTTCAATTAGTATTTGATTGTATGTCTTAATGAAGGTCTCCAGACAAGGTGGAAAACTACCAAGGAATTTAGAATTTAAAGAATTAGGTGGTCCATTGTTGCAATGAGATTTTTCATAAAAAAACTTTACATAAAATGGTAATGTTTATTTATTTAATTTTGTTTCTTAATAGGGAAAGTAAGGTTAAATGCACCATGCTCTTCTTATTTTATTTTATTAATTATTTAACCTCTTTATTCAATTAACAAGACTAGCTCGATTAACTAGAATTTTTGCATCTCATTAAGAGGTAAATGATTTAATCTTTAATATTTATTAAGTGTTTAATACAAATTCTGAGCCAATTATCATCAACCACGTGAGTGCACCTTTCATCACATAATACTACAACATATAAAAATTTTAAAAATCAAATTTTGTGATCTTTAAAAATGAAAATTTTGTTACAAGAGACATTTATGGACTAATTTTTATCGTCGTGATGATAATCACTAAAAGATCGTTTCGAAAAGTAAAAAACAAGTCTTTTAGAAACAAAATTTTGAAAATATTACTAATAAATAGACTTTTAGGGACAAAATAATTTGATCTCAAAATTGTTTATTTTTTTAGACAAAAAAATTTAGTCCCAAAAAGATAATAATTCATCACTAATTTCTAATTTTCGTTGTTGAAAAATAACGACACCTTTTGCAAAAAAAAAAAAAAAAGTTCCTAAAAAATAATTTTATCCCTAAATTTTAATTTTTTAAACTTTAATTTTTTTGTTATTTTTATTTTTTTTTTGTAGTGTAACACTTTCTCTTATTGCTTTTTGTATGCCAGTCTATTTAATTTTAATTTCATCAACAAAAAATTTAATAATCATATTTGTTAATAGTGCCATGTAATTTTAATTTCATCAGCAAAAAATTTAATAATCATATTTGTTAATAGTGCACATGTAACTAATTATTAAGGCTAGTAGTCTAGCTTTCGGTCCTCAACACAATAATGTAGCACTTTGCCTTAAATTGTTGGATAAATGACTTTTTTTTTTTTTTTTTTTTTTTTTTGATAAATGACAGTGTTTTGGTCCAAGAACTATGTCGCCAGTTTCAAATCATTCCCTCAACCACATTTTGTTAATTGGACTGAAGAGATAATGCTTAGCCTATTTGACCTATTTTTGAATTTTGTTCCAATAATTTAAATTATTCATATTTTAAAATTTATTAAGCATGTCATTTTTTCAATAATTTAAGTCAATCAGATAATGACAATCACGTGTTTGGATAAATTTTGTCTGAAATTTTTTTATACAAAATTGATTTGAACATTTTATACAAAACTGATCTGAACATATGATTGCCGTTATTCGATTGATTTGAATTATTACAAGTATGATATATTCGACGAACTCTAAAATATGAATTCGAATTATCAAAATAGGGTTCAAAATAGGATGAACAACACCTTACCAATCAAATTAATGATTGGAAAGAAACCCGATCTTGTTTTAATTTATCATCGGCTGTTGGCAAAGACTATTTTTTAGCTTTTTGGACTAAAATTTATAAAAAGATAAAATAGGTTAAAATAGTCAATAAGACAAAATATCACATCAAATCCATAATCATTTTACCATTTCTTTTACAAATATTACATCCAACTATAAAAAAATCAAACTATCTTCCCAAATACAAAAATTTTAACCTACTAAAATGACCTATTAAAATAGCAACTTCACAAACACCTACTTTATAAAGAGTGATTCAATGCCTTCACAGTATAATAAATTAAGATTTTAGAAATAAAAAATTAAAGAATTTTTTTTTTTAAGAACAAAATATTTTAGTTAAAAAAGCAGAGATAATAACATGATTGAGATCTATTTTGGCAACACAAAAAATAAGTAGTTTATTAGCTTATTGACTTATTTTAATTGCATTAACTCTTTATTTTTTTATGTACATCTTTTCGTAATAAACAAAGTAAAAAAATAAATCATACCCAAAAACAAGCCTAAACCTTGGTTTGAGAAGAGCTAATTTAGTTTGATTTTTTAGTTTTTTTGGCAAATTTAACATCGCTAAATTAATTTCGTTTGTAAATTTTATTTTATTTTTGATTTGGATGTGATAATTGTAAGAGAAAAAATAAAATAATTGTGATTTGAATGTGATATTTTGTCTTATTAATTAAATTGGTCTATTTTATCTTTTTGTGTTTATTAGTCACTTTAACTCTTACCAACCAAATCTGGCCTAACTATTTTAGCTTTTTGATTATTGGGAAAATAATATTATTATAAATCCACCCTTATCTATAAAAAAAAATAAAAATAAAAAAAAAATTAATAACTCAAACACTTTATTAATTTAATCTATAACACAAATATATTCGGAATAAATTTAAAATCCGTAAGGCTGTTCCTAGTATTCTTCATTGGGGAAAATTCCACAAAAGCACAGCAAATCGCCGGTGGTAGTACCTCAAACTGAAACCAAACAACGGCCTAACGTCCGGTAATTAATCCCACTGATCAAGCCGAGCCAATTTGTTCCGAGCCCCGCCGATGACACACAAACATATCTTCTGCTTTTTCGCAATTCGCCCTTCTCACGTCTCTTCCAGCTAAGACCAAGCCAACCTCCAAAACCTCTGGTTAAATCTTAACCCTGGTTAAGCTCCTTCTTCCCTCATTAGCCGCGCCACAAAAAGAGAACTTCTCTCTCTCTCTCTCTCTCTCTCTCTCCCCTCTGTGTCCATGTGCTCGTGAATCTCTCTCTCTCTCTCTCTCTCTCACGGAGACGACTTCGGCGTGGTTCTCCGGTCGCCGCCGCTCAATCAACCACCGCCGAGTCTAGCAGAAACTCCGCCAAATTCAGTGGAACTCCAGATTTATCGGCGAAACTTTTGTAGATCTCAACAAAGCTGAAGAAGAAGCCATGGAAGACGAGAAAGGAGCTCTGGTGCAGAAGCTAATTGACATCGTTAACGAAATATCGACAATCTCAGACTACAGGTGTACGGTGAAGAAGCAGTATTGCAATCTGGCGAGGAGGTTGAAGCTGTTGACTCCAATGTTCGAAGAGATTCGGGACTGCAAAGAGCCGGTCCCTGAAGAGTCCTTCAAAGCGCTTGAATCGTTGAAGGAAGCTCTTGAATCAGCTAGAGACTTGCTCAGAATCGGAAGCGAAGGAAGCAGGATTTACCTGGTGTGTATATTTCACTCTTAAATGCACTACATTTTGAAGACAAATCGTTGATTAATTTAGTTTTCTTAACGATTCATTTGATTGATCTGTTTAGATACTCCCTGATTTAGATCTGATTAGTTTTTCGCTTTCTCTTAGTATTTTGCGATTTATTTGAAAATGCTTGTTATTATCAGTTTGATTGCTTAGAAAATGAGAGGAAAGTTGAGAAATTCACTGAAAACTAGAGCAGATAGTTCAGTTGAGGTCACTTGAGAACAGGAATTTTCCTTTCCTACATTTTTTTCTGCAATCAAACAATGCTTGGCGATAGGGCTTATGATCGTAGTTGGACTTCTTTATGGTCTGATTTTCTGCAGAATAAAAACTAAGCATTTGGTTTATTAATCAGGAGTAATGCTATCAAAACTAACAAATCTTACCAACTTTTTTACTTGGTACTGATTTAACATTTATTATTATATCATTATGTTTACAAAGTTCCATTATTGCATGACAACTAGTTAGTAAAAAAGGGTTGTAAGATTTGTTAGTTATATAGCATTTTCCATTGATCAGTATTCACTGTTGGAAATCTCCGCCATGAGCTCAAAAGTTAGAAGTTTTGGTTCATCTATTACAAATTATGCAAGTGCCAATGCTTAAGAGGCATTCCAAGGCTGGACAGAGAATAAAACAAAAGGAAGTAGTTCGAAATTAAAGCTCGTAGAAGATTCTTTTCCCTTTTTGGGATCTTGTATGTATGTATTAATCACCAGGGGTAATTTTGGGCCTTTTAATCTCTATTCTCTAGTGTTGCCAAAAAAGTATCATTTATGAGCTGGGGGTACAAGTAGAAACCGGTATATGCCAGGCCAGCTCAGAATCAATTTATTTTCAGTGTAGATGGTGTATATTTTCCTTTTGTTTCATAAGTGTCCCGTTCATGTATATATTTTGAAATCTAATTGATTTTTCTTTACTATAAACTTGACTAGCCGTTTTTTCCTATGGCAGTTTCCCTTATATTGGTCTTAATCAGTATGCAATATTGTTACATAGTATGTTTCATAAAAGATGCATGTCCCACTTTAGATACGAAAGGGATTTTGTTCTAGTTATAGCATATATCCAACAAAATGGATTGACGCAATGTTTATGGTTTTTTTTTTTTTTGGGTGAATAATGTTTATGGTTTTAACTGCATTTTGAGGTGCTTGTTACAATAAGAAGATAAGGATCTCATAAAACTAATTTTACCATTTGGAAACAGCTTCCCTGATTTTTGTTCATAGAGGCTTTTGTCTTTGTATAGGTTCCATTTATGTTTTACCCATTTTGGTATAGACACCCAAAATTGTTGGCTTAGGTTTGTTATGGATTCAAATGTATGAAACATGGACACCTCGATGAAGGCCACGTATCAATGTCTGACATGTGTCGGAACATGGTCACCACCGGACACATAATGGACACATGTTAGACACAAATTGGAGTGTCCCAATTTTTTTATTTTTATTTTTATTTTTATTTTTTGTTCATACACGCTGGGGACACACTACTGACATGTCGAGGACACACTCTGGGTCAAAATGAAATTTTGTAAAGTTTAAGTGGAGTCAAAATGAGAATTAGTTTTTTTGTTTTTGTTTTGTTTTGTTTTGTTTTTTTCCCTGTTGTGTATAATAAACTTGACATCTAATTGAATTAATGTAAATTGAATAATTTGAATGTATAATCCTGGACTTTTATTTTTATGTTGTAACATACCCTACACTTACTGTGATTATAGCTGTAATTGTCATGTTGCAGGATGGCCTACTATAATTGTAACTATGATTATTATACTACCCGAATTAGTTAGGGTTATGTCACATTATTTCATTATCTTTGAATGAAAAATATTAAAAAATATGACATATAATAATATATAACTTTATAATTTTATATGTATCCCTCGCGTTCATGTCTTGCATTTTTTGAAAATTTATGGGTTTGCGTGTTCGTATCATGTCACATGTCTGAGTCGGTGCTTAGATTCAAATCCTCCTCTCTATTCCATGGATGTTAAGTTGACAGTTCATATAGTTGAAGAACCATACCATGCCACCTTAGTTAAGCTTTATCAATTCAACTCCATCTTTTTAATTGGAGTAACTAAAATCATTTAGCATTTTTACAAAACTAATGGCATTGGTAGTGGTAGGTTTCACGGTTTCATGTGGGAGTTCATCTTCTTCCCTACAAGGCAACAACATCACCCCACCTCTCTCTCTCAACACAATTACTACTGCTATTTCTGAGTTGATAGCGAGCTGGGAAAGCTGGAGGGGTAAATCCATCTCTAACCTTGTCTCTTTTTTTGGGTTAGTGATCTCTAACCTTAGTTATTCATAGTGCAAAGAGAAAGACGTTGCTATCCAGCATGGATGCAAAGGGTTTGATGCTGAATGCCCTAGAAAACTTGATTGTGCTGTAATTAAGACACTAATAGGTATCAGTAGTGATATATATATATATATATAATGTTTCTAGTAGAATATCGAAGTCTATAATTTGAGTATTTGCATTCAGGAGTTTGGAATAGATAACCGAAAGGTCCTTTCGAGTTAATGGTCATGAAAATGGGGTATTATAAGATTTGAGGGGTTATTGTTACAGAATATAAGGTACGAAAATCCATGGGCTTCACAAGGTGACTTCCCACACAGAACCCTACCAATGTCGTTAGCTTTGTGAAAATATTAAATGATTTTAACTGCTCCAGTTGAAAGTCAAAACAACATAGTTGATGTTTAGGCTTATAAAACTTAACTGAGGTGGCAAGATCTGGTACACCCATTTTTAAATTTATGAGGTATTAGCTCAACATTAATAGAATGGAGATCTCCATTTCATTGATGTAATGGAGAGGATTTAATCCATTTGATATGAAATGAGGAAAGATAAGTTTTAGATATGTAATTATTTGAAACATTTGTAAGTTCTGCAATAACTTGGATCTGACTCCTTATGTAAACAATATTTGTGAATATTGTAGGAATAAATCGAGTTGAATGTGAGAAAATCATATCCTTTCTCACAAGACTTAGAAATTATGTTGGAAATTTGGCAATAAGTTTGAGGTTTCTGTCAAAAGATAATGATATTTAATTGAATTTCTCTCATTATTCTTGCACTACCTTTTGTGTAAGATTGCTTTGCATCTAAATGGAGGTTAACATGAGGGGTCCAGCCTTGTGCGTTAAGTTTGGTTGTGGTGTTATATTCTTCTTTTCTGTTCTCCTTCTAGTCAAATTAAACATATATTTTTTGGGTTTATCAAACCATAAATTAGGACTTCATAAACATCTACATAAGTTGGTTAAATGGCCTAAAAATCTGCAGAGGAGCTAAAAAATAAGAATAACACAAGATTCATTTCAAGTGAAGTACAAATATCTAAATTCTTCCAACTTAGCATAAGGAATGGGTGACTGGTCTAGAAAAGTAGTCATATTTAGTTATTTACAATTATATTGCAGAACATATAGAATGTTTTGCCTAGGAGACTCCCTAGATGGCCAGGCGAGTCCTGAGGATACCAGCTGAGCCATTCCCATTACACATGCATAGTCTAGCACATGTGTTTTTGCTCACTTACAGATCTACATATATTTGTGACTGCATGCGTGCATGCATGCAGAAATGAATTTGTGTATGTGCTTATTTATGTTCATATGAATAGATAATTTAACTGTTGGGATTCAAAACCCTAACCCAGGATTTTTTTGGACATGATTGATAAATGCAAAATAGAAGAAGAAAGATCAAAGTGCACATACAAACAAATTTGTGGTTTTACCCCAAAATTAGGTTATGTCCATGAAGTTGCTGTGGCTTTCACTATGATGATCCAAGAAAGAGTAGTTACAAGAGTGTATATATATACAGCTCTGTTACAATAGTTAGGACTACATACACAGGATTGAAATTACCAAAGTATTTAGTTCTTTGGATATTCAGTAATATTCAGGCTTTGTACTCCCTATGATTGACTAAATTAGCCAAGTCAGTAGTTCAGAAACATGAATATATGTCTTTAGAGAAGCTAGAACTGTGCAACAAATCTAGAGCTTGTTGTTTCTTTGATTGTGACATCATTCACTGATATTTTGCCATACCATTTTTCTAGAATGCCATTACTTTGATATAATCACAAGCTTGATTTCTGCTGGTACAGGGATCATTGAGAGAGGCGATTTGTTATGATGAACATTTTTATTTATTTGTTTTGAGATCAATTTATAATTGGCATATGATGTAGTCATCGCTATTGCGTTTGCTTTTTTTTTTTTTTTTTTTTTTTTTTTTTTTTTTAAACGGTACATTTTAAACTTGTTTTATTATTGATGTTTACCACATCTTGACTTGTACTGGACAATGTGGAATAAAAATTTTGCTCTGTGGGTACATTGTGTGCATAACCTTTTCCCCCCCTTTTTTTGGTCAAGAACACCAAATAACTAGCATCTTGAGTAATTTCTAGGTTAGAAAGCTTTAAAGGTTCTCTTAGATTTCTTTTGCCACCTCTAGAGAGATGTATACTTCATGGTGCTTGATATTTAATTTTATTTATTTGGCTTGTACATTAGAGAAGACTAATTACTAGAACTTTTGTTTTAATATTGAAAAGCATTTGGAGAATTTAGTTCCCACTCTTGAGGATTCAACTCCTACAATGACATTAACTTGTGGACTAAACAATGGGGGTTGGGACAAAGGTAGGATAAAGTGGGGTACCCCTTACTCCTCCCTCTCCCTCCTTTTCCAGCACATAAAGATGAGAAAAAAGAAGAAAGAAAAAGAGAAAAGGAAAAGGAACAAAACCCTCAAAAGGAATGTGAAAGTTATATAAATTGGAACCTGTAATGTGTAGTGGACCCATTGCCTATGCTTCGAATCAGCAATTTCGCAACCAATAGTCCCCAGTAGCCTCCCATTTGCAGATTGGTGCCATTTCCATTGTGCTCACATATTCAGCTTCACATTGTCAATTTTTCTGAAATGTGGTCAAGACTACAAGTGTGACATCAGTCAGATTGTTCTGTCTGTGAATCACTAAATCATAAACAGTTAAAAGTCAGTATATACATATGATGAGAAGGAATATTGAACTATATTTACATACTATGATCTAAGTATACCTTTTATTCAAGTGAACCTTGGTTCCTCAACTTTTAGGTGCTCAAGAGGCATTTGAGATCCTATACAACACACATACATAAACGCCCCCAAAAATGGTTGTAAGTTGTAACTAGTACATAAGGCTCCCACTTGTAGCCGGGTAGTGTTATTAAAGGCGATAGGCGCACCAAGGCGCCAAGGTCTCCTGCGGCCTAGGCTCAAGGTGCAAGGCAAGGTGCAGGCTTCACCAAAGTGAGGCGCACCTTGTATTGAAAAAAATATATAATTTAATATAAGTAAATAATTTAAGGTTCAACATAAACAATATGAAATGACATTTAGTGTTTTTTGGATATTAGGAATTAGGGCTAATTTTTCTTCTATCATTGATTTGGGGTTGAATGCCAATGTATTGGCATCTGTAATAAGAGTAGGGATCTTCTGTAGCTGTACCATATTAAATCAATGGTTAGATTTTAAACAAAACCAATTAAAGAAACAATTAAAAAAAAGCTCTCAAGACACAAGCCTTGGGCCAATCAGGCGCCTTATCACAGTCGTCTAGCCTGAAACACTACAAGGCACAAACCTTGGGCCTGGATGGGACTTGGGCCTAGGCACACGCTTAGGCGCGCCTTATCGAAGTCGCTTGGCCTGGAACATTACAAGGCCCAAAGTTTGGGCCTGGATGGGAGTTGGGCCTAGGTGCACGCCTAGGCATGCCTTTAATAACATTGCAGCCGGGGATCTGGGAGAGGTAGTAGGTAGACAACAAACTTATTCCCACTTCTTGTTTTTTTTTGGATTGGCTGATTCTTGTGACTCAAACCCACACCATGTATGTAATACATATAATATATTCTGATTGATGGTCATGCTTTGTGCTGCATATTTTTAATGTTCTGCAATTTTTGTTTTGGGCACATTTAGCAAGATTTGTTAACATAAAATTCTGATTAAAATCATGATAAAACATTTATGTTTCTTAACCTTTCATACCTTTACGTTGTATTATCCAAGTTCTGCTGTTACTGCCTGTGATTGTATCTGAGATTATGGCTCTGTTTTGTGGACTCCTCTCTCTCTCTCTGAGTTAAACCAAGTTTGTGACTCTACATGCAGGTCCTAGAGAGGGATCAAATTATGAAAAGATTCCAAGAAGTGACTGCTTGTTTGGAACAAGCTCTGGGTGGAATTTCTTATGAAAAACTTGACATATCAGATGAAGTCAAGGAACAGGTGAGATTCATTCTCCAAGCATTCTGCTGTCATTTGATGGAGACATCATTACATAGGAGCCCAACAACATGCTTTTTTTTTTTACTTATTATTTAAGTTTATTCTTTTGCAATACAAGACTATATGATGCATTCATGAAGAGTTAGTCATTTATTTTTGTTTTTTTTTTTAGAACTTTTATGTAGTTTTTCAACAAAATATCCTAAGATGCATTATCCTTCAATTTGTAAGGCACTGAAAGAGGGTTAAAAAACATCTTTATTGTTCCTTTTGTGTGTAATTAATCAAATATTTGAGCAGTCCCATAAGTACAGGAGTTTAATATTTTATTCCCTTCTATATATATGTTCAGGTTGATCTTGTTCTTGCTCAGTTCAGAAGAGCCAAAGGAAGGATTGATTCACCCGATGTTGAGCTGCATGAGAATCTCTTGTCCCTTTACAACAATGATGCGTCTGAAGGTCCAGCTGTCATAAGGAGAGTGGCTGAAAAATTACAACTGATGGAAATATCTGACCTCACCCAAGAATCAATAGCTCTGCATGAGATGGTTTCTGCCAGTGGTGGAGATCCAGGGGAGGGCATGGAGAAGATGTCAATGCTACTGAAGAAAATTAAGGATTTTGTTCAGACAGAGAGTCCGGATTTGGATTCTCCCGTGGGGGAAAAGTCTGTTCCTTCAAGTTGCAGCGAACAACCATCCACAGATGGTAATTCCAAATCCCTTGTTATACCAGATGATTTTCGCTGTCCGATATCCCTGGAATTGATGAGGGATCCTGTCATTGTCTCCACAGGGCAGGTAGAGTGTTCCTGCACCTCCTTCTCTTTAATAGCTAAAAGGCAGTTGCATCATAAACAATTTTCATTTGGGTAAATTACACCATTAGTCCTTATAGTTTAAGCGTCACTTTTAACCCCATAGTTTCAATTCAAATAATTTGAACCTTGCAATGTTATCCTTCTGTCATGTGCCCCTTTTAGATGGAAAAAGACCACATGCAAAACTAGACTGGTGGTCCTTGTAGTTTCTTTTAAATTGCACTTTCCTCCCTTTAGTTTTGCACGTGGTATTTTTCCTTTCGAAATTTGAACACAAGCATTGGATGGGCCACATTGTAACAAAACTGGAAGTGTAGCGTTTAAATTGTTTAAATTGAAATTACGAGTACCAAAATGAAACTTCACTCAATCTAGAGGGACCAACGGTGTAATTTACCCTTTTGATTTCCAAAAACCTTTCCGATGATTGGGTCTCACACCCATGAATTTGTGTTCCATGGGTTCAGAGACTCTAGATTTGCTTGCGTTTTCATCCTTGCATTACTGTTCTTTAACAGGTCCCCTTTTTTATCTGCTGTAGACTTACGAGCGTTCATGCATTGAGAAATGGCTGGGAGCAGGGCACGGTACTTGTCCGAAGACACAACAAACCCTCACTAGCAATGCCCTCACGCCCAACTACGTTCTCCGTAGCCTCATAGCCCAGTGGTGCGAGGCAAATGGGATCAAACCACCAAAACAACCCAGCTCTCGAAACAAAATTTCATCAGCATTCTCACCCGCTGAACGTACCAAGATCGAAACTCTTCTCCATAAACTCACATCCAGTAATCCTGAAGATCAGCGATCTGCGGCGGGTGAAATCCGCCTTCTTGCCAAACGCAATGCTGATAATCGTGTTGCAATTGCTGAAGCTGGTGCCATCCCTCTCCTCGTAAGCCTCCTCTCAACACCCGATTCCCGCACCCAAGAGCACGCAGTTACGGCACTGCTTAACCTTTCCATATGCGAGGATAACAAAGGAAGCATCGTGTCCTCTGGGGCAGTGCCTGGTATAGTCCTTGTGCTCAAGAAAGGTAGCATGGAGGCACGAGAAAACGCAGCAGCCACATTGTTTAGCCTCTCGGTTATCGATGAAAACAAGATTATGATTGGTTCCGCGGGGGCAATCCCACCACTTGTAACACTACTCAGCGAAGGTACACAAAGAGGAAAGAAAGATGCTGCAACGGCACTGTTCAACTTGTGCATATACCAAGGGAACAAGGGAAGGGCGGTGAGGGCCGGAGTTGTGCCCACGTTGATGCAGTTACTTACAGAACCACAAGGTGGAATGGTTGATGAAGCGCTAGCCATACTAGCAATACTGTCGAGCCACCCTGATGGAAAAGTAGCCATCGGAGCTGCAGAGGCAGTGCCAGTTTTGGTAGAGGTTATTGGAAGCGGGTCCCCCAGGAACAAAGAGAATGCTGCTGCAGTTTTGGTTCACCTCTGTTCGGGTGACCAGCAATATTTGATAGAGGCTCAAGAACTCGGAGTGATGGGCCCACTGGTGGATTTAGCACAAAACGGCACAGATAGAGGGAAGAGAAAGGCTGCACAATTACTTGATCGGATAAACAGATTTGTCGAGCAGCAGAAGCTGGCCCAAGCCCAAGCCCAGACTCAGAACCAACCATTACAGTCGCCATCCCCGGCAAATGCTGTTGATAGTTGAGAACTTCTGTTTTTTGTTTATTTTCTGTATTGTTGGTTTTTGTTTCTTGAGTTTGTTCTTTCAAGTGTCAACAGGGGGAGGTGGAAGATCACTAGCCCCAAAGTGAAAAGTTATTTCATTTGTTTTTGTTGGGTTGATGGTCATACTGCCAAGAAATTATTCATAGAACCATCAAAAATGGAAGAGGAGAGAGAGGGATGAAAGATGAGACCCCTGAAATGTATGTTGAGTATGTACCCATTGTAACATTGTGTAACAACTATAAGAGCATCCTCAAGTTTTTAATTGAAGGGAGATGTTTTCCTGTATAATCCCATTTGAACTGTTTCATGTTTTTTGGGCTTGTTTAGTTGAAAGAAAAAGGATGAAAAGAAAATTTTCCGTCAAGGATAACATCCTCCCTCTCATTCCCATCACTGCGGGGCGCTACCCTCGGCAAAACCTAGCCACAACCACGTTACTGCCCCACCAGCCCCCTGCCCCCTTACCATTGTGACTCCCTTTTCTAAGCCCTTGCCACTGTGAAACTGCTGGTGGAGTTAGAAAAATTAGAGACAAAGGAAGAAAGCTCAAAGATGGAGAGAATATGGAGAGAATTTACGCCTCCGTTTGGCAGAGTTTTTAAAATCTAGTTCAACACTCACTTTTGAGTGTTGTGTTTGTTTAGGGTTTTCAAATCACAATTCTACACTCATTTCTCAAAACTCATTTCAAAATATAATCATTACTTTTCAAAACTCATAACCAAACACATAATTCAAAACTCTTTTCAAAACTCCATTCAAATCAATATTCTAAAAATATTTTAATTTTGTTAAGATTTACGATTTTTTTATTTTTTTTATTTTTAAATTTTTTAAATTTTTTGAATATTTTTAAATATTTTAATTTTTAAATATTACAATTTTAATTTTTTAAATTTTAAAATATTTTATAAAAATAAATTCAAACTCTATTTTATAAAAATATTTTTAAATATTTTAATTTTTTTGTTATGTATTTGGTTACGATTTGAGTGTAGAGTTGTGAAAGTAGTATGGAATTTGAGTTATGTGTTTGATTATGAGTTTTAAAATAATTTTTAATTGAGTTTTGTTTTATGTGTTTGGTTAGGATTTGAGTGTAGTTGTTTTTAAATTTAAAATATTAAAAATTTAAATTATTTTAATTTTTTGAATATTTAAATTATTTAAATTTTTACGATTTAAATTTTTTGAATATTTATTTTAATTTTTTACTTGTTAAATTTTTTAGATTATTTAAATAATTTAAATATTTATGATTTAAATTTTATGAATATTTATTTTGAAAAAAAAATTATTTCCTTTGTAGTATTTTCAATTAAAAAATTGATTAATGTTATTTTTTATTAATAATAAATTTTTTTAATTGAATTTTAAAAAGAGTTTGGTTATGAGTGTTGATCAAAATTTTCAATAATGTGAAAGTAATGTTTTTTGTTATGAGTTATAACAATTTGAATTAAGTTTTGAAAACTCTTTTCAAAACTCATAACCAAACAAATTTTCTTACTTCACATGTCAAATCAAACTTTCAAAACTCAATTCTACACTCAATTCAAAACTCAATTCCACACTCAATTCAACACTTTATTCAAAAACCATAACCAAACAAATTTTCTACACTCAAATCATAATTCTAAAACACACAAACTCAAAATACAACTCATATTCTCAAATCATAATTACAAAGCTCTACCAAACGGAGCCGATGTTTCATTATGTTGGCAAAAAAGCCAATACATAGACTTACAAGAGGGTGAATACAAACAAAAATATAACTTAATACATATCTAACGTATCTAATTTTGCAAGACTTTACGGCCAAAAGTTGTTAAATTTTCTAACATCTTAGGTAAGCCTAATCATAGGCTTTTTGAAAAGTCTTCTATAAAAGTAAATACAAAGAGACAAAATAGTTAAAGGAAAAACTACAATTATTTGCTCTTTTACTTTTATATAATTATATACCTTCCTACCCTTGGTTTTCAAAGAGATAGATATTGTAGATAAGCTTTGGTGAGTTGTTTTGTCGTTTTAGCGTCAATTTGAAGAAAGAATGTTCAATCACTTTCCATGAATATCTGTTCTTCGTGTCTGGATAAGGTTGGAGTCCATCAGAGACAATCATTTGATAGTGGGGTCCATGCTTCTATGCTTCCATCCTATTGATGAGATTGTGATATTCTTCTCGATGGATGGAGAATCGGATCTGGTCAGTATTGCTCATTCCAAAAATGTTTTACATCATCCGCGGTCATGGCTAGTTCCAACGGAAGATCCAAATTATTTCTCTTTTTGAGATTTATTAACATGTCAAGAGCCTCATTAATTTGTGTTGGAGACCTTTGATATGTTATGGGAAAATGGGTTACAAATAATATTCTTCCATCTGTAACCATGAATGGCAATTTTGCTGAGCCATGGATATTGGACGCTGCTTGTGAAACAGATATTAGACTGTCTATCCAATATTTTGTCAAAGAAAGTTTTTGGATATTTTCCAATCGCTCTCTCCGGTGATCTTCATCTAAATAATCATCTTCAAATTCAAAATCTTCAGTTTCTTTAAGATACCAAATTTGGTATGGTTAGAAAAAATGTTCTTGTTCTCACCAACCAACAGTGCTGGAGATCCAAAAAGTAAAATATTTGCCCCATCGAAAGCCTTTTACTATCCATGAGAGCATTGCTTTGATGATCATTAGATAATCTATCCATTGAATTAGATCTAAAATTTGGACAATAACTTGATTAGTTATTCCTCAATCTATATCCTCAAAAAACCATATGTCATGGTTTGCCATGATGGTTATTTTGGAAATTCTATGTTTCAAATTCAATTTATCATAAGATCGTTCTAAGATTTGTTTAATCTTATCATGATGATCTTCAACTCGATTTTTGATTAACATAAAAATTTCTTTTGGAAACAAAGTTCTTGCTTTTTCAAAAAGACAAATTTTTTTTATTTGTTCAAAAACTGGATCAGAAAACTCATCTGATATGAGGTCTGATAGTTGAAGAAAATTGTTTATTTTTTCAAAATTAAAATCTTCATTCCAATTCATTTGTTTAAGAATATTGAAATAAAGATTTTGTAAATTTTTTAATTTAGCTATTTGCTCAGCTAATTTGTTGGTCAGAACTCCCATATGTTTTCGAAATTTCACTTTGTTATCTACAATGTGAGTTTTCCAAACTCCATTGAGTTCTGTATAAATTTCTCTGGATATATCAGGGTTAAAAAAATCTTTTATTTCAGATTCATCTAGTTTAGATGTTTGAATATTAGTTAGAACTGGGTTAGTTCTCATTTGATTCCTTTGATAAATAGGCATAGCTGGTGCACTGTAAAAAGCTTTTTTAGCTTTGGTCATGCTATCATATGCTTTAAAGCTTGCTCCTGAGTATCCACAAACTTGTGTTTTGCAATCATTCTATTCTGTGTAAATTCCAGGTTGTCTTCCTACAAACACAACATAAACTTTTTCTTCTTTGGGGATTGATTTTTTAGCAATTGTCACCCAATCTCCTTGAACGGGTTGTTTACCCTTATCCGTTATTTCCTCTTGGTCTAGAGGTCTTCTACAAAAATTAAATTTACTTGTTTAGCAATTTAATTTTTTGAAACAATTTTTGCTAAGAAAATCTGCAAGAAAATTGTTAGTACCTTTAAGATATTCTACTTTAAAAGTATATTCAGAAATTTTATTATACCAGGCTAATCTTCTTCCTTGTTCAATAGGTTTTTTATTGATCAAGAAATCTCTTACTGCCTTATTATCAGTGCGTACAATAAAATTTTCTGGGACTAAATAAATATGAAAATTCTTTATTGCCAATTTTATTATAAGTAATTCTTTTTCGAAAATAATATATTTCTGTTCATTTGGTTTAAATGTTCAAGAATTATATCCGTAAATTAATTCTTCTTTTTATAATTTTATGGGTATTGAATTTTTTCTTGGTCTAATCCCATTTTCTAATAAAGGTATCTCTTTATCATGCTATAAATTACTGGGTATAGCTTTAAGAACACATCCCCAGCATGCTTCTGAGGCGTCTGTTTCTAAAATTAATTTATCATCTGTTTTAGGAAGATAAACATCCGGTAAGTTTTAACATTTTCTTTAATTTGTTTAATTAAAGCAACATCTTCTGCTGTCCATTTAAAAATAACATTTTTCCTTAATTTGGTTAACCAAGGAATTTCTATTTTTGAAAATTTTTTTGATAAAATTTCTTCCATAATTTAAAATGCCTAATAAATTCTGTAATTGTGTTATATTTTTAAGAGTATTAGGAAAATCTTGTACTTTGGACAAAATATGTTCTTGTAATTTTAAACTTTTTTGGTCTAAAATTGTTCCCAAAAATTCAATTGATTCTTTTTCTAGTTCAATCTTTTTTTGAGACAAAATAATTCCATATTTTTGGAATTTTTCACAAAGTAATTTTAAATGTTTCTTATGCTCCTCCTTGGTTTTAGAGAAGATAAGTATATCATCAATATAAACTACACAACAATTTTTAAGGCCTTTAAAAATTGTATCCATCCATCGTTGGAATACCTGTGGTGCAATATTTAACCCAAAAGGCATAACATTCTAGTGGTAATGTCCTTTTGGTGTACTGAAAGCTATCAATTTTTTTGACTTTTCAGTCAATTGAATTTGCCAAAATCTGCTTTTACAATCAAATTTGCTAAAGATTTTTGATCCTTTGGTTAAGTTAATCAAACATCTTTTTGTGGAATAAAATATCCATCAAATTCTAAATTTTCATTTAGCCGTTTATAGTTGACTACCATTCGGGCTTTTCCTCTTTTAATTTCAGCATGGTTTCTTACCATAAAAGCTGGATTAGAGTGAGGAATTTTAGTTTCTTCCATTAACTTTTTGTCTAAAAGTTCTTGGAGTTCAATATCAAATTCATCTATATCTTGTCTAGTATAGATCATTGGTCTTACTCTAATGATAACATTAGGGTCTTTCAATTTTAAACTACAATAACGTGGACTACGTTGCTATAGTTTTAATGGATGTTCACTAAAATTTTCTTCTAAAATTTTATAAATCCAGCGTGATTCATCAACGATTTTGATAATAGGAGTTAAATCACCACACGGCACGGGCGCAAACTCTTTATCACAAATGTATTTATGTTGTTCTAACAAGGGAATATGAATTAAGACATTGTTTATACTTAATGCAATAGTCTTTTCCTGTATTTGCATTGGAAGGTATTTATATATAAAATTATTTCAAAGAAGGAAATCTCCATGCATATACGGAAAACATAAGATTTTTGGTATAATGAATTTGCTATCATTTAACCAAATAGCGATATGTTTAACCTTGAATTGTATAGAAGTATGGTTGCCATCAATTCCAGTAACCAAAATTGGATGTTTCATTAATGTCCATTTTTCCTTTGGTATGGCATTCTATTTAGGGATGGCAATTTAAACCCGGCCCGACGGGACCCGATCCCCCGACCCCGAGTTGAGCAGTTTTTCCCCGAAAAATATCACCGACGGGGAGGGGACGGTATTCAAAAATTAATCCCTGATCAGTTTCGGGCCAGGGCGAGGATTAGTGTTTGATCCGTCCGTCCTCGTCCCCCCCGACGACCCCCCCCCCTCTCGTTCTCGATGTAATATTACTATTATACCCCCAGATATATATATATATACACATATATGAACCACACCCTAAAACACACACAACCTGTGTAAGTCACACCGCCCCTCTCTCTCTCTCTCTCTCTCTCTCTCTCTCCCCGCGCCGATCTCCTCCTCTCCCTACCGATCTCTCGTCGATAGCCTTCCTCCCTTCTCTCTCCTGGCCGATCTTCCTTCTCTACCTGCCGATCTCCCGCCTCCTCTTCCTCAGTTCGACCACCGATCGAGACCTCCCCTCCTCTCCAAACTCTGCTGCAAGCACAGCCCTAAGAGTCTGGCCACGGCAGCTCTGTTGGGACTGATGAGGAAGAGATGTTCGGCTGCCATTGTTGACACTCGTGTGCTTGTTCTTGACCCCTCTCTCTCTCTCTGTGAATGTTTCAAATTTTTTATTTTTTATACATGTGCTAGATGAGTGAAATGAAGATTATTGGTATATGATGTCATGGTATATAGATGAGTGATCGGTGAATGTATACTTCTTTGCATTATTTTATTTTATTTTATTTTGATCGGATCGTTCTTTGCACTATCAATATATGATTTGCACTATTGATCTGTGAATGTTGAAACAGATTTCGATCGGGGGAGTTTCGGGGTCGGGGAAACCCGATCCCCGTTGGGGCCGGGGATGGGGACAGTCATAGGCTCCCCGTCGGGGATCGGGGCCGGGGACATTTTCGCCATCAGGGATCGAGAATGGGGAGGGTGATCCCCGCCCCCGCCCCGCCCCGTTGCCATTCATAATTCCATTTACATGAGCTAACTGTAGCTTTTGTGTCTATGAGAACACTGAGGCTATAGGGTTTATAACCTGCAAAATTAAATGTTCCCAATACATATGTATACCTTCTTTTTTCCTGGCTAGGAGAAAAAATAATGTTATCATTTTTTGTTTGAAAATAATACATATATGCAGACTTAATATGTTCAAATTTTATTGTTCCTGGAAAAATAGAAATTTGAACATTGTTTGAAATAATAGATTCTTGATTAGAATTATTACTTGATTCTCCAATACTTAACTTTGAAAATGATTTGTTAGGAAAATCTTTTTCAAATACAGAAGTTGATCTTTTAATTTTTGGAACTGTATTTTCAATATATAAATTTTTTCTTGATACCTACATTTGTAATTGTGCAGGTTTTTTTGTTTTAGAAGATTCTCCTTCTCCCACTAGGTTTTGGATTAACCATTTTCGAGAAACTTCTAAATCACTCAAATTCATTAGACGAGGTTGTATTACCGTGTCAAATGGTCTTGGTTTAAAGATTTCAACGATTATATTATCGTTTGATCTTGTTTTTGTTTCAGGAAATTTGGTTAATTCGTGAATTATTTTCCAACAAATAGCCAAATCATGAGAATTTAATTTCATTCCTAATCCTTGTGTTTTAATTCTTATTCGGACTGTATCTTCAAGATTAGGATCATTTATGGAAATTAAAAAATTTGGTCTGACATTAAACCAAACTACTCCATTAGCCAAATTAGACTGAATTCCTCAATGATTGCTTTCATTGGGTCGGAAAATCTTTTATCAAAAATTACTGTCAAAATAGGAGTATCTATCCCTTGGCGAAATAAGGCTGTTATGATTACTTAAATTAATCCAATATGAATATATTGAATTTCAAGATATTTCTTTTTCCATCTTGCAACCTTTTTCTTATCAAAAAAAGGAATATCAATATTTCCCTCTTTAGACCATTTTGCTTGAGTGTTACCACTGTATTGTTCAAATAGTCTTGTTGAAAAAAAGTTAAATTTTGAAAGTTTGTAAATTTCTGGAACAACAACTTCTTACATTTTTTCGAATTTTGCTAATTCTTCGTCAGTAAAAGTTTTTTCTTCTCCGATTACATCTCCAAGTCGAATTGCCTGTAATTCTTCTTGAGATATACTATCTGTTTCTTGAGATATTTGTTGTCTATTATTAGTCATCATGAAGATTAGTTCTTCATCTGAACTTTCTTTATCACTAGAAATTTCATATAAGATTTCTTCTTCATAAGAAATTTCTTCTCCATATATTATTTCAAAATCTTGTTCTTCAAGGACTTTGATCATTTTCTTTGCATTTTTTTCCCTTTTTGGGCATTCGGGTGCATAGTGACCTTTTTCGTTACAAATGTAACATTTACAAGTTTTCTTTTTTGAAACACTTGTTGGTTTCTTTTTTCGAATTTACTTTTTCTTTTTTGAAAAAGTTTTGTTCTTTTTCTAAGGTTTCCATTTATATTTTCTACGTTTTTTGAAAAATCCTTTTCTTTTAAGAAATGTATTACAACTATTTTTCCAATTTTCTTTTAAAATTTTATCACAACATTTTTTACCGTATTGTGAGTTGGAAATTTGATTTTTTATTTGTTTTTTTGCATTTGCTTCTAGACACCGATCTACTATCAGTCTTAGAACATAATTAATGTGAAATCCAAGATTATCATATTCTTTTTTTCCCATTTTTTTGAGAAAAACAAGATATGTTTTAATACATAACTCATCCCATGGATTAGAGAGTTTATGAAAAAATTAATCTAAGCAGGGTTGATTTACTGGTGGATCAATAAAATAATAATATTTTTTAAAAGTTTGAACATAGTCTTCAAAAAGACAAATATTACATAATTCTAATTTAGTCAAAATATAATTTGCATCTGCTTGTAAATTAGTATCTCCTGCAAAATCACATAAATTTTCTTTTATGATTTTTGCAATTTCAGCTAAAATTGTGTCAAGTGTGAGAAAATTTGTTAACAAAGCTGTTTTTTGACTTTTTCCAATTTTAGATTTTTCCCACTGTAGCACAGAGCAAATAATTGTAGTTTTTCCTTTAACTATTTTGTCTCTTTGTATTTACTTTTATAGAAGACTTTTCAAAAAGCCGATGATTAGGCTTGCCTAAGATGTTAGAAAATTTGGCAACTTTTGGCCGTAAAGTCTTGCAAAGTTAGATATGTTAGATATGCATTAAGTTATATTTTTGTTTGTATTCACCATCTTGTAAGTCTATATATTGGCCTTTATGCCAACATAATGAAGCATGTAAATTCTCTCCATCTTTGAGCTTTCTTCCTTTGTCTCTAATTTCTCTATCATAATTCCTTATTCCATAACTCTACCATAATTCCATAATAAAAATAGAAAAAAGCTCCTTTCCTTTTTTGTTTTGAAATTGGTATTAGAGCTTGGTGAAGAGCTTTTGAAAGCAAGATCAAGCTATGTAAGTATTTCTATCTATGTATAAATTTTTGATATATATATAAGTTTGTATGGTGTGTTTTATGATATTAAAAAAAAAAATTTAAATTAAAAATTCCGTCTAAGTTTTTTTGTGTATCCTTTGTATTTTATACCTTCATAATTATTTATTTCATTTATAGTTGTTGTAAAACCTATATGCTTAGTGTATGTCAAAACCCATATACTTATTAAGATCTTTTGACTATTGGCCATAATTAAGTCTTTAAGATCATAAAGAGAAATTTTAGTCACCAGATAATACATTAGGAGAGTCTTAGGTACCAACAACAATTTTAAATGGCAATTAATTCTGACGATATAATATGCTTTGGAAATATAAAAAATAATGTTAATAACAAATATGATCATAATTTGCATATTACTAAAGAGTCTACAAATATAAATAGTGTGTGTTCTAGTTTAAATAATATTACTGATATTATGTGTTCTTGGTTTTCTAAATTAGATAAAAATCAAAAAATAAATCAAAATTATCTAGAGACCAAAGTTGAGTCTATAGAATCTAAAATAGACAATTTGGGTTCTATAATAAATATTGACTTAAATAAAGAAGCAAAAAACCAAATAAACAATTTGGTGACAAAATTAGAAACTATATCCTTTATAAACAATGATGGAATGAATAGTCTAGGAGATAGTTACATTCCTAAGCTATTTTATGGTACAGAAGATATTATGGTACTTCAAACCAATATCTATAATAGGATTGAATATGAAAATATTATTGAAATATTGGATTATTGGAGAAAATTATATAAAGACCCAGATTTAGGTATTGATGAAAGAAATAGGCTACTCAATCAGATAAGAGAAACTTATCTCGAAAATGAAGCCCTTTTACAACACTTTAATTATGATATTAATATGTCAACTAATGATGATGACAGCCAATTATCCTCATCTGAAGAAACAATAGATCAAGATATTTCATCAGAAATAAATAAAGGGAAAAGAAAGGCAGAAGAGCCAATTGATCCCGAATTATTTGGCACATGGGGAAATAGAGAAAATTTTGACTTTATTCAAACAAATGAAGTTAAAAATGAAACTAACATTGGAAGTACCTCCAATCCTACACCTGAGCCAGTAATATCTAGAAAAGATAATAATCATAAGTATCCAATAGCTCAAAATGGTACTTATTTAGACTTGTCTCATATTCCATTTAAGGATAAGGAACAAACAATTAATGATTGGGCACAATCCTTGTCCATTATTATTACCAATTATAAAAATAGCTGGTCAAATAAAAAATTCCTTGACAAGGAGAGAAAGAGGCTAGGATTAGGGTTAAAATTTGAATGTTGAAGGTGAAGAATATTATACGGATAAGTGGTGTGATTTTTTTTTTTTTTTAAAGGCAAATTACGACAATAGGTTTTGAATTTTGATCCTTATGTTATTTTGGCGCCTATAATTTTAATTGGTTTGATTTTGGCTTTAAATTTATTATTTTGTTTTTAATTTGGTTCAATTGATTGAAATTAACATTTCTTTTACAAAATATAAATATATAAGTGACATATGTCACATTTTAAAAAAAAATATATATAAATTTATTTAACTTAGTGAGTTAACCTCACTAATTATTATTTTCTATTAAGAATACTACCGATATTATCAATTGGATTAAATTGACACAATATGTTAAATTAAGAATTAAAATTGAGACTATCTAAAAAAGAGATAAAAATTAAATTAATTAAAAATATAAGAATTAAAATAATATAAAAGACAAAATATAAGAATTACCGATATAATTCCTCATTTTTTTCAGTAAGAAAAAGTGCGGTTTGAGACTAGATGATCCCTCTAGTGTTTTTTATTTGGACACTTTTTTTTTTTTTTTTGAACGTAAAAAAAGGGGATCTGAGGTGTCATCACGTCCCCTGTGGGCCCTAACCCCGGGGTAACCGGTTGCCAGTTAGGAATTAACCCCTACCATGTGGGGGACCCACCACCATGCAGCTGTGGAGCTGTCACCACTCACCGCAGCCGAGGCTCGAACCGGTTGACAGAGGGGTCGAGGGGTCCAAGGGTCCACACTCCCCCCAGGATTCGACCCTGGGTCAACCTGAAATGACCAGGTGCTTTCTCCACCAGGCCACCACCCCTGGTGGTTTTTTATTTGGACACTTGTCAAAGCACTTTTTATAATTATTTTCAAATTGAGCCCTACCATCGGAAAATCAGTAAAAAGCCATGGAGTCAAAATCTTGGAACTAAAATCTATTTTTGTAAAACATTAAGGATGACATTTATATGCTTTTAACAGTTTTTGGTTATTTTGAAAAGTAGGTTAAAAACTAATTTTTTAATTCTTTTTTTATTATTATAAAAATGAATAAAAAAAAAGTAAAAAGGTGACATGATTCAAAAGAGGTTAAAAGTCAAAAAGTAGCTTAATCTCTTTGCCAAAAGAAGCCTTTGTAATGCTTTATTACTATTTTTTTGGGTTGTTTTTAATTACACATTTCATCCCGTAGTTTGACTTAAATTTTATTTTAATTCTTATAATATTAATTTGAACAATTTAATTCTTACAGTTTTAATTCTAGTTTCAATTTAAACATTCTATTTTATTTAAATTTTTGTTGAAGTGTACATCTTCTAAAATTGATAAGTACTCTAAAACTATTAATAATTTTAACTTTTAATTTAGACAGAATGATCAAATTGAAATATTAAAAAATTGACAAATATTTCAAAATTACTAATTTTAACCTCTTATATAGACGAAATGGTTAAATTGAAATTAGACTTAAAGGATAGGGATCAAATTGTTTAAATTAAAACTATAAGAATTAAAGTAAAATTTAGATTAAACTACGGGGTGAATATATATATATATATATTTTTTTTCTCAAATCTGGGTTTCTTGCCTGTACTAGTGAAACTAGCAGCCATGAGAACTTGATCAGTGATTAACTGATTATTCAGCTCTATAATTCTTATAAATGGCATTGCAATTTTAGTTTTTCAACTCAAAAAGAGTAATACCCAACAAAAAAAGAAAAAGAAAAAAATAAAAAATACAAAATACAAAATTTATATAAATGATAATGAATTATGGGCCTATTACTTTAAGGGAAATTCTATTTACACATTATAAATTATCTCAGTGTACAACATTATTTAATTCACACATTTGATATTTTTAGCTTTTGATTTTCTACTCAAAACACAACACAATCTTCCTTTTTTACCCTATGACACAAAAAATATATTTCAGTACACACCACCATACACATCACACCCTATACATAGTTCACCCTCACCTTCATCATAATTATACATTGGAGGTGATGACACATTGATGAAACGATCACGGGCATTAAAGATCTTGGATTCTGACCTCCGAAGATCTACGATTCTCACCTTTGAACCTCACCTACAATAATTTTTCCCATCTGTTTTTGATTTGAGTAATGATTCACCTTCCATAACTGTTTCTATTTTGAATTTGGCTCGACACTAGTTATCTGAACATATTATTATTGTACAACAAAGTAAAATTGAATAAATTTAATATGTTCGAAATATTTTTGTTAAACAAAATTAATAATTTCATACTTTTATGCTAGACAACTCAACTCGTTTGAATATCATGTTCAATTTTTTTATGTATGAGCATTTAATATTTCGTCAAACTTAATACTTTGAACAAAATAGTTTTATTCGTATATAAATATTTGAACATTTTGTAAATGTTCAGCTCTAATTAATCAAAAGGTGTGATGAACAAAACCATCTTTCCAGTGATTTTATGAACGAGAAAAACAAAAAAATAAAATTAACTTTATAAGTTGTAAATTACAATTTTTATTGATGCATTGTTCCAAAGAAAGAATTTGAGTGTTATTCATGATGTGTAAATCTTCCAAACCGATTAATTTCAATGTTGTGAAACTCTAAATTTTCAAAGATGATAATATTTTGAGTTGGAAATAGAAGTATAATGGAGAAGAGACTGATGTAAACTAATTGATAATAAATAATATTATGAGTGTAGTGTGTTAGATTATAATAGAGAAGATGATAAAGAAATACATCATTTATATGTCTATATGTAATGGTGTGCATAAAGTGTTTCGTCTTCCGGTGTATAAATTCTTTAGATTGATAGAATGCACACTATTATTGTCCTCAATAGTCATCGTATTTAAGGATATTATTGTAATATAAATTTAATGTTTTAATAATATGTACTGAAATAATTCATAGTGTGTAAATAAAATTACTCTTACTTTAAATTACAAATTTTATCTTTTAATTACAAAAATGCCCCTATGGCATCATTCTAATGCAAAATTTTGTATAATCTTTTTGAAAAAAAATGAAAAATAAAAATTACTTAGAAAAGATAACAATGTCTAAAATATAATGTTCGCACACCTATAAATACAGATTACTGTCAACTGTATATGCATCCATAACCAAGAAGAATCCAAGAAAACATGGTGGACAATGCATGGTAGAATCTTAAAACGAGCCTACCATGAGTCTTTAAAGTGAAGTTAAAAAGGACAAATGAGATTGATGAGTCACTTTAGTTACTTTAACACCTTTTATTATTTATTTATTTTTATTTTTTTTCAGATTCGAACGCCATGACAGTCATATAAACGAACAAATTAATAGACGTCCTAAAACCATATCTCCACGTGTGCATGTACAATGTCAAATGATAAAGTAGCCTTAATCCCTTCTCCTAAGTTATCCTTTAATAGACAAACACAAATTGCCTAGGAAAACAGCACTGTAATTTTTGGAAATAATAAAGTTATCTTTTTCTCTAATAATTTAAAATTTTAGATGAGTTGTTATTCAATAATTTTAGTAAGGTTTTATTTGACAATTTATTTATTTATTTATTTTGACTAAAATAGTTAAAAAGTAAAATTAGAAAAAAAAAAAAGATTAAAAGTCTCAAAAAAATAAAAAAATAAAAAAATTCAAACATCTCAATAATATGATTTTCGATACAATTAAGAAAGTCATTCCTAAATATATTAATCTTTTTTTAACTTACAAAAAGTTTAAAAATTACTTGAAAAACCAATTCCCAAATGAAACATTCATATTAAGATTGCTGATTAAAATAAATCATAAATAAATATATTATTGTTGTAACTCCGTGTTCGGTCAAATTAAGGATCCATCTAGGCTTATGGAATTCTTGACCAACTTATTTAGGCTTCATTTAGATGTAGGTTGGTTTTTTAATTTTTTTTAATTATTTTAAAAATAAAATAATTATGATTTGAGTGTGATATTTTTTAGTTTGGGACTAAAAAATCTATTTTATTGTTTAGTGACTATTTTAGCCCTTACCTATCCCAATCCAACTTTCCAAACCAATGCTTAAAAATTTAAGTTGTTAGAGGAAGTGACAATTTTATTATTTATATTATATTTTTAATTTTCATAGATTTCAATAAGTAAATTTCATTAAACATAAATTTATCAAAATAAATGTGTACAATAAAAATTAAGAAAAATTACACTGGTAGTCCTTACATTTTATCTCTTGTGTCATTTTGACCTACACTTTTAATTAATTCAATTTTGACTATTAATTTTAGATTTTATGTCAATTTGGTCCAATTGTTAATGTCGTTAGTGATTTTGACAAAAAAAAAATCACTAAATTGATTGAGATTAATTCACTAAGTTAAGTAAGTTCATAATTTTACACTTACAAATATGATACATGCCACTCATATGCGTATTTTTCATTAAAAAAATATTAAGAGTATTATCAATTAGACCAAATTAAGACAATCATAAATTCAGGGTTAAAATCGAGCTAATTAGAATTACATTGATTAAAATGACACAAAAATTAAAGTATAAGAACTACCATCATAATTTGTTTTAAAAATTACAATATTTGGATGCCTGAAATAAATAAATAAGGACCTAGAGCCCTTCCAGTCCTTGACTTGTACTAGATGGCATTGTTTGACTTTGTAGAGTTCACCATGAGTCTTATTTTGATGATCTGAACCGTTTATTTTATTGAATATTTCATGTATATCAATCATAAAAAAATTAAGTCAATACGATGATCATAACATATTCAATTCATCGCGTTTATCATCAAAAAAATAAAAAAAAAACATAGATGACAATTATATTTTTAAAAATAAATCATTCATTTTTTAGTGACAAACATGATAAATTAAATAAATTACGAATATTAAATCTACCTAATTTTTTTATATGAATAAAATATATGAAACACCCGACAAAATAAACGATTTAAATCTTAAAACAAAACTTGTAGTTAGTCCCACAGATCCAAATAACCACTTCCAATAAATAATAATAAATAAATAAATAATAGCTCAATAACTCTATTACCGTGAGTTGTTGAGTTGCGCGCTCCACCGAAGTAGAAAATAGTTGGAGTCTCTACTAAAATTTTAAAAGCAAGACTTTAACATGCCGTTGATATGATGGTCAGTTTGATCCTTCTAGTTTTAATTTGTTTGATTTTATTTTTTAATTTAATTAATTATGTCATTTTAATTTAATAAATAACGATTATTAAATTAATTTAACAGAAAATCAAACAATGTGTCAATTTGATCTGTGTATTTTTCACAATGTGTCAATTTAGTCCTTGTTAAAATCGAGAAGATTGAAACTATAAGGACTAAATTGACACATCGTGTAAAGTACATGGACCAAATTGATACATTGTTTGACATTTCGTTAAATTAACTTAACAACCGTTATTTATTGGACTAACATGACACAATCCGTTAAATTAAGAGACAAAATCAAGCAAATTAAAATTACAGGGACCAAATTGACACATCGTATAAACTAAAAGGACTATTTGCATAATTTATCCTATTAAAAAATATCAATAATATTACTTTAGTTAAATTAGAAGTTATGAGACCAGATCTATTATAAAATTTTGGTAAACTTATGAACCTAAAAAAAAAAAAAAAAAAATTCTGAAGTTTAATAAAAAGTTATGAGACCAGATCTATTATAAAATTTTAGTAAACTTATGAATCTAGAAAAATTGAATCAAAATTTTATTCAGAATAAAAATGAATGTGCCTAAATTCAACTTGCGTTGTGGGCCTTTGGGAAGTGTTTTTTTTTTTTTTTTGTGTTTTTTTGTTAATAAAACACTAAAAGACAAAATTGTTTTTTAAAAAAAAACAAATTCAGACAAAATGTCTCATCAAATCTATAATCATTTTACTTTTTCTCTTACAAACATCATATCCAACTAAAAAAAAAAGTAACTATCTTTCCAAATACAAAAATTTTAATCTCTTAAAATAATCAAAAAACTAAAAAAACTTAATAAAATAATAACTTTTCAAACACCCATATAAGATACAACTAGACTCTTCATTTGTGTTTCTGAATAAATTTATGAGACAATTTTGAATTTTCAACACCACTGATAAAATCCCTTCACAAACACCCATATAAGATACAACTAGACTCTGCATTTGTGTTTCTGAATAAATTTATGAGACAATTTTGAATTTTCAACACCACTGATAAAATCCCTTCACAATATTTATCAAGTGGGTTAAATACTAAGTTATAAAAAAAAATAAAATAAAATAAAATAAAAAAATCCTTTTACAAGTCTTGGATTACAAAAAATGGGATTTGATGGTAAACTTTGTACTGTCTAATTTCTCTTTTAAAATGACAAGAATTATATGGATCATTTCAAAATCATCTAATATTTTAAAACATGTTTATTTTACTATACTACCCTTATACATATATATATATATATATCATATTTGCAAACACTTCTCTCTATCTCAATCTCTCTTCTTTCTGTCTTACTCTCTGTACCACTGTTGCTCTCCATCGGTACCACCGACGCTCTCCATAAGCACCACTGGCAAAACTCTTCCTATACCGTCTTTATCACCATTATTGCTTATCTCGTCTATGATCTCAGATCTGAGATCATTCACCGTCATCGTCGCCGAAAATTACAATTTGCAGTTCGCGAATCTCAAATTTGAAATCCTTCACTCTCTCTCCCTCTGGTTCTAACGGTTCACGTCCTCTGTGTATGTGTATTACGCGCTCTCTCTCCCTTTCTCTCCTTCTTCTTTTCTTCTTTTCATGATACTCTATTTTCAAACTTTGTCGCTTTATCTCTCTCTCTCTCTCTGTCTTTTCTTTTCATGATACTTTGTTCTTCAGACAATAAAATTTTACTCTGGTTCATGATGCAGCCATCTCCTGTAAAGTCATCCTCGCAGTATGTTTCAGAATAAAATTTTACTCTGAATCAGAGTAAAACATAGTAAACTTTACTTTGATTTAGAGTAAAATTTATTATGATTCCAAATAAAATTTTACTATTATTAAGAAGATTAGCATGTCATTAACCAAAATAAAATTTTACTGTTACAAAAAACAAAGTACATAATGAACAAATCAAAGTAAAATTTTACTTTTAGATCTATGGAAAAAAAAAAAAAAAAAACTCCTAATTTTTTATTGCATTTTCTTGATTTCTCTTCTTTTTCTTTTCTTTTCTTTTTATATCAAATTTAAGTTCATTTATCTTAGATCTGAAGTTATTGAACTCAAATATGAGTTTGTAAGTATCAAATCTGAGATGGTGGTGGTTTGACGGTAAAAATAGCGGTTGCTAGCCGACGACAAGGATAAGCAATGACGGCAGATGATGAAGATAGTAGAGGCGATGAACAACCATCGAGTTGATGAATAAAGAGAGTACTGTAAAAGAAAGAAAATAAATAGAGAGTATGATGATCAAATAAAATATTCAAATAACAATTTTTTTTTTCTTCATATAAGACTTTTTAATTATGAGGAGCTTTTGAAAATACTAATTTTTGTTTTTTTTGTCCTTTTATGAAGAAAAGAAAATTAAGAGGGGTTTATAGTCAAATTTTCCTTACAAGGAGTTCTAAACACAGAATGCGAACATATCACAACTATAAATATAAATATTTTTTATCTCACATTTTATACATTCTGTATTTGAAACTTTATGTATTTTAAGAACTACTAATTAAATTTAAAATTCTTCACTTCAAGAATGAAGAGGAAAAGAAACGAATGGTGAGAAAGAGAGGTCTAAAAAAGCGAAAGCTGGCGGGAAGACAGACCAACAGAGGGAACATTTCACGCCTATTCATGTCGGGGCTATCAACATTGCACATCAGCAATTTTGGTATAGATTGATGATTTATTTACACAATTTTTCTCCCGAGTCTTTCCAAATGAAATTGTTATCGATAAGAGTCTGATTTTTTTTTAATAATAGTCTCATTCGGTAGGATTCGGAAGAAAAAAATTGTGTGAATGAATTATTACTATTTTGATATATCATAATAACTGTTTTCACAGCCTACTACGTCCTCTGACCCAAACTTGACACACTATAATAGAGAGAGAGAAGAGAGAGAGATTGCTTTATTGCCCTTCTTCTGATTACTGGTGGTTTCTATTTGCTTTATTCGTTTATAGTCTTGGTCCTTGCAAAAAGCAAATTCTCTGGATTCCTTTCTTTTTAGACTATTATTATCACCAACTCACACTTGTATTACAATAACATTTATGTAGTTATATTACAAGATTTGCACAAAAACATTCTTCTCTACCCATAAAAGGGACGAATACTATACAAATTAACAACAGTTATAATTTTTTTTGTGGTCATGTGATATGCAGTAATAAAATTTTAATAACTAAAATCGGGTTCACTAGAATAATATATGATAATACCAAGTTTATTTGAGCAATTATACGTTTATTATTTGGATAGATCATTTATATTTCAAGTTTTCTATATGCACGTAATTTGATTACAACCCTCTTATATGGAGTAAAACTCATACATTTAACCAGTCACAATTCATCTGAAAGTGTTGCACCTAATTTTGTGATCAAATTTTATACACTTAAAATTATATTTTTTATTTATCATTTGATATGACATATTCTATTATATTATTGATTCAATAAATCTCCCCTACATAACATTAATTTTTAAAAATTTTAAAGTGTATAGTAAATGGTATACACACATAAGGCAGATCAAACCAATATATCCAGGAGGAAAGAAGGTTTCCAAAAGTAACAACACTACAGACTCACCTTTATTAATTAGAATTTATCTAGAAAAAAAAATTAATAGTTCAAATTTATTTTACTTATAGATTCCACACTTCATTAATTTAATCTCTACCATACAAACATATTTGGGATAAATCATGAATTCATAAGAGTGAGTTCCTACCATTTTTCTTCCAAAAGAAGAAGAAAAATACATCAAATTTTTTTTTTTGGTGACTTATTGATATTTAACCTATTGCCTATATCTCTATCCCAAACGATATAAACAAAATACCATGCATTATGAAATTGTATTTTAAATTTTATTTCAAAAATAAGATGGATAGTATAAATTTAAATTAATGAAATATTAATTACACTTAAAATAATTGTAATTTATAAATATAATTTTTTAAATACTTTTTCTGAAAGGTTAGTATTATTAAACAAAATATGACAATCCTTCACTTCGATTTGTTTGAAATGCATGGTTTTGAGCAGAATTTTGGCGTTTTGCAGACACTTTGTCTCCATCTCTTCAATTCCACTCTCAAAACAAACAAATAAGTACGTCCATACTACTTATTACAAAATCATTTTTAACAGTAGTATCATGATGTGCTACTCTCTCCCTCTCTTTCTGTCATCATATGTCATATAAAAATTTATTTATGCATAAAATTTATATAAAAAATATTATAAAAATGATGTAAAAATAATATTATTATAAACATAAATCATTTTTATAGGCATTTTATTTTAAGGTGAAAGATACTTATTAAGCCATATCATTATATATATAATTTTGCATAAAATTTTAAATTACAGATCATTACTCATTATATAGATACATACAAATACATAAGTCCTTAAGAACACTTTCTTGGAGAGCTGAAATAATCTAGAACCAACTTTTCCCTAGTTCTACAAATCTGAGTCAAGGGCACCTTGGAATTTGCATTTTGCTTTGTGTAATCATTAGATTAGTGTCCAAGATTGAATAGAGCAAGGTTTTTTTTTTTATTTATTTATTTATTTTTGGATCAAGAATAGAGCAAGTTTAATTACATATATTCATGCTAGACTAATGAAGATGCTGCTAAAGAGAGAGAAGAGCATGATCACCTACTACTATTAAAGTTTCAAAATTAACCTATAATGGAACACTGCTTAGTTCTATTACACATTTGCCGTTTTGAAAGATGATGAATTATATTTCAATATTGATATCAACGATACAGTTATACATCAATTGATATTAGACAGTAGTTATCAATATTGAAAATCCAAAGCTCAATACATATTAGTTCATATTTATCAAGCTCGTGCCATCAAATCTAAGACAATGTTCTTCAATAATAGGAAAATTTAAAGTAAAACTAACATATATAGACAATTAGTAACAATTCAAACCAGCTTGCTTTTTTCTAGTGATTTAAGTCCATAATAATTTCAGTTTATACAGCTGAATAAAAGGATTTTTGGATTCTGTCAATCCATGCAACTAATTATAATGCCAATGCCTAGAAAAATTAACATGAGAGTAATGTATTTTCCATGAAAATCAGCTCATTTTAGATAAACAAAATCACAAATCTTGGCACACTTTTTTATACCAACACACAATTTTACACTGACACACAACACAAAAGTGCTTCTTAAAACACATAAAACAAGATAAATAAAACACACATAAGTATATAAAAAACACACTACCAGTTCTTCTTCTCCAGTATGTTATATATGACGATGATGAGACAAGTACTTCCTCAATCAACCCCTTGCAATTTCATCGTTGTTTCATTATCTTCAACGGCAATGAAGCTTGAAACTTAAGGTGCTTCAGTCCTTCACTGTAACAGTCATTCAACTTTGTACCAATGATCTTTAAGAAGAATTCATTCCAGAAATTTCAGTCCAAGTATTCCCACCCAAGTACTGATTATTATTATTATTCTCAAAAATACCCATAAACTGTCTTGACAAGTTAAGCCCTCCTTGGTTTTTCTCTTCCATTTTCGCCGGAGCAGCCACCAGAGCAACACCAGAACCACCACCACCCAGTGGTGCCACCGTCTCAACCTGTCCCGCAGATCGATTTTGAACAACTTCACTTTGATGATACGGGTAAAAAATCCCCGGAGTTTCAAGACCGGTCAAGAAAGGCAATCGCCACTGATCAGCTCCTCCTCCACCACCCGATATCTGAAACCCCAAACTTGTCAGCCCAGCACCACCAGTCGCCGCCATTTGTGCCTGAAATCCACCACTAATAATACCCGAATTACCCCCTCCACCGCCATACTGACCTAGGTTTTGTAAAGCCGAATCCATGAAGGGTAATTGTGTAAAATGACTACTAGGCATGTCTGTGTTGTTGTTGCAGCTAGAGGGGCTTGGACTTGGGCTTGTGGATTTAAGCCCTACCACTGCCTTTTGATCGGTGGTGACCTGAGATTTTGAGCTACTACTGTTCTTGATTTTCTTGTTTCTCCGGCAGCCTCCACCCACCGGAACATTCCTTAGAGCACCACCTCGTGTCCAGTACCGGCGACACGTCTTGCAGAAGTGCCGGGGCTGTGTGAGATTGTAGTTATTGAAGTAGCAAAATTTTGTATTGGTTGATTCGCATCGCGGGCACTTAAGTCCTGCCTCTGGCTGAGGAATCTTCGCTATCCGCGCTCGATCAACCATCGAACCAGGTCTGATTGAGCCACCACCACCGCCACCAACACCCACTTGAGGTGGCGGCGGCGGCTGAAACTGAGAATTTTCGCCACCACATACTTCTTGATGGTTTGGTTGCTGTAACTAAAAAAAAAACCCCCAAAAATTAAAATAACAAAAAAGAAAGTGAAGAGAAAAAACTAATATCTGGTATATCCAAGAAGAGATTACAAAGGAATATGAATATTATTGATCTTTTTTGAATTAATCTATCTTTTTGATGTGTAAAGAAATTGAAGAAACCTTACCTGGTGCCAATTGGGTTGATCTAAATAGAGTGGAACAGATGAGAAAACCATGTCTTTAAGTTTGGATCTCTCTTTATCTTTTTGTAAAGGTTGATGGATTGTTTTTTGAAATATATGGTGGAGAATCAAAATCAGAGGTGAAGAATACCAGAGAACTAAGAAAGAGAAAGAGAAAGAGAAAGAGAAAAAGAGAAAGAAGATGAAAGAAAGATAGGTGAAGCTTTCTTTTTAAAAATTTTGTTTTTGCTTTCATTCTTCATTTCTTTTTGTTTTATTGTATTTTTTAGGGTTTTTGAGTGGGCGAAGTTTCTTCGCCTTTAAGCTTCTTTGTTGATATGCAGTGGACCGGGATGAGTTAGTGCTTGGAATAGAAAGAGACTAGTGAGGACTCATGCATGGAGAGAGACAAGGATAGAGGTGCGGAGGTACAATCACACTCTCAATTTTTTTTAAAAAAATATTATGTATTATATTATAAATTTTAAAATAATTAAAAATTATAAAAAATTGTAATACTTTCAAACATAATTTCACACCTTATAATGATAATTTTCAATCCGTCTCTGGACAGAGAAAGAGAGAATAGAGTGTACAGACTAGATGGCCATACTGGTTGGGATCACCCCACGTAATTGAATTTCAAATGGAGGAGGGCACAGGTCATATTTGCTCAGGATCAATACCTTTGTCATATGAGCAAACTTTTGTTTTTTTGGTAAATTAAAAAAAAATAAAAATGTTAGAGATCTCAAAAGTTTTATCCATTTTTTCTACCAAATGTCTCAATTACAAATACACTCATCTCAAATTTGTTTAAAATATAAATTGTTTTTTGTTTTTTTTTATCGGCGAAAATCAGTAATTAGTTGTTAAATTAGCACATTAGGGGAGTTGAAACTCACACCCATACACCTTGCAAACAAAATCTTGGCCTCCCATTTTATTCTTAAGAGTGGAACCCAAGACCTCCCATTTAGGAGAGACTTGCTGGCCAAAGGGCTATAAATTGTTCATAGTGGTTCTTGTAATTACATCCCGCTCTTCCAAGTTTTTAATTGCTTAACAAATAATCTCTTTTTATTAATAAATTGTTGAGTCAATTAATAATTTTTAATGATATCAAAAAATATATTTCAAATAATAATTTATGTAATTTTATAAGAGAGTAGTTAAGAATTTTAATTTTTTTATTAATTCTATTAAATAAAAAATTAATTAATAAAAAATATGATAAAAAAATATTTATAATTTTTAAAACCACAAAAAACCATCTGTATTTTAAATAAATTTTAAGAGTTACGTTTATAATTTACTCTTTATTTTTTTATAACTCAAATTGATATGGTGGTCTGGGATGAATTCATGTGATGCCCAAATTGGTATCATTGGTTAAAACTTCTATACTTTTTATTGATTTTTTGAAAGGCAAATTAATAAATATTAATGTTTTGTTCGGGAAGAAATTTTTTAATTTTATTTTTTTGACTATTTTAGCTTGACTAAAAAAGTTCCGATTGGAATGAAATTTTGGCTTTTTTTTTTGTAGTTTTGCAAAAGAAAAAGTAAAATGATTATAGTTTGAATGTGATATTTTGTCTTATTAACTTTTTAATCTATTTTATCTTTTAATTGGTTAAATTAAGGGCACTCGATCCATAAATTCAATTTTGATTTTTCTTTGTCAAAATATCCACACTTTAAAATATTTTATCCATAAGGATTTTTAGTCACAAAATGACTAAACTAACCACATATATATATATACCCTCTATATATATATATATATATTTCTTTGTCTCTTCTCACTCTCTTCTTCTTTTTTGATCTGAACCGCCACCACTGCCGCCCCTTTCCTCACATCAACCATGCTATCGGCGCGCAAATTTGGCTCTCTCTCTCTCTCTCTCATCTTCTCTCTTATCTTCATCTTTTTCTCCGATCTGTCTTTGGTAGCCGATCTTCCTTCTCCACCAATCTCCTCTCGCAAAATGACCAAACTAACCATATATATATATATTGTTTCAATTTCTTCTAGGGGTGCTTGCAGATCCTTTTTGTGCAGTTTGCGGTTCAGTTTTGACTGGCTCGCATCTATGCGGTTTGGGAAAAAGTCAACCCGCAACCGCCCGCAATGCAATTTGCGGTTTATGCGGATAGGATTTGCAGATGTGCGGGCGGTTGCGAGCGGTTTGCGCACTACAACAAGTTGGGTCTTGGATGACAAATTTTTTTTGTCTCCAAAAAGCTAATTTCGTCACTATAGATATTTTTGAGGAAATATTTTTGTCACCGGATTCGTCATTGAATGTTTGTCACTAAAAAGTATCGTGACGAAAAATAATTTCGTCACCAATGAAATTACTTCAATGACGAAACATTTTTTCACCAATAAAACAACATTTTGTCATTAAAAATCCTCATTTTCGTCACCAAATAGTTATTCAGTACCATATTTATAACTTTAGTTGACGAATAAATTTATCACACATGTTAATCATTGATGAGGAAATAATTTCGTCACAGTAAGATGTAAAGTTGACGAAATTTTTCGTCTCCAAACATCATACATGGGTGACGAAATATATTTCGTGGCAAAAATATATATATATATGTGACGAAATTTTTAGTCACCAAATAACAAAATCAATGACAACTTTCATATATAACTTGTAATAAATTTTGTCACAAAAAATATTTATTAGCGACGAATAATCACTTTGTCATAATAATAAGTACAGATGACGAAAAAAATTCGTCACTAAACTTTTCCCATATTTTATATTTCAATTTAAATTATTATTTCACAAATATCTCTGCTCATATCCCAATAGCCTTTTAAATGTAGTAAGAAATCCATTAGCTATTATACACCACTCCACAAAAAAAAAAAAAAAAAAAAAAAAAAAAAAAAAAACACTAAAAAATTTATATTATAAATCAAAATATATCTATCAAACAAATTTAATAATAATCCATTAAGTATAACAAAAAAAAAAAAAAAAACCATCAAAGCAAATTCCAAAATAAACTAACATGGAGTCCACAAAAAAAATAAAATAAATTAACACTCGATCTTGATTTGCAACTAAAACTAAGTATCAGTTCAGAAAAAAAAATAAAAATAAAATTCAACACTTGATCTTCATTTGCAAGAATGCTTCCAGATGTCATCAAAAACCAATCTGCAAAGAAAATAATGAAAAAAAAAACATTAATATATTATCAATTACATCTAAATTGATATTTAAATAATTTTATTTTATAAACTAATTTAGTAGAAATGCATATAACAATCCAAAACTTCAAAAAGTTGAAGTGATCCTTGATGATAACCAACACGGATAACAGAAGATGACAAAAGATTGCAGGAATACCATGTATCACTAGTACTAATGCCAACAAGAACCAGAGAGAATCACAGGACATGTTTGACACAAACTAATCAGCCCACAATTTTTACAGGAGTTAACATTTTCATCAAAATCTAAATATGTTCATGTTTTATTTTTAACCTCAACGAGGCAAAAAGGTCAAAACACACATGCGAGCAAACATAAAAACAAAAACAAACACACATGAATAGATATTGAAATAAAAACACAATTAGACCTCCAAACAGTTCGGATTAATTACATTTTATATGGTTTTGTCCAAAAACACTTTACTTCCTTCATGTTTAAAAATATACACATTAACCCTCTTGAAATTTGGAGTGAAGTGCACACGTTGCAAATTATGGTTAAGTTAACCGTGCATGTACAACACACTAAATTGAGCGTGTGAATCTAAGAAATATATATAATGACACTTTTGCCCCTTTTTTAATTTGCTTTTTTCTATTCTTTTCTTCTTCATTCCCTATCCCTCCTCCTTCTTTCTATAGCAACAGACCCACTCTCCATTTCCCTTCTTCTCACTTCCTCCTACACCTCACATGCCACCACCAACCAATAGCCTCATGGGCCAACATGGCTATCAACCACCTCTAAAAAAAAACCCAACAGCCACTTCCCCAGACACCCAGGTTGGGTGACTTAGCAACCTCATAGACACAGTCCACCGTGACACTACTGTGCATGGCCAAACCCAACCCCAACACCTAGTGGACAAGCACCTTTCATCCATCACATCTTTCTCTCCTTTGCGGGGAAGTAAAATTTAAAACTCATCTCCCTCGAACAGTCTAAAAACATGGAAAAAAAAAATGAACATGAAAATGGGGTAGAAAATATAGGGGAAAATGCTACATAGTTGAGTATGAGACTGAGGAGAGACATTGTCATTTTTTAAGGCAGCTAAGCTGAGAACAATTACGTTGTTATTAATGAAATCATTAAACCAATGATGTGTATTGATCCATCACTATAGCCAAACTTTATGTTAGGAACAAAAGCAATTACTAACAATTAACAATAGACTACTTAAATTAGTACTGAGAAATAAATCATCAGAATAAACTAATCCCTCACGATAAGAGGAGCTGTATAGGTGTCATATGAGAGAAGGGAGAGGAATGATATAGGACAGACCATGGGACAAGAAAGGAAAGAACAGGAAGAAAAACAAAAGAAAAAAGTCCCATCTAACACTCTATTATTGACCTTGAACTATGTTTTTTGAAGAATTAAACAAAAATCAAGTTGGATTTTCTTCAGTGAGTCTACAAGTCAACAGTTAACATTCACCATATTCTATTAGTTAGCAATATCATATCATACACAAAACAACTAGCAGAAAAACACTAATGGGATATCTTTTCTCAAAATAATCTTTTGGTGCTCAATCACAATCGAAGTCCTTAACATTGGCTAGGATTTCCATTTTAGCTTTTAACAATTGGCCATTATAGCTATCAAATCTAAGATATGTCCTTCCAACAGCTAAAATGCAGAGGGTTGGAGTCAATGAATATGACAGGCTAATAATAATAATAATAATAATAATAATAATAATAATAATAATAATAATAATAATAGAATGCACTACACAGCACTGCAGCATCAAGTACAAGTGTACTCAATATTTTCTTCAATGATGCCAAGATAATAAGAGAGGTTGTGCAAGAGTCGAGTAACTATTTTATGAAAATTGTTTCATGATCACAAAAATAGTGGGAAAAAATGAAGACAACAATATGAAAAATATGTGGCACAAGTTTTATGAAGACTTGAAAATCAGGATGATTTATGCATCTGGAAGTTTATGAACAGCTGGTAATGCCAAACACCTTGCAAGCAATGCTATGCATAAACAAATTTGGATTCAATATAAAGTGATCATTATCTGGTTACAAAAAATAAAATAAAAATAAATAAATAAAATTTAAAAAAAATAAAAGAAGAGGAAGAAGAAGAAGAAGGAGACATCACACAATTTCAATCTTCTATATAATTCTGTTCACCGGAGCACTATATCATTGTAGTTGGGTTCTAAATCTTCACTACATGAAGAAGCAAAATTGTACTGCTTAAAATTTGAAAAGCACTTGAAAATGGAAATAAATTTTGTTTTTCGAGCATTGTTAATCATTCCCTTCTAAAAAAGCATGATGTGACAACAACAAATTTAAGTATAAAAGTTTCCATGAAGATATTTAACTTTAAAATCATTGTTTTAGGAATCCCAAGTGAAATAAGATATTCAAGAAATTACAAGATTTGAAAACACAGGATTCAAAACTCCATGACAAATCCTATACATTTAAATAATGAGACAAAATCACAAACTTTTAGTAATTCAACATCCAATAGAACAATAATGATTTTAAGTGATGGGCTCACTTCTTGAGCTCTGATAGATAAATACTGTAATGTAACATATGGTATCAGGGAAATACATTATATAGTCATTATTCCGAATCAATAAGTTGTACATCAAGAGACTAACCTTTGGATTAAGGGCCTTCAATTGATCTTCAAACAATTGATGGTAGCAACGAAAACTTCAATCTATACAAACTAGTTATAGATAGTTCCATGTAATTCAAGTGGGTTGCTACCAGCAGAATGGTGTAGCTTGTACAAGATGTTAATGAATTAGGTCCATCAGTTTTGCTCAGGGTACTACAGAGCCTTGAAATTCAATATGAAGAAATTCAATATATTCTGTCAGATAACTAACTCGTTGTAAAGATTCTCTATCTAATACTTGTTATGAGTTACCATTTGATAGTTTTGGGTGGATTGGTTGCACAATGTCAATTCCATCCATTGAGTGTTTGGTTGGGAATATGAGTGAGGGGATTAACTATTCTCTTTGACTAGTAATCACCCTATTTGTAGGACTATCAATCCCATGGTACATTATTTAACGATTATGTCATCTACAATGTCTGAATATGAAATTTTAGTCCTTATATTTAATAAAGTAAAATAAAAATATTTAAAAATTTCAGCATATTGAATTATGCTAATACTCATTAGTTCAACCCTTTTCTCCTACTGGAAAAGGCCTCATATTACATAATACTCTCAAGCAAAGCAAAGGAAAGGAAAGCGAAAAAAAATGCAGGCATGCTAGAAAGAAAATCCCAAAATGCACCTTCCTCTAGCAGCCATCTCATGTAGTATGATTTCAGTGATATTAGAACTGGATTACCAGTCTCGCATAAAAGGCATAGGAATGTTGTCGTTGTTACCATTGTATTGAATTTGTTTTTGGACCGCCTTTACCACCGCTACTCTAGTGCATTCTTTGCCCTATTAGCCGCTACCATCGCTCTGTTCACTCTTTCGTCCCACTTTCGCCACGTCATACACTTTCTCGATGCTTGTCTAGCTTCGATAGTGAAATAGATTGTATTAGAAAAACACAACCTGTCTCTTCTTGATTATTTATTTATTTACTTTCTCTCTTTTTTTTTTGAAAAAAGTATTAACATTTCATTGAATCTTGTTTCTCATCTTTAAGTTTGTTTCCCAACACCAAGAGAGTGATGTAGGGTGCCTAACAGAAACCATGAAAACTAGAATGAGATGTTAGCCGTATGATCCCAAGACAAAAGTTTAGATTCAGCTGTGCAAATTCTAATTTTTCACTAATTCTATGCCATGTCAGATTGAAAGGAAAATAATTCATTGCCATGACGAACTAATTTAGAGGATCCCAACCACTAGTACCAGATTGACTAAAAGACTAAAACATCTAGTTTCAATCAAAGCTGGAAATCATACATAAGGTCTAACAAAAGATACATTCAAGACCAATGATCATTATCATTATTAAATTGAACCAAGTATTTTACAAGATTAACCATAAAAGTAAATAGATGCTCTAATTTCAAGTTGACAAGGCACGTTAACCTAACAAACTTCTAAGAATTGTATGAATTCATGCCCTTAGCCAAAACCTCAAAAAAGTTCATATTTTACCAAGTTTGTAACGTTTAAAGAGAAAAAATGGCCAGACAAATAGCTATTGACGATTGGGAATGATTGTTGCAAAATTTTGTCAATGAAACGCATGCTGAATACACTTTTCTCCATTAAACATTTTTACAAGACTGCAATGTCTTCTTACCATAGAGCCTTGAAAAATAGATAAAAATATGCTCAGCAAATTATCGCTAGTTGCACCACATGGAAAGGGCCACTAGATGCATTTTGTACATTATTTAACGATTATGTCATCTGCAAAGTCTGACTATGAAATTTTAGTCCTTATATTCAATAAAGTAAAATAAAAATATTTAAAAATTTCAGCATATTGTTGGCCGTGTTTAATGCCAAAAAATTAATATTTGTTTAAGTAGCCAAAGCAAAACAAACCTTCAACATCCATAGTAATTCTCCCTAAGCAATTAAATGTATAAGCATCCATTGTAAGTTCCTCCCTAAGCAATTTATATATAAGTGTGAAGCATTTTGTATTTAAGTATATCTTTTCTTTTCTTTTTTTGAACAAATATTTACTTCAGTATTTCATTAACACTTCAAAGAGATAACAAGTTCAAAGGTCATTACAATCATAAATCATAACTGTTCAGTCATAAATTAAATTACTTAAAACACTTTAAAAACAATCAATTTTTACATGAACAACTTAAAACTGAGATTTTCTTGCCAAATAGAGTACAAGTTTCTCGAGTATCACTATCCCTGTGATTATCCAGCTTCATCATTTGGATAATCAGCTTGTAGTCACTACATTCCAACACTGCTTTCATCTTAATCCAGACACAATCCGTTCATCATCCATATCTTCACTAGTTCCATAGTAATCAATCCTAATCTTGAAATGGCCTAAGCTTTCACACATTCAAATCATTCAGCAGGTCATGAATAACTACTGAATTCATCAATCAAATTCAATATTCAAACATATAAATTGATTTAACCTATAATATTTTAAATGAAACATGTCGTGATTTGTGGCAACATGAAAATAAAAATTACAAATAAAATAGTTCATACTTCAGGTAGCTGCAAAGGAGCTTTAACCATGGTTCATCCTTCAAATAATCCCCCAACACTAAGACTACATGAGCTACTGTACCATAAAAAGATGTAAATTACTGATTTCACCTATGGTTTGGAACTATTACTGATCATTGTGTCAAACTGGACAAACAGAAATCAACAGGCTTGTTAAACATGTAAGCTAACTGTACTGTCAAGCTGCCATAGATGGCCCTTTATTCAATGAAAAAAAAAACATATGTCTACATATACTTGTACAGATATATCAGCAAGAAAATTGGAAAAATCATGGATCAATCAATCAAAACAACGAGATAAAGAAGAAATTGAAAAATTAAATTGAGAATTGAAATAAAACTGAAATATTGGAACAATTTTTTCAGCAAAACGAACCTCGCTTTTGCTTCGAATCAGGAGACGACTTCTTCGTAGTGAACCACTGAGTATCCAACTTCTCGATCTCTAATCTTCATCAAACCTCAACTCGCTCTACTAGTACTCCATCTTCTATTGATTTGTAATACACTGAAAAATCCCCAAATTCATCTACTTAAAATCAACAGTGACTCAATGCTTAACACACATTTCGAGATTAGAGATTTGAAGTAAAATTTTACGCCAAAGTGACATGAGATTGTCAGAGTTGAAGAGTTCAAGATCTTAAGGAAGTTGAGGACGACTACTGTAGACGTCCCCGAACGTCCCGGGAGGGAATCCCCGTTTTGTTCATTTGGGCTCACTATAGTTCAGGACTCAATGTCACGGTCCTGTATCTAATCTCGCAGAGTGCAATGCAAGACCAATGAATCATCAAAGAGTCCAAATCCGGTAAATCATTTTTGAAAATAGATTTTTTGAAAGAATTGCCAAACATGGACTGCTTTGCTAGATACAGAGTCGCCACCTAAATATTTATTTTGGGGGAATTTAGGAAACCCTGACTCGTGCCTAAGGCCACGTATCCGTCATCACCAAAGTTGCCTCGGCTCGGGAACTTGGGTACGATTGGGGAAGGTCACTTCGTGAGCACCCCCACTCCCTCGATCAAAGATCGGCCTCTACTAACCATGATATCAAGTTTTGAAAACATTATGTGTTCTTATTTTGGTTATTAGCCTAGATTTACTACGCGATGCACACAGCATACAAGTATAGACTGGATCGCCTGAATTAGAACAAAACACTTCATGTTTGTTTTTTAAAGCGGTTTGCTACTCGCAAGTAGGCTAAAATGTGGATTTGCCACCCTCAGGTGGGTTTAGAAAACATGATGATTTGCCACTATCTAGTGGGCTTTAAAACTCACAGTCAATGAATTATTCCAATCCAAATAACCCAACCTTCACTCACAGGCATTCAGGCAGTTATATCACATAAGCATTTAGCCTCATGGTAAGCATGCTATCATGGCAGTCACTCACACACATGCAAGGATGCTAAAGCATAAACACTTACCGAGTACTCCAAGCCAAAACAGAAGCTAATTAGAAATCATGCATGATCCTAACTATACAGAAATGCCTAATGCAACACATGCAAAAATGCAACTATAATAGGCTCGGCTATTCTAAGAATGGCATATGAGATGCTACAACTAACAAGTATTCAATTTGGAATTGAAATACAATGCAGTTAGTATGATACGCCGAGCCCGGTACATGCAAAACAGATGAGGGGATGCAAACATGCGAGCATAAGTATGCTAATTGAAACATGCTCTAATCTAACCATCATAAGCTGGTAAATAAAAAGGAGAAAGACGTAGGGTTGGAAGACATACATCACACACATGCACACTTATTACAATTGTGTCCTCGCTCGGAGGGTCCGAATAAATGATATAGCCCGAATAATAATTACAGTCTGAATAGATATAAAACCCTAATTAATTAACCAATTAATCTAGGAAAGCGAGTAAATTAGCATGCAAGCTATGGACCGCCTCAGTTCTGTTCCGAATGATGAATAATGAATGCTTGAGTTGCCTGGTGCGGAAATCCATTGCGATGCCCCAATTCACCTCTGTTTGCAATTAATCCCGGAAGGCTGCGCAAAGCTCTAGAAGGCTGTTGATTCTTGATTTACTGCAACTGAGAGCAAGAAATGGGCATGGCAAAGTATTTTCACATATGTATGCTCACCTCGATCCTCATGCCATCAATCACGCATCTCGATGCATGATGGCCGAGGAGTCGAATTGCACGACTCAATATGAAATGAATGCACATGAAAACACAACAAGACTGAGACTCCATCATGGTTAATCCGGAGTGTCAGTGACTGGGAATTGAGACACGTTCCGTCACTCGGAGTACGAAACGTCCCTCGTTTCCCATGCTTGGGCTAACTCCTATCCCAAACACGATGCAATATGCATGACATGCATGAATGCGACTAACATACAACCTAGCATACGCAATGCTATGAACTGGTATACACAATGCTCTATATAACATGGCATACACAATGCTCTAACATACAACCTAGCATACACAATGCTATGGACTAAGATGGCATACACAATGCAATATGGGCTTACACCAATATGAGTGGACCTCAGCCACACTCACATCAGTGGCCATTAGATGAAACGAGACAACCGAAATGCGTACGCATATGCACAAATACCAAGGACCAAACCTAAGGCGTCGAGTGCCACTCTACCAAAGCATGGCGAGGATGAAACATGACATGGAATAGCATAAATTACAGCTCTAAAACAGCATGAAATATGGTCCCGAAACATGCAAATATGGCACATAATGCAAGCTATGGGGCCCGGGTACCGAAACTAGTGAAGTGCGTTACACTAGAGGTACCTGTAGCAATGCACCAAAGGAAAAACCAACCCCAAACAGACTCTAGGAAGGTCTGAAACAGTGGGGAAATGTCCTAAAATGATGGCTCGGAATACAACGGAATGGAGCTCATTCATTGGTCGGTAAACAAGGCATTCACGCACAACTCTCAAGCACACTTAAAGAGATGAAAACATGGCAATATGGCATTCAAACCAGCTCTGAAATATGATGAAGAATGACCTCAAAACATGAACACACCTCAGCACATGCATGCAATGGATCTCAAAACTCAAAGTTAAGCATGGGTATTGAACTACAAGTATGCAAAATGGACATCATTTGACCTTGAGGCCTAAAAAAAGAGCTAGGGTAGTCCAAAATAAGCACATTATCAGTTTGGGGCATGGCCAAAATATGCTAGAATCAATGGCCTATAAAACATGCAAAGAAAGCTAGTGAACCATGATTTGTTCTACAACTATGTGAAGCATATGAAGGCTCACCCAACCAACCAAAAACAGAAGCATTTCATGCCAAAATATGCCCAAATACCCACTGAAACTCAGTCAATGTATGCAAAAATGAAGGGCTCTACACCTATATGATAGACAAACAAAAGGGCAAAACCACCTCTGGAAATGAGTTATGATCCCTCCTAAAACCCACCAAATAGGCCCTGAAATCAGTCTAGGAAACATGCAAAGAAAGGTCCCTTTGAAAGGCTTTGAATGAGATTGCTCTACATATGCATCATAGACATAAAATCTGACCAAAAGGGCCTCAAACAGAGCCAAGGCAGATCTCAAAACTCACATAATAGGGCTTGAAAAGTGACTTCAAAGCATGTAAGATGGAGCTCCTTTGGAAGGCCAAAAAGGCTAGTAAAGAGAATGAGGGGTGAGAGGGTCACCCCTATATGATTTTGAAGCTCAAAGACACATCTAAGCCACTGAAAATCCACTGGATTTCAGTGGCTAAAAGGCCAAATCAAGGTTAATGCAAATGCTTACATGCATAGCTCAAAACATGAAGAAATGAAGCATGAAAAGGGGGGAGATGACCCCAAACAGAGAAGTGACCTTAAGTAAACATGTTTATAAGCTCAAAAGGAAACTTTTTCTAGTTTATGATAAATCTCTAAAAGGCTCACAAGTAGGACTAAGATATGATGCAAAATAGGCCTACAAAGAGGGATAAAGCATACAAGGATGTAGGAGACCTCAAACAGAAAAGTGTCCTTATACAATCTTCAAGAGGAGCTCAAAATATGACACTTTTTAGTTTATAATAAAGTCCAGAAATGCTTGCAAATAAGGCTAACCAATGGAGAAAAAAAATGCAAGTTTAAGGGAAATAGGTACTTACCCTTGAAGAGCAGCAAAGCAGGAGATTTTGGACCAAGTTGGTGAACCTTAAACCCTTGCAAATTAGTCCCAAAGTGCTGGAATGGATGATGGAGGTGGTAGGCTAAGGGTTGTAGTGTAAAATGGCCAAGAATATTAGGGTTTGGAGGCTTGAAGTATAGAGATAGAGGGAGTTGTATGTATGCTCCAGCCCAAAGCTTCTAACCCCTGCAAATGGAGGTGGAAGGTGTGTTTTATAGAGGGAGAGGGGTGAGGCTTCTTGGAGAAGCCATGAGAGGGGGTCAAAGCTTCTAAAAGAAGCTTGACCAAAAGGGTCAAGCTTCCTCAAGAAGCTTGACTAAAAGGTCAAACTTCCTTTGGAAGCTAAGCAAAGGGTGCAAAACCACCTTTAAAATGATCAAAACAAGGACAAAACCCTCGGACAGTGGGTCAAGTGCAAAACAGCTGGCATAACTGGAATGTACTCAAGGAGACAAGATTGGTTGACCAGCTTCAAAAGACCAAGGTGGTCGGCCGGCCACCTCTCCTGGTCGGCCGACCAAGGGTCAAAAGGTTCAACAAGAATTGCTGGTCGGCCTACCCAGAAAGGTGGCCTCCCAGATGAGTAAAATACAGCTGTATAGAGAAAAACCAGAAAATTTGACCAAGGAGGGAAAAAAACCAGCTTTTTAGAGGGGTTCAAAAGGGTCAAGAAGAATTACTGGTTGGCCTACCCATATTGGTGGCCTCTCAGATGAGCACAACACAATGGTGGTGTGAAAAACCAGAAATTGTGGCTCAAAAGTAAGAAAAACTAGCTTTTTGTCAGAAAAATCGGCTTTAGGAGAGAGAAAATGAGAAAACTGGTTTTTCAGGGGAAAAGGTGGCCTCCCACCATCCTACCATCTCCCTAGCCATGAAAATAGGGTCCATACCAAAAATGAACCCTAACCGATGCAAAACGAGGGTTCGGGGGCCAAAACGCGCAGTCAGGGGCCCTAAAAACAGGTTGTTAAGCACCGAAGGTGGCGTATGACCACGAAGGTGGTCTCCCGGGCCACAGTGTCCCTCTAAGGAAAGGAAACAAGGTGTGTGCCAAAAATCGGAGCAAACGGAGATAGTTAAGCGGTCCCGAACCGAGGCGCACGGCCGACGGCTCCGAAAACCGAAAACTGGCCTCCAAACGGGAAAAATGGCGTACAACCATGAAACATAGCCTACGGCCACTGAGAGATGGTCTACAAGACCTCTCCCTCCCTTCGGGAAGAGAAAACAGGACCTGGTTCGCAAACGGAAGCAAAGCACAAAAGAGCCCCGAAGTCCGGAGGCAAGGCTCGCAACCGAGACTCTGAAACCTCAGAACGAGCACGATATGCAACATCACCGAGCGCTCAGTTGGTGATGTCTGAGTCTTAAGGTCGGTCAAAAATGGGGTGTCTACAACTACTTCGATTCTTGCTTAGATCTCAACATAATAATTTCAATTTCAAAGATTGATATTCACATATACATAGTATATAGAGTTACATATACATGTGTGTTTACCTGAGAAGGAGGAAGGATATTAACATAGCAGATGTGCAGATCTGAGAACATCAAGGGGAGAGAGAGAGAGAGAGAGAGAGAGAGAGAGAGAGAGAACGATCAGTGTTTGTGAAGGGACTAGGGCAAATGTAAGGAAGAGGGGAAAATAAATAAAGGAAAATAAGGAATAAATTGACTATTTGCGACTGCTAATATGGTGGTCGTAAATTATATTGTACTAAAAAGTCATTTTTCTAGTAGTGGGAGAAACTAGACGAGACAAATTAACGAACTTTATAATAGGTAATTCTAAATCATGTGTACACTGCGTGTCTCATTAGTTTCAAAAATTAGGGAAAACAAAGATTAAAAAAAATAGAGAAATTGAGTAAGAGAGATACAGAGAGGACCCATACCTGAAAATAAACAATTAGAGAAATCGAATAATAAGAAGAGCTAATGGAAGAGAACATGTGACACTGAAGGAGAAGGGCGGACGGGCTTAGAGATGCAACGTTGGCAACGACACTGAAGGAGGAGAACGAGCGACGTCGGCGGCGGTACTAGAGGAGAACACGCGGAAGGAGGACAAGGGGTGCTAAACGAAGAGACCCAACTTGTGTTTTGTTTTGATACAGAGAGAGATGAGAGAAAATTGATCAACACAACCCAAAAAAAAAAAAAAAAAAGGAAAAAAATTTGTAGTCTATTTTTCATTACCGCTTAATATATCAAAATTTTTCCTCCAAAATTAGGGATAAAATAATTTTCTCATTAAAAAAATTTAAAATATTTAAAATCAAGTTTCTCAAAAAAAAAAAAAAAATTTAGTGACGAAAATATATTCCTCACTAATAATTTTATAATTTGTGACGATTTTTTTTCTCACCAAAAGTTTCAAAATTTTGGCACCATAAAAAAAAATTAGTGGGAAAAATTTAGGTGACGAAACTTAAATTTTTTCTTACCTCAAAGTAAGTATTTATTGACGGAAATAAATTTCGTCACCTATTATTTTTATTTTTTTATTATACGTGACAAAATTTATAATTCCTCGTGGATTATTCTTATTTAGTAACGAAATTTCTTTTCTTCACTAATTTTCGTCATCATACCAAAACAGAGAATAAGAGAAAGAGACACCAGAAAAAGAGCAAAGAGAAATCACGTACCAAATCACCGAGCGAAGAAGATGTGGCGGTTAATTACCAGCAAGGCTACTAGTGGTGGCGACGATCGGTAAGGCTGATAGAGGCGACGACGATGGCGATCGGCGTGGTGGAGGAGCTAGAGGTAAGACAAATTAATACCCTATTGGGAGAGAGAGAGAGAGAGAGAGAGAGAGATGATAAATAGAGAAAGGGTAAAAAAAATTAATACCCTTTTTTTTTTATTGCCGCTTAATATATCAAAAATTTCCCACCAAAATTGGTGACAATATTATTTCCTCACCAAAAGATATCAAAATATTAAAACGTTTTGGTGACGAAAATATATTCCTCACAAATAATTTTATAATTAGTGACAAATTTTTTTCTCACCAAAAGTCCCAAAATTTTGGTGCCACCCAAAAAAATTAGCGGAAAAATTTTTGGTGACGAAACTTAACTTTTCCTCACTTAAAATGAAGTCTTTATTGACGAAAATAAATTTTGTCACCTATCATTTTTATTTTTTTATTATATGTGACAAAATTTATAAATTCCTCACGAATTATTTTTATTTAGTGACGAATTTTATTTTCTTCACTAGTTTTTGTCACTAAAGGTTACTTTTGTTGTAGTGGCGGTTTACACTTTTTTCTTTAAAAATTAATTTTTGAGTTTTTTTCCCCCATCAAATTTAGGCATCAAATTCATTTTATATATTTTTATTTGACAACAATTTTCTAATGAGTTTACAAATAAAAATTGAATATTAATGCGTTAAATGAAAGTACCCAAAATAAAGAGACCCTACACTAGCATTTTTGCCATGAAAAAAATGTATATCAATGCATTAAAGGTTGTACTCAATTAGAATTGCCAGTTCAATAATCAATAATCAAACTAAAAGCTCCATTGACCACCAGAAGGAAAATTTTATTAGGAAAAAGTGGATGAGTCACCAATAAAAATCATATAAAAAATCAAGTTTAGGACTTGATAATTCTACGGCATTAAGAAAGTTGAGAAATACTTAAAAATAAGGATCCTAGTGTCATAGAGAACATAATGGTGCTCTTGTTGAAGTTACAAAGTTGGTATATAAATAATAATAATAATAACAATAATTAAAGTGCGGGTGGTTTTGCGGGTTGCGAGTTTAACCCGCGACCCGCCCGCAACCCGCAAATTTGTCATATTTCAAATCGCATCCACCCGCATTATATTTGCGAAACCGCCCATTTATATGCGGGTTGGGCGATTTGAGTGGTTCGGATAAACCATTGCCCACCCTTTCTTCGATCTGTCTTTGGCGGCCGATCTCCCTTCCTCACCAATCTTCTATCGCAAAATGACCAAACTAACCATATATATATATTATTTCAATTTCTTTCTCACCAATTGAGAACCAAACCCTAACCCTCTATATATCTCTCTCTTTTTCTCTGTCTCTTCTCACTCTCCTCTTCTTTTTCGATCTGAACCGCCACCATCGCTGCCTCTTTCTCCACCTCAACCACGCCGCCAACGCAGAGATCTGGCGCTCTCTCTCTCTCTCTCTCTCTCTCTCTTTTATCTTCATCTTTTTCTCCGATCTATCTTCGGTGGCCGATCTCCCTCTTCTGCCAATCTCCTCTCTCTCTCTCTCTTAAACACCACCCCTCATTTTCAAACTCTTACCATAGTGGGCTTGATTGACATCACTGTATATGTGAAGTTGCGGCGGCAACGAAAGAAGAAGAGCCGATGGTGTATGGTTTGTTAAGAAAGCAGTAAGCGGAGTGCTTTGAGGAGGTAAGGATTTAGTTTAATTTGTTTAGTTGTTGAGAAAATTGAGAAATAGAAAGTTTCAAGGTTGTGCAGAAATGTCAATTAAGAATTTGAGATTATGGTTTCAATTTTTATTGCTTTCTCTAGAAACGAAATAGTGGACTTAATTCATCGAAACAATAACCTAATTATTTTGTGATTTGAATAAACACAAAATCTGATATTCGATTTTTCTTTTTTCTTTTCCTTTGAAGTTCCTGGTGACTGAACTCTTCATCAATTAATTTTCTAGTCAATTGTGATTGATTTATTGATAATTTCTTAGTTTGTATTTTTTTTTTTTTTTTTATAGAGAAATTGGATTTGGATTTGGGTTTAGGCTTGTAGATTCAAGATTTGCTTACGACATTTAGAGATAAGCAGGAAAAAAAAAGTGAGAAAAATGACTTTGTTTTTGATTTATATGTTCAATGAGTAATGAAGAAGGGGAGAAAAACAAGTGGGTTTGTAAAATCAACATATATAGAGAAAGAAAAAGATGAGCATGAGAGAGAGATAGACAGATAGAGAGATAGATAAAGAGAGAAAGAAAAAAAATGAGTAAGTTTGAACAGATTAGTCTCTCTATTTCTTCTCTATATATATCACAATTTAAACAGATAAAAAAATTCAAATATATAGGCTGAAAAATTGAACAGATAATAAAATAGGACAGATAATTGAACAGATAAGAGAAAAAATTGAACAAATAGTCAAAAAATTAAACAGATCATCAAAAAATGCAACAAATAGAAAATTTTGAATAGATAATTTTTTTGAACATATAAAAAATTAAACAAATAAATTATTTTTAAACAAATAAAATAATTTTAAACAGATAGTTAAAAAAATTAAACAAATAGATTAAGAGGTAAAATTGAAAATAAAAATGTCCTTCAAAATAATAAAAGGACTTCTCACCAATTTTAAACAGATAGTTAAAAAAAATTAAATAAATAGATTAAGGGTTAAAATTGAAAACAAAAATGTCCTTCAAAATAATAAATGGGCTTCTTACAAAACTATTTCACAAAAGGTGGACATCTCACCAACAAAAAATATCCACTGGATCTAATGCCTTAGACAATTGCTAGATTAGACTTTTAAACAATTTTCTCTTAAATCAAACTTTAATTTAAAAAGAGAGGATAAATTACACTTACACCCCCTGAGGTTTCACACTAATACAGTAATACCCTTATGGTTCTAGAAATTACATTCCCCTCTCTAAGGTTTATAGTCTCATTACAAAAACACCTCTCTATCAGTTGACTGTTAAGTTCTTGTCATCCCCTCTCTAATTTCAATCCTAAAATTGGGAACTACAAGCAGAAACTACCAGTGTGTACTTTCATTAAACATCTGACGTGCAAACTCTTACCCATTCATTCCTAAGCCCAAAATTTTATGGTTGCCCTTCGCTCTAGATTAATTGCTCTTGACCAATCTGTGAAGAATATTTAAATTTCTTATACTGATCTTTGGTTGTTGTTGTTGTAAATAAAGTGATCATCATCAACTTGAAATACTAAAGACATTTTCATCTCAACCTCTTTGCTTGAACTTTTACCAAACATTTGGTGGTCATCCATTGCAACAAATCACCACCATCGACAAGTTCGGAACCAAATCACAACCAAGCTACCTATTTCAAACATCTTGCTCTCTATTTGAAATATGGATTGAATGTGAAATAACCAGCGACAATGACTAGGGTCAATGCAAAATGAGAGGTTAATGACTTGGGTTTGACAACCAGTAGCGATTTTGAAACTCCGATGGTCCAGTTCTATTCAATCACCTAGTGGTGGAAATGAACACAATGATCTTGAAATTGAGGAAGCAAGACAGTAGTCATATAGCCATGAATGTGAGGTTGTGGTCACGCAGGGGTGGATGTGAGCTGCTGGTCGTCCATGGTGAGCGGTAGGCACGACTGAGAGAAGAGGCTTGCTGTGGTTTCGTACTGTTGGAGTGGATGTAAAGGGGGTTTGATAAGGATGGATGGATTTAGGTAGGGGTGTGCACCAGTCGGTTCGAATTAGGTTTGTATATGATCCATCAATCAGCCCGAATATTTTAGGTTGAAAAAATTCTCATCCTTCATCGTCCAACTACGTCTTCGAAATTGACCAAGTTAAACTTTCGGTTTGGAGGTTGGTAGTAGTCGGTGGCGATCGTTAGTGGAGAAAAAAAAAAGAAAAAGAAAAAGAGAGAGATACATGTATAGATACAAATCAGAGACAAGATCTTGAGAGAGATCCATTTATACAGACATAGTGATTTGAGAGATATACAAGAATAGGAACAGATTTGAGATAGATTTACAACAATAACAACAGCAACAACAACAACAACAACAACAAAATACAAGAAACAAAAATTTTGTCAGATTTGAAACAAACAAGGAAGCAATCACTGATTTTTTTGGATATTTTTGTCAATGATACCGTTGTTATATGGTTTTGCGCTATTGTCATCGCAGTTGCCATGTGATTCAATCTCTATTGTTTCGCCAACACCATGACTATACAAGAGTAGGGTTTTGGGGTAAGAAACAACCAAGGTTTTGAATGAAGAGAGACAAAGAAATAGAATGAGAGACGGCTGAGATATGAGAGATGAGAGAAATGAAGGGTTGTGAAATAAAATGACTCTGGATTATTCTTGAAATGAAAAAAAAACAATAAAGAAACTGATAATGGTAATATCATCCACCAATGTAACCATGCCAGGTGTGACGTTTTATTATTTTATTTGTATATTCGATCCAGTCGGTTTCAATGGATAAGCATAAGTTGTAACTTGTACCGACCGCTAGTTTGAAATTTATAGGATACCAGAACCATCACCAACCATTTCTTATTTCGAAATCAACCTCAATTGATTGAGTTTGGTCGAACAAGTAGGGTGAGTTGGTTTACACGGTTCTATGCATAGCCCTAGATTTAGGGTAGCATGGTAATTTGGTGCCATGACCCAAACCCGCCCCTATAGATTTAGCGTCGTAACTGGTTAGTAATCCTAAGATTATCAAAGACCTCTGAGACAGATTAGCAAAATAAGGGGCTAGTGGAAGCAAAAATAAACATGCATCGTCTATTGAGTTGTGTAAACTTATATGAGCCAGAAAAACTTTAAACATTTACATATATATATATATATCATAATATCATCATTACGTCATCACACTATACAGACAAGTCAAAAGGGGTTAAACTCAGTATACAAAAACTTGTCTTAATATTTAACATCTTTAATGAAAGAAAACAATGCTTAAGCCTTAAACACAGAGCCAAGATCACTTAACAGTTTCAGAACCTCCACGTGAGGCACTTGGGTTGGCTGACAAAATGGAAGTCAGACAGATGCCATTAGGCTCAGTCTTGCACTCGCTCACCTACATATATATATATATATATAAACAGTGAGCTAAAACCCAGTAAATAACATTAAGGTAAAGAGGTTAGTGAATGAATTTTGAACATTTCATAATCATAAAACAGATCATAACATTATCATTGTCATATCTGAACATAATAATGGTACATCTAACAAAACATAACATATTATCTTCTAACTAGAGTAATCGGTCCTGGACACTGATTATCAAACATAACACTACTTTGTCAAGTGGCTAGCGAGATCTTGTAATCATATATATGTCATGAATCCGCATTAACATAATATCCCCCATGACTTGGGACTTCATTTGGATACCATAATAGATCAAAATAGGATATTCATTCACGTAACAAAATATTATTTCAGAAATCATAACTTATCCAATAACATTTCACATATAAATCATATGAACATATCTTTACAATAATATTACTCACAGTGGGCTTCTAGAAACGGTTAATCGATCCTCAACTCTTGACCTACAATCACAAACGTACATAACATAAAACATGTCTTATCATTACACATTCATAAGGCCATCATGGTTTAGCTTTCCTTACATTAGCTTCTTATTCTTCCATATCGCATTGCTTGTACACATTGAAACACACACTCTGAATACACTTGACTTATCACATTTCATTTTTAGGTGTATTTCTAATTCTTATCCTCATTATTATAGCTCAATCATGGCTTAAAAATGCCTTGGATGCAATGAGGATGCAATTTAACACTTGAAATACTTAACAAAATTTTTGAAAACAGGACAGTTTGCTCGAGTGAAGCTTTGGTCGCTTGAGCGGACCCCTTGGTCTGCAAAACTTCTAAGAGCTCGCATTTTAGACTCGAGCCAACTTTTGGTCACTCAAGCCATGTGCCTTGAAAATGTGAGTTAACTCAAGCGAATCTGTTGTCACTCGAGCCAACTTCCTTGACTGCAAAGGTTCTGAGAGCTTGCAAAGTGCACTTGAGTGAAGCTTTTGTTCGCTCTAGTGGAGTGACAGAATTCTGGAATTTTCAGATTTGCATTCAAAGCTCAAAACTCAATTTCAATGCATCAAAACTCATTCTTTTGGGCCAAAACTTGAGAAAACATTTAGAAACTTGTATGATCATCATGAATTAAAGGTCATTTTGCAAAATCAAAGCTCAAAAGCATGTCAATTCTTCAAAGCCAAACTTTAAAACACATGTAATGATTTTGAAATCCAAACTTCTAAAACATGAACGAATGAGATGTTTAAGTATGAAATCATGGTGATCTCTCAAGTCTTAGCAAATATATACACTTGCATGTGTGAATTCATATAAACTAAACTCAAAACTTGCACGCATATGGAAATCATTTCCGAAATCCTTTTCTAAACTTCAAAAACATAGAAATCGCTTTCAAAACTTCATGACTCCTGCATGCATGTAACTTATAGCTTCTAATTTCATCTCTAATGACATGTATGATGCTCAAAAATGAGAGTTCATGACAAATTCATACATGTATGTATGGAATTGACCTCAATTCTCACAATCTTGGCTTAATTATCATATTATTCATATACTCTTCTTGAATTCACCAACTTTATGACTTAATTTCAAGAATTAGAGTTCAAACTCTTACCAAAAGTCTTCAATCACACTTGTACTAGCAAATTCTTTGAGCTCCACTTCACAAATCTTACATCTCCATGAATTTCTTCAAGTTCTTCTTCAATTACACGCTTTCACTCTTTACAAGTGAGCTTACTCTCTCTCTAAAACTTGATTTTCAGATTTTACTCTCAAATGGTGAAGTAGAGCTCACAAATGGGCTTAAGGCTCAATATATATAGTTATGATGGCTTATTATATTAATTAGAATATTAGATCAATTAAACACAACTTAATTTGTCAAACTGAATCAATTTTTAATTAAACTTACCAAAGTGCTCTAAATATTTCCAATAACTTATTCATGTAACCAATTCGGTTTCGGACGCCGATAAGGCCTTTAATTTTCAAATCAAAGTAGAATTTCAAACAGATATTTCTACAACAGACAGATAGAAACACAAATAACACATAAGATGCAAAATTGACTCACAATTTCATCTTAAGTACAAATAACACATAGCTATATGTTTTATATAGGATAAATTATACCGACCTTCTTTGAGATTTGAAGAAAATAAAATAAGTCTCATAATTTTTATATAAAATTATGATTCCTTCTCACCTCCTTAGCACCCTAGTTCTTTCACCAAAATTCAGTTTTGGTCTACTAGATTTTCACCCTTCACTTTTAATTGTGTCTTAGAAAAATATCACGTGACACTCACATGCTAATCTTTGTCATACTTATTAATATTAAATAAACATAAGAACAACATTGCAACTTAACTTAAAATATAAAAGTTAATTATCTGAGTTGAAAGTTAAATAGTCAAAATACAATTTTGATAAAAAAAATATATGGGTACTAAGTATAATTAACCCATGAAAATAAAACAGCAGCTTTTACAAAATTGTAGGGTATAAACTGAGTTTTATTTTACAGACTGCAAAGTGCAACTTTTATAAAATCATACAGTGTGAAATGTAACGTTCAATCTTTGCATCTTCATTTGGCCAAAACCCGAATTGGACAAGACATTTGGATCCGGGTTGACTTTTGTGGACTATAGGACTCATATGCTTTTGATTATTCAAATCTACTAGCTTTGATCCTTCTATTCGTTCTTCTTTCTCGTCTTTTTCTATTTTTGTTTTTATTATTAAAAATTGACTCCCTAATTAGGAGAAGCTGTGGTTGTTGTGCCTTCTGTGCGGTCATTTGGATTCATTTCAGATCTTGTTTTAATAATTTGAATCGGTCACTTTTTAGAATATATTGAGTAGAATACATTTACAAAAAATTAAGTTAATCGAATATCGTTAACCATTTTATTGAACTGCTTTTGTATCTATAAAAATGAATAGCAAATTTGATTTGAAGTATAAAACTAAATACAAATACAATTCGATAAAAGTGTTATTGATATCCAATCAAATTGATGTTTTACACATATGTTCTACTCAATATATCCTAAAAAATGAACAATTCGAATCATTGAAATGAGTCCCGAAATAGGCCTAAATGGCTGCATAATAGTGACTGTTATGTCTCTCGCACAACACGTACACCATCTCCCAAATTAACTGGGTTGAGGGTTGCTGTTGTGCCATAAAACATAGCAACCCTGCTGTGAGGGTCTTTAGAGGTATTTCCCGAGTATATTTTGATGATCTGAACTATTCATATTGTAAGGTTTGTGGAGTATATCATCCTATATGAGGCTGAAATAATATGCACTCGTATAATCCTGTTAGTCAAGCTCCAACGTCTGTCGTAACACCTGAAATCACAAACGTGAACTACTCGGCGAGTGTGTGTCAGAAATCCCTCTGATGCTTAAGTCAACAAGTAGACTAAGGAAGTAAAAACTCTGCGAATTCGGGAGTAAGATTTGCTATACCTAATATTCTGGTTGGGTTTGAGCTTTTGTAGTTTCCGCATGACACAATCTTGGTAGGACTCTAACTCTCCTATGTAGAGTCCTCCTAAGAATCACTGTCACGATCCAAACCCGCCCTTATAGGTTTAGCGTCATAACCGGCCAGTAATCCTAAGATTACCTACGGCCTCTGAAACAAAATCACAAAATAAGGGGCTAGCAGAAGCAAATACATATATATATAATTGTCCAATGAGCTGTGCTGACTTATATAAAACAGAATATTTAAAACTTTATATACATATCCAAATATCATTCTCATGTTATAGCCACACACATTATAGTCAAAGCAAGAAGGGATAAAACCCTATATACAAAAAGCTTGTCTTAACCCTTAACAAAGAAAACAAAGGTTAAGTCAATCACAAGGCCTTAAACACATGACATATTCGAAACCTCCACGGGAGACGCAATGGTTGGCTTGACAAAACAGAAGTCCAGAAAAATATCTTCAGGCCTGATCTCCAGAACACTCACCTATACATATATATACACACAGTGAGCTAAAGCCCAGTGAATAACATTAATGTAAAGAGGTTAGTGAACAAATTCCGAACGTATCATAGTCATAAAAACAAATTATAACATAATCATTTCTCATATCTGCACATAATAATGGTACATCCAGTAGAACATATCATATCATCATCCGACTAGAGTAATCGGTTTCGGATACCAATTAAACACATCACCACTTGGACAAGTGGCTAACGAGATCTCGTAATCACATATATGTCATGGACCCGCATTAACATGTCGTCCCCCATGACTTGGGACTATCTATGGATGCCATAATAGATTTCAAACATAGGACATTCTTTCACATAAACAAATATCATTTCAGAAATCATAACTTATCAAATCACATTTTGGAACATAATTCATATGAACATATCTTTACAATAACGTTAGTCACAGTGGGCTTCCAAGAACGGTTGGTCAGTCTTCGAGTCTTGATCTACAATCACAAAAGTACATAGCACAAAACATGTCTCATTATTACTCATTCATATGGCCATACATGCCTTGCTTTCTTGTTTTAACTTCTTATTCATCCCATGTCACATAACTTGTTCATATTGAACCACATACTCGGATTCGACACATAATTTCTAATTCACTTACGTACGCTGTTTCTTAGCTTATTAATCCTTAATGGCTCATAAATTATGCTTAAGAATGCCCGAAAAGAGATGGAAGCAAAGATATGTACTTAAAACATATTTTGAAAACATGTTGAAAATAAGCTGTTGGCTAGAGCTAGCTTTTCATGACTAGAGCCAGCTGAAGGCAAAAATTGAGCTCAAGCCAGCTTTTGCAGAGTTCAAAATACTAGGAGCTCGTAATGTTGGCTCGAGCCACCACTTTGTCGCTCGAGCCAACTGCGAATTTCTAGGCACCAAGCTTAACAAAAAATGGCTTCCAAACAACCTTCAAAACTTGGGGTCTTGCATGATTTGATCAAATACATAAAATAGCTTTAGAAAACTCCAATACAAGACCCTTAAAACATCTTTTATTCAAAAACTTATCAATTCTTGAAAGATTTGAACCAAAACTTCTTCATGCAAGATTTTTCAACTCTTCTTATAGTTTTTCATAACATGTAAATGGTGATCAACAAACTCATGAATTTCTAAAACAATGGACATGATTAAAACTCACATGCATGCAAGGACTTCAAAACTCAAACTCAAAAAGATGAAACCAAAGGTTCATCTCCAAGAATGTACATGCAGGTCATCATCTTGATCAAAGACCCATTTCCTTACAAATATCATGAAATTAGCTTAATAACTTGATGAACTCATAATGCATGGAGGATTTACAATATAAATTGGTCATAGAATTCTTACCCAAAGCTTTAATTTCAAAAATGTGAGATGAACCCTCCTAGTTTCTTCAATCTCTAGCACAAAGGCAGGCTTCTTTCTCTAGAATGAGCTCTCTCTTTCACTCTCTCTCTCTCTCTCTCTAGCTCAAGACGTGGATGAACTCAATGAAGCCAAATGAATGATACAACATTCCCTTAACTCATCAGAATATACACAACACATACACACTCTCACATTTTGAATGAGTAACATATGCACACACATGCACTACTCCAACACACCCACAAGAATTGATCCTTTACACTCAACACCATCACATGCCTCAACACATCATACACTTAATCACATCTTGGATCATGAATAGGATTAGATTAGTTACAATCATGCATCATTTTAATCAAACACAAGTAACCTTAATTAATCAAGGTTAGCACATGACTCAATTAATCCAACATAGTTTCAATTAAGACTCAATTTAATCACATGCAATTTTTTTTTACTAAACTAAATCAATTTTTAACAAAACTTCTCATATGGTTCTAAATATTCTAGTTAGTCAATCCATGAACTCAAATTTGGTTTCTGAAAGCATTTAGGCTAACAATTTCATATTCGAAGCAAAAATCATGACAAATAATTTTCAAATCAGATAGATATGCACAAATTAGCACAAAGCACATATCACAATTAATAATAACACATAATTCCATTCTAAATACTTAATTAGCATTCTTAATTACGAATTAGTAGTTAATTACGGATCGGGGTTATTACAATCACATTTATAAAAGATAATGCTTATCCTTTAACACCCTCATCACTGCAAGCCAAGTGAGATAACACAACTCTTTATTCGGTTTTTTACTGTGTAATCAGACTACCTTTACTTTGTCCGCCATTAGCTTAGTTGTGTTGTATGCAGCGACGGGCCAAGATTGCATGGTGCGCCACCATGCCAACATTGCTCAACACTACTCCTAGCTCGATCAAAGCTTCTCTTAACACCGTTTGACTGCCCTTCTTGTAGCTCGATCATGGTTTTGACCGCCATTCTAAAGTAGCTAGGTTCAAGAACATAGGCATGTGCTAGCCCGATCAAACATCTTTGACTAGCCTAGCCACTGCTCAGCCCAAACAAGGCTATTCTTCAAGACATAGCTTAGCCCACTATGTGGCCCGAGCCTTGAAGACACTTCCAACTAGCTCAGCCTAATTTGGCTACATAAATTACCCTCTCAATTGCCCATTAATTCCATCTACAGTGAATGATTAGGATTACGTTCTACAGCTGAGCCAAAATGCATAGCTCTGCGAGCTAACCATGGTTACTCAGTCGCTTAATCCGCTGGGTCTGAAATCTTTTGGCGCTTCAAATGACTGACAGCACTGACATCACGTTGCACCTTGGACACGTGTCACCCCTTCAATGGCTTTGTGCAATCAGTACAGCAGTCACGAACGATTCCCAAAACTTTTTGAATCATGGCGCCCTTTCGTGTCCCATATATACAATCGATAGATACAACTCCCTCTCTTCATTGTTCATCTTCTTCCAACATGCTAACCCTAAAACCAGAACTCCAATCCCCTTACTCTCTCTTATTCCAAGCCCAGATCCAAGCATTTTTGCCAATGAACCTAACCTGTTGTTGCCGTTGGAGCTTCGTCCACTGTTTGGAACTTAGTTTTGTGCCTAAATCCGTAAGTCTCTTACTCCTGTCAATATTTCTCCTTAGGCATTCATAATGTCCTTCACGTTCTTGACATTTTCTTGTTGTTATTCTACTATCCACGTTCACAGATAGCACTAAGGCAATCATATTCACTAAAATCCGCATAAATCCATGCTAAGAAGTGAATTAGGACTTCAAATGACCCATAAGACTCTATACTCTGGGATGAACACCCAACAACTTGGGACAAACTAAAAAAACACTGTATATTTGATCCAAAATCACGCTAGAACCGAGCGAACAAAATGTTTGCAGAATCCTCAGTGAATCTAGTGAAACTAAGATCATTACTCGTTGCCGCGACTGACCTAACATCTTACTTGTATATGAGATCAAGCTAAAACCTTACTAGGACTCCAATCTGAGCTAATAGTGCCACCCATAAATTGAACTAAGCTAAGACCTTGCCCCTGAGCTAACCGAGCTAACACCTTGCTCGTTCACGAGGCTGAACAAACACATCTAGCTTAATGACCGATCTAAAAACAACATTTGCTCACTCTTCCAACCGAGCCACCTATTGATAGCCAAGCAAAGATTTTCCAAGCCAAGCAAAGATTTTTCCAAAGTTGGTCAATCCTACCAACCTACTTTGCTAAGCAAACAAGCCGAGCAAAGATTTTCTAAAGTTGGTCAATTCTGCCAACCTACTTTGCCGAACTAACTGGTTAAACAAAGATTTTTCAAAGTTGATCAATTCTGCCAACCTACTTTGCTAAGCTAACCAGCCAAGCAAAGATTTTTCAAAGTTGGTCAATCTTGCCAACCAATTTTGCCAAGCTAACCAATCGAGCAAAGATTTTCCAAAGTTGGTCAATCTTGCCAGCCTACTTTGCCGAGCTAACCAGTCGAGCAAAGATTTTTCAAAGTTGGTCAATCCTGCCAACCTACTTTGCTAAATAGATCAGTCAGGCAAATATTTTTCAAAGTTGGTCAATCCTACCAACCTACAATGTCGAGCTAACCAGCCGAGCAATGATTTTTCAAAGTTAGTCAATCCCGCTAACCTACTTTGCTAAGCTAACTAGCTAAGCAAAGATTTTCCAAAATTGGTCAATCCTACCAACCTACTTGCCGAGTTGACCAAGCGGGCAAAGATTTTCCAATGTTCAGACCAAAGTAATTCAAGTACAAAAAAACTACAAGGAAAAGTCTAAAAAGAAAATTGTCTACTTATTTTATTAATGCTGAGAAAAAAGATGGAAAATGATTACAAGTTCTAAAGCTAAAAATAAAACAACTTTAAATTAGTCATGTTCTACGGTCTTGGAATAGCTTGGCCATCCATATATTCCAGGTGGTAAGCTCATTTTTCTACTAGCCCCACAAATTTGTATGGTCCCTCCCAATTGGGTCTCAATTTGCCATCACCAAGCACCAAAGTGTTTCCCGTGACTTTACGTAGAACCCAATCACCTATCTTGAACTACCTTGGATGCACTACCTTGTTATACTTCTTGGAAAGTTCTTGTTGATATGAAGCAATGTGAATTAGAGCTCTATCTCTCTCTCTCTCTCTTTCTCTCTCTCTCTCTCTCTCTTTCTCTCTCTCTCTCTACGTTCTTCCGCAAGGTTGAGCTCTAAGGTTAGTGCCTCCCCGTTCAAGCTTGGGTCAAAATTCTCGCTTCTAATGGTGGAAAGGCCAACTTCTAGAAGGATGATAGCCTCTATGCCGTAACCCAAGGTGAATGGTGTTTCCCCAGTTGAACGCCTTAAAGTTATTCGGTAGACCCATAAAACATAGGAGAGTTCTTCAACCTACTTTCCTTTCACCTTTTCTAGTCTTGTCTAGGATCACCTTATTTGATGTTTCAGCTTGATTGTTGGTTTGTGGGTAAGCCGGGGTGGAGTTGTAGAACTCTATTGAGTGTCATTGTCTGATATCAGAGCTTTGGAAATTTCAAACTGAGTTATGATGTTTTGCCAAACAAACTTTTTGACGTCTTTCTCCTTAATAAAAGCAAGCGCTTCTACTTCTACCCTATTTGTGAAGTAGTCAATCACCGTAATGAAAAAAAATTTATTGCTCGGTGCGGTTAGGAGGGGTTCCACTATGTCTAAACCCCACATCGCAAAAGGCCAAGGGCTGGTTAGGGATAGGAATTCTCTGGCCAATTGGCGAATTTGGTTCCCAAACTTCTAGCACTTTTCACACTTCTTAACATACTTCTCTGCATCTACCTACATACATGGCCACCAATATCCTTGCGAGATAGCTCGGTAGGCCAATGATCTCCTCCCTTGATGACTTCTACATATTCTTTCGTGAATTTCAAACAAAAAGGTCTCAACCTTGCTAAGTGGACACACTTCAAGTACGGCCCAGTGAAAGATTTTTTGTACAATGCCAGAGATGGGAAAAGCCAAAATCGCTATGATTTCGCTCGAATTTTGTTTGCTTTTTTTTTTTTTTTTTTTTGTCTTTTGGAAAAATCCTATTTTTCAGGAAAATAATGATGGGGTCCATCCAAGAAAGTCCTAGCTCAGCACACAATACTTCTGCTACTTCAGGTTCTTCAATACTTGGCCTTGGCAGGAAGTCAATCAATAAAGGGTTTGGAATGGAAGTGTCTAACATTGATGCGAAATCAGCCAGCTCATCTGTCTTGCTATTTTTATCTCAGCTAATCTGTTCTATTTGGACGACTTCAAATTTTTTGATCTCTGTTCTAACTAGCTCATAATACTTGGCCATTCTACCACCAATTGGGAATCATTGTATACCATTAGCTTGGTAGCCTTCATCCAGAAGGTAGATTTCAGATCAGCTAAGAAGGATTCGTATTCCGCTTCATTATTGTACACTGGAAACCCAAGTCTAATCGTCTGTTCAATAGTCAGGCCATCTAACGAGATGAGGACTATTCCTAGTCCAGCTCCATGTCTATTAAAAGCTCCATCCACGAAAGGTTCCACATCTCTTCCACAAACAACTTTCAACAAGTAGATGGGTTTGCAGATGTCTTGGGGTCTTATGCTTTAACTATATCCTCCAAGTCTTTGCTCGCAGCTTGTTCGTTGATCTCTTTGCTCAGTTGCTCTACCATTTCCCTTTCAGGTACGTCATCGCAAATCATGCTCGTCATTGCACAGCTTACTTCATCTCCCCATTGCAATGTATCATTGACCTTAGTGGGCGGTGCAACCACTACCAGGCTCAATGATGCATTGCGTGGTTTCTCCGCTTGAGGTGGTAAGTCAACTTGTTCCTGGGTAGTAGGGGGTTGCAATGGTCCCACAGTTCTCCCCTCCTTTTGTTCAGTTTCCTCAGTCAAGTCAACTAGGCAAACAGAATGACTTCCTGGATCGAACTTCGCTACAAAGTGTACTAATGCTTAAGCTTTTATTGTTGTTTTAGGTTGGAACTTGATGTCAAATTGTCCCAACTCCACTTCTCACTTGAGTATCCTTCCAGAAAAGTTCGTTCTTTCAAATAAAGCCTTTAAAGGAAATGTAATCAACACCACCATAGTATACACATGAAAATAGTGCGACTTCCTAGATGCCATCATTAAAGCTAAGGCAAGCTTTTCTAATGGTAGTTATCTCGTTTCAGCACCCAGTATTGTCCTGCTCACATAAAAGATATGCAAGTGTTGTATTTCTTATACACGCACCAAAATCGCACTTACAGCATACTGGGAGACTGCGAGATATAAGTAAAGCTCTTCTCCATCTACTGGGGTCACTAAGAGTAGTAGAGAAGACAAATACTTATTCAAGCTTTCCTGAGCTCGATCACACTTTTCGTCCCATTTCGAACTTCGACTTAAGCGCCTGAATGAATAGTCTGCATCAATTTGGCGACCGACTTATAAACCTGTTCAGCATGGCAGCTAAACTTGTTAGATATTGTAACTCCTTAATTGTGTTTGTCCTTTCAAGCTCTTGAATGGCCTTGATTTGGGAAGCATCTATTTTTATTCCGCGGTTGGTCACCAAAAAGCCTAGAAACTTGTCTGATCCTACGTCAAATGCACACTTTTACGCATTTAGTCGCAGCTTACGAGTCTTCAAAATTTGGAATATCTCTGCTAGGTCGTTGAGATAGTCTGACTCATCCTTGATCTTGATTACCATGTCGTCAATGTAGGCTTCCATCGTTCTGCCTAACAATAGCGCAAACATCTTGGTGACCATTCGTTAAAATGTTGCCCCCACATTTTTTAGGCCAAAGGGCATGACCTTGTAGCAGTACAACTCTCTTGAAGTTGTAAAGGATGTGATCTCCTGGTCTAGTTCATACATAACTATCTGATGATATCCACGATATGCATCTAGAGAGCTAAGTTGGTTGTGACCTGATTAGGTCCTGACTAATCAATCCTTGGTAAAAGAAAGCTATCATTTGGGTACGCTTTGTTAACTGTTTTGTAATCCATGCAAACACGCCATTTTCCATTTTTCTTATGCACCACCACAGTGTTTGAAATCCACTTTGGATAATGGACTTCTCTAATTGCCCCTGCTTCTAGTAGGTTCCCTACCTCTTCAGCTATTATTTTAGCATGGTATAGAATCGATCTGTGAGTTCTTTGTATGACCGGTCTGGCGGTAAGGTTGATGTTGAGTTAATGACAGCTGAAGTTTGGATTGATGCCAGACATATTGTATGGCATCCAGGCAAACACTTCAAGATTGGAGATCAAAAAATCCATGATCTCATTTCTCTTGATGTTGGTCAAAGATAAGCCGAGCAAGAAAAACTTCTCTGGGTTGCTCTCATCAATCCTTACTTCCATCAAATTCTCTACGGTCTTCTGCTTGGTCACCCTGTCGATGTCTCCGAATATCTCATTGCTCTTCGATTCTTCCACCATCTACACAAATCCTTTTGCAGTACAGCTACCATTTATGGTCATGAAACATTGCTTAGACATGACAGTTTCGTTTAGGAACCAGATTACTTGATGGTAAGTTAAAGCTACCGCCTGCATGGCATGTAACCATGCTCTTCCCAGGATAATGTTGTAAGTGGATATGTGATACCCCTGTTCTGTATTGTGTTAAACTGGTCCTTAATGTGTTTATGGTTATGTGTTTAGCATGATTTTGTGTGCTATTATGTGATTTTGAATTCATATATGTTCGCCGTAGGAATATCTGTTTGAATAGTCCGCTTCGGAAATTAAATTGAGGGCCTTATCGGCCACAGAACCCGGACTCGACTACGCCATTGTGATTGGCCTAATTTTTAGAGCCTACGGTAAAGTTTGATTGGAAATTTATTCTGGTCAATGTAAACTGATGAAAATGATAGATTAAGAGCCCAAATATTTTATATTAAATATTGTGTTAGTGGGACTAGTTGTTTAATTGCATTGCACTCTCCTTTAGCCCTCTTAGAACTCAAAAACCTGAGTTAGACAAGTGAGAGAGAGGGAGAGGCCGGATATAGAGAGAGAAGAGGGAGACTTGAGCAATTTTGGCTCTAGCTTGGGAAATTGAAGGTTTAACTCAAGAATTGACTAGAGTTTGGGAGATTAAAGCTCCTAGGTAAGTAACCAACCCCTAACTCATGAATTTGAGTTGTGATTTCATGAATTGAAGATGAATTTATAATCTAGAACATGAAAGGAGTTGGTTTTAATGAATTTGAAGACTATGTATGCATGCATGTAGGTATTGTTTTGAAATTTCATATTTGAGCTTGGATTACTTGACTCATGTTGTAATTTTGATTGAAATCCATGTATTTGACCATCTCTTCATTATATGAGATGAGAATAAAGGCTATATGTCACATGCATGTGTAATCCATGGAAGTAGAAGCTTTGAATGCATGAAATAGTTACATTGGTAATGAGTTGGTGGAAAATGGGCCATGCATGTAGATAAATTATGAAATTGAGCTTCCTAATGTTGTAATCTTGCATTGGTATCATGTTAGCATGATTAAATTTGAGATTTGGGCCATTGCATGCAAGTAGTGTGGCTGGGAATTCGAATTGAAGCTCAAGAACATCATCTGGGATTTCCAGAATTTCGGCTTCCGCTCGAGCGGGGGAAGTGCCGCTCGAGCGGAGAAATCGAGCTCCCAGTATTTTTCTGCAGACATGATTCCCGCTCGAGCGGGGAAGTGGACGCTCGAGCGGGGAGCTATGTAGACAGGAAGTCCGCTCGAAGGGGTTCACGCTCGAGCGGGGATTTGAGGCAACCAGTATTTCTGCAGACTTGTGGTCCGCTGCTGGGGAATCCTTTCGGCGGGGACCCTATTTTCTGAAATTCTATTTTTGCATTACGTAGCCGTTTTCCGTTCTCTTTCACTTGCAAGCACTCTTAGGCATATGTTAAACATTGTGAATGATTTAAAGAGATAAGGAAGAAGCCTAAAGAGAAAAATGTGAATTTTGAACGGATTGAATTGTTAATGACCCTCTTATGTTCATGGCATGTGTAGGGTCGAGTTCCAGGGCGAACCAATCAACCGATCACTGTGAGTAATATCGATATTTGAATGCTTTTGAATGTCCAAATGTTTACTTTCTTTAGAGCTTTATGAATTGCTAATTGCGATCGTGGACGTAAGTCTGATATGAATAAATAAATGGACCCAAGGTCGTTTTGATAAGCATAAATGGACCCAAGGTCGTTTTGATAAGCATAAATGGACCCAAGGTCGTTTTGATAAGCATAAATGGACCCAAGGTTGTTTTGATAAGCATAAATGGACCCAAGGTCGTTTTGATAAGCACGAATGGACCAAAGGTCGTTTTGATGAACATGAATGGACCAAAGGTTGTTTTGATACGAATGTATGGGCCAAAGGCCGTTCTGACATGAACGAGTGGGCCACCGGCCGTTTTGATAGAAAAGAATGGGCCAAAGGCCGTTCTGACATGGATGAGTGGGCCACAGGTCGTTTTGACATAAATGAATGGGCCGAAGGCCGTTTTGATATAAATGAATGGGCCGAAGGCCGTTTTGACATAAACGAATGGGCCGAAGGCCGTTTTGACATAAATGATCGGGCCGAAGGCCGTTTTGACATGAATGGAAATCTAAATGGGCCAAGGGCCAGAATGTTTGGAACTATAGTCACTTAACTTGAAACTTCGTATAGTTATATGTACCTGTTAAAATTATGAATTTGGGCCCAAGGCCGTTTGGAAGACGTTGTTCTACGTCTTGTCGTATAAGTTCTATAATTGATATTATTCACTAGGCTATCGCTCATACTCATTCATGTCTTTGTAGGTGAGCCAAGAGAGGTCCAGACCCAGCCTCAGTGAAGCCTGTGTAGAACAACCCAGATTTTGGAGAGTCAGCCCTCGTGTCTCACGTGCGAGACCCGTCGTTGCCATTTTGCTATGTAATTATGCCTTGTTTTTGTTGGCAAGGGTTTGTGTACATTGTATGTAGTCTGTTGTGGGTTGGCTCCGTTTAGATGATCCTGTTGTAAAGAAGTTTATGTTAATATACTTTTGATGTGGGTTATTAACGCATATGAGTTTGGTCTGTTTGACGTGCATATAAGCACCGCTCTATGGACAAAGTTTTTAAATTTTTACTTTCGTTTGGCCCCTTTACTCTGATGAGTTATGTCTGATTTGTACGGAGGCCGTAAGTAATCCCAGGATTACTGGCCGGTTATGTCCTTAACCCTTAGGGGCGGGTTCGGGTCATGACAGGATAGGACTTCAAAATCGAGAACTCCACTTGTTTGACAATTGAGCTAGCTTTGACCAGCAAAATGATCTTGCCAATTGGCCATTCTAGCATGGAGTTGAAACCTACCAAGAGAGACGTGGCTAGCGCCAAGTCTCTATCATCCAATTTCAATTGCTTGAAGGTTTCATGGTACATTATTTCGTTTGATGTCAAAATTCCTGACGCGCAAAGTAACTACCAGCGCATCATTATGGGGGTTCTGCAACTGAGCTAAGTTCTCGTCAGAAAAAATAAATTACATTCTTCACTTATGTCTTCCATTTCTTTACTGTCGGTTGAACACTTAACACCTTCCTTATGTGCTCTGTCTTTTTTATCATCCTTTTAAGCTCGCAGACTTGCTCAAGCTCAATGATCCCATGGATCACATTAATCACGCCTTGGGGCGAACCGTCTACTGGCATTCTGTCTGGCGCGTTGCGATCTTAAGGGGTTGGCCGAGCTCCCCCAAGAGGCTTGCTGCCACCAATTCTTTCAGATGCCACTTCAATGGCAAACAATCTTCAGTTTGGTGACTAACTTCATCATGGAATGTGCACCGATATCTCTCATCATAGCCCCTCTGTGCCTCTCCTAATTTAGCAGGCCGCCGAACAAAAGGTTCATCACGAAGTTCACTAAGGATACAGTAGATGGGCTTCTTGAAAACTACAGTGATAGCTATTCGAACTTTTAGTTTCCTTGTTTCTCTTTCCTCAACATTTTGGGGATTGTTGTCGCGGTTACCATAGTTCGACCTTCCTTTTTTTCCAACCGTGTTAACTTTGGCCGAAGTCTTTTTGTCTGACATCACTGTTATGTCGAACCTTGCCTTTGCTCGGCACCATCCTTCTCCACCCTGATATGTTGGTGCACTCTCTTCATCAAGGATTCCATGGTAAGGGGCAAGGTCATAGTCATAGAGTCCCTCAACCTGTGCCCAACAGACAAGCCACGCTTGTATTGCGTAATAGCTAGCTTATAAGGCATTCGTCAATTTTGTTAAATGTCTTCTAGTACCTATTGTTGTATGACTTAATTGTTTCCTTCAGGCCCATGTTAATGGCGAGCAATCGGTCTACCTCCACGGGCATTTTAGTGTTTATTTTGAACCTAGTAACAAACGCTTCCGCGAGTTGACCCAAGAGGCAATGCTAATTTCTGGCAACCCCTCAAACCACGTCAAACTCAAACCTCCAAGGGTTGACAAAAACAATATGCACATCAAAGTATCTTTTCTTCTGTGAATAGCCATGACTTATCGAAAGTGGCTAACATGCATGTAAGGATCTGACTTCCTGTCGTAGATCATGAACTTGACCTGGTCAAAGCCTGCAGGTAGAGGGCGTTCTTTATTGTTGATATGAACGACAAACTCTGCAACCTAGCCAACGCCATGTCTGTTGGCTCATAAGCAAGATGGGGCATTGGCATTGCAACCTTGACACTTTTATGCATCCTATGAGCCAATCGCTACGAAGCAAATACCATTTGAGGGTCCTGCACTTGGGCAACTTCTCTTCTTCGTGCCCTCTCCGCCAAAACAGCCCGCAAATCTTTCGTTCTGGACAGTTCCGTATATTGGAAAAATGTTTGATGAGTGTGTGTGGGTTGATAACTGCTACCCTCATTGTAAGATCTTTCAGACCTTGCCTTGTCAGACATGGAGTGGCGAGTTCTGGGAGTTCTTGAATGGGAGTCACATGTCCTGAAGCTTCTACTCCCAGAATGTATAGATGTGACATATTTTTTTTGATCTCCAAAATGATGAGATCACGTTTGTCCTTCGCGGATCTCTATATTTTCCATGCCTTTGCCTCTCACTTGGCGGTTCAAAGCCTCTATGTTTGCCACCATCCTCCTTATCAACTCGTTCTATTCCCTCACGCGATCCTTCAGAACCTGGGTATCTGTTCGTTGCCTTTATCCATCTGGGCTTTGGGAGTGGCAAGGGCTCAAACCCCACTTTTCTCATGTATCCCTATGGGGGTTCCATTAGGGAGGGTCCAAATCTGGCATAGGCAGAGTAGGAGGTAATTCATCACTCCTCTTATTCACTTCCGGTGTCTATCCATTAATGGTAGAATGCGGCAAATCTTCGTTGTGCGCCATTAAATCTTGCTGAAGGAAAACTTGATCAAAGGGTAAGTTCTCTGAGATTCCCACAGACGACGCCAATTGTATGATCACGAAATAAAACTTACTTGTATAATCTTGTTGATCAAGCTTGCACTCTTCTAAACATCATCGTATTACCCAAAAACACAAACTTGAGCTAGCCAGCGGGTGTGTGCCGGAAACCCCTCTGATGCCTAAGTTAGCAAATATACTAAGGGTAAAAAAGCTCTGTGAATTCGGAAGTAAGAATTGCAATACTTGAGATTTGGGTTGAGTTTGAGCTTTTGTAGTTTCTGCATGGCATAATCCTAGTAAGACTCTAACTCCCCTATGTAGAGTCCTCCTAGGAATCACATTCCTAAAGGATAATGTTTATCCTTTAACACCTTCCTCACTGTAAGCCAAGTGAGATGGCACAACTCTTTGTTCGGTTTTCCACTGTACAACCAAAATACCTTTACTCTGTTCGCCATTGGCTTATTCGTGCTGCAGACAACACCAGGCCAAGATTGCACTGCATGCCAGCATTGCTCGACACTGCTCCTAGCTCGATCAAAGCTTCTCCTAGCATCATTTGACCACCTTTCTTATAGCTCGGTAATGGCTTTGACCGCCATTCTGGAGTAGCTAGTTTCAAGAACATGATCATTTGCTAGCCCGATCAAACATGTTTGATCGGCCTAGCCACTACTCGGCCCAAACAAGGCTATTTTTTGAGACATAGCTTGGCCCACTGCGCAGCCCAAGCGTTGAAGACACTTCCTACTAGCTCGGCCCAATTTGGCTACAAAAATTATCCTCTCACATCCATATAAAAAAATTAAGTTAATCGGACATCTATAACCCCATGATCAAGTCTTAATTGTTTTTAAAAAATTATTAAAATCATGTTAACCATTTATTGTTTGAAAAACAAATGTACTCTTATTATGTGGCTACAGATGTGTAATTTACTTGATTTATTGCATAGATGATCTACTCGACAAATCTTATAATATAAATGATTTGAATCATCGAAAAAGAGGACTTGCCTTCAATGAGCCTTACAGCAACTTGTTGTGCCATCACACACAGCAAGAACCCTAACTCCTTAATTAACCGTAGTCACTATTTTAGATGCGTCATGCCCTACCTCATTTATTATTATTATTTGGTGAAAATAAAAACTAAAAAGATATTTTATAATAAAAAATAAAAATTAAATTAAATTAAATTTTTTTAAAAAAAACCCATTTTTACACCAAAAATAAAAGAAAAGAGAAGAGGGCAATAATAAGAAAATGATGAATTTTAAATTTTTTTTAATTTTATTTTTCACCACATTAGTTTTAATGAACTCTAGATAAAAATTTTGAAAGTGAAATCAAATGGAGTGAAAGCTATAAAAACATAATTTTATGTCTAGTTGTGATTTTCTCATTTCCAAATAAAACACTCACTATGCGAGCTTAAAAAAAATAAATGCCATTGACATACAATTGATAGAAGGATGATGTTATATAAATAAAATTTATATTTATGAATTTCATACATAATGATATGACATATTTCGATGTGAGAGAGAGAGAGAGAGAGAGCATTAGTATGATTTACAATTGTAAAAATGTCACTGTCTCGTTATTTTATATGATTTTCTTTTTGGAAAAAAAATGTGATTTTTACACCCCATATGAGTATTGTGCAGAATTTATATATATATATATATATATTTAGAATTCCTAGTGTTGCTCTTTTTTATATATATATATAAAAATTCTTTACACACTTGCATTTTCCTTTAAAATATTGTATACAATTTTATTTATTTAATTTGGGTGATCTCATAGTAAATACAAATAACCTTAACTAAATTGGCAAAATTTTATTGGAACCATTTATGGAGTGTTCCCATATTGAATTTCACTCACCCATTGACTATTCGATGGGTGTCATCATGTCCACACTACTTTTTGATGCCACCCTTCTTTTATTTGATTGATTCCATAATTAAAATTCAAAGTGCGAAGTCTTAGCTTAAGCTAGTTGTCGATAGTTTGATTATCCACTTATTGGGACCACTAATCTTCTTCTTTTTTATCAGCAAATAAGAATTTTATTGATGACGAAAACATACATTTACATATGAGATGAACATCAATAAAGAAGTGGAAGAGCAAAAGTGCATCATAGCTAACAAATACAATCCTAACTAGGTTGGCACCGAGAAGAAAGCTCAATCATCTGCAAACTCAACCACAAAGGGATGGTGAAAAACCATGCCCAGAAAGAAAATAAAAAAGAAGACCCCCATAAACTCAACCCCCTATTCAAACCCACAATTCATTCCACACAATTGATTTCACACAATTCATTCCCACATAATTCACCTACAGTATCATCCATAAGCAAGACACCAGACCAGAGCAACATCCCAATGCTCCACAACCCTGAGTCAGCCAATACCCCACTTCTCAGCAGTAATTACCATGCAGCACACAAGTAGCTCCAGCAACATGGCAGCTCCTTATAAGCCCAACAGACCTCACACCAATGCAGATCACACTCCAGAGAACTTGAGGCCAATCCGCAACAAGAGACAGCAGACCACACCAAAAAACATCACCAAAACTAGTTCAATAGCAGCACCTACAACAACACATAAAATTTTGCGGCCAATACACCCCAGCCAACATACTCTGATGGATAACTCTAAAGCCCAAAACTAGTTTAATAGCATCACCTACAACAGCACACAAAATTTTGCAACCAATACACCCCAGACTAGCAGCATACCCTTCTTATAAGCCCTGCACACCAAGGCAGACTACACTCTAGAAAACTCGAAGCCAATCCGCAGACCACACTAGAAAACAGCACCAAACTGAAAGCCATACTCCAAAACATCAAAAGACAACAGACCACACCAGAAACCAACACCAAACTCAAGACCAAACTCCAAAACTCAAATCCAACTCAACCTCCCCAAAACCAGATCAATAACAATACCTGCAACAACAAACAGAATTGTGCAGACAACCAGCACAGGCCACCACAGAATTGTACAACCTACACACCAACAGCAACCCCATTACCCTGAGTAACATATTTGCTATAAGTTTAAAATAATATCATGCACAGAATATTGCAAATCCTTCATACTAGACTTTACCCATAAGGCCACTCTAACTTTTACCAATTCTTCCAAATTCACAAAATCAAGTTGAGTATTATTAAACAAACATTCAATTCTTAATTTCCACACTGACCATAACATAGCCAAAGGAACAATTCTCCAAACCATCCTCACCTTCTTTCTGACCTTAAAACCAGCCCACCAACTCATCAAAGGCTGCACTGATCTAGGACTAGCCCAAGACAAACCCCACCAGCCTATAATCCCATACCACACTTTCCAAATACAATTACAATGCAGCAATAGATGAGTTTATGTCTCCACTTCTGACTTGCAAAATACACAAAGAATGTTTGCATTAGGCTTCAATACCCCAATCCTTTGTATAAAAATAGCAAACTTCATCCTACATCTCCATGCTAACCATGTCATGAATTGAACCTTTTGGGGAGCAATATTATTCTAAACATCCATGACAAATTTGAGATTAGATCCTTTACTCGAAGCCAACCAATGCCACAAAGATGCCCCAGAAAATACTCCAGATGGATGGGCCAGCCAAGTGCATTGATCCTCAACATGATGTCTTAAACTAGGTGCAGCTTGAAGGTATTCATACAGATTAAAAAGATCATCCTCTTCCCAAGCAAAGAGTTGTCTTCTAAACGAAAAGTTCCAGTCATCACCCTCATTTTTCCTTTGAAAGAAATCATACATTGAACCATCTTCCCATGGACAAGGTTGTAGGCATTATATGATCTCATTTGATGGCAATCGTAAACAAGAATCAGATTCAAAATATATATAGATAGACAGGATTTTATAAAGTTAATTGATAAAATTTATTTCAAAAAAAATCTTATATGTTATTATGTGTATCTAATTTTGTGATTGATTTTATATTCATAAACTTATTCGAAATTATTCCACCATTCTATAGTACCTTTGTGAAGATCTTTCACATACAAAAATCTCACGCCTCAGCCAATTAGAATGGCACATAAAAACATCTTTAGGTTTTGTACGAAATTCAGTTTTTTGCCATTGATTTTGTGAGCCCATTAGAAATGCACATGTTTGGACCTCTTTTGGAGAAAGAATTTCAAAGTTTGAATTCTGGATTTTACTTAGAATTTCATAATATTCTTATTTAAATTTAAAATTCAAACACAATCATAGATTGATTGGGAAATTCTCGGTGCCACTTCCCTCCGTAAGGAGTTCCAAAACTTATTTCAATTTAAAGTTGTGTTTAAATTTTGAATGTAAGTAAAGATTTGTAGGGTGGGAAAAAATAATTATAAAATAAAAAAGAAAGAAAAGTGACCCCAAAAAAAAAAAAAAATTAGCTCTTTTTCGTAATTTTTTTCCTTCTACTTCTTATTTCCAATTTTTTCCTTCTACTTCTTATTTCCAAAAAATCATGCACAAATTTAAAATTCATCAGACAAACATATATGTGGGTTTGAGATAACATTAGAGTAGCTCTACGTAATCAGGGGCGGAGGGACATGGGGGCTAGGGGGGTCACATGCCCCCCCGACTTTTCATTTTTTTTATTTTTTTTTTCTTCTTACACGTAGTGCTTTATATACATACACCAGCCCACTTTTGGCACCCATTTTGGCACCTACTGACACACGGCACCCAATTTCCAAACACACCTTCAATCCAATTAATTTTTTTTTATTCATGGAAAAAGAGTATTTTTTTTTTCTTTATTTCCCTTTGTTACTTTGTAATTTATCAACTCGTGATTCACCAAATTAGGATCACACAATACAGATTTGGGATCACACTACAACCTTGATATTTTATCTTTATTGTTTACAGGTAACTTTATTTATGATTTTTTATTTTTAAATAAAAATTATGAGTATCAATTTATAGTTATTTGTTAAGTTTTGATTTGTAAAAAATTTTGATTTGTTATTATTTATTTTAAAATAAGAGATTTTGATATGTTAAAATTATGAATCTTAATTGGTAGTGATTTATATTAAAAGTAGGGATTTTGATTTGTTGTTGTTTGTGCTAAAATTAGGGATTTGATTTGTGCTACAATTAAAAATATTAATTTCTAGTATTTGTTATTTTAATTAGGGACTTTCATTTGTTATAATATTGGTATATTAGAAATTTTATTTGTTGTGATTTGTGCTAAATTTAAATTTTTTGATTTGTATTAAAATTGGAGATTTTGATTTGTGGGGGTTTGTGATTTTGATTATGAATTTTTATGTTTATTTTTATTTTTTAAAACAGTCATGGAGAAATATTTCGAAAGAAAATCAAAATTGGAATCATCTCTTCATCAAGAAGAAGATTATAATTATTCTTCCGCAAAACAAAGTCGCATAGAAATCAACTTAGTAGATCTTCCTGCAGATTCAGGACTACGGCCTCGGATTATGAACTATAATACTAATGATCGAGACCAAATTTGTAGGGCATATCTACAACAAGGTCCTTATCAACCTCGTGACCATAATTTTTCACAAAAATCATTTGGACAAAAATTTCGGCGATTTAATCGAGCTTGGTTTAGTGAATTTCTTAATTGGTTGGAGTATAGCGTAGCAAAAAATGCAACATTTTTGTTTATGTTGTTATCTTTTCAAACCCGATATTGGAGATCACGCTATGGTGATTCTTTTGTTGGTGAGGGTTTCTCAAATTGAAAGAAAAAAGAAAAAAATTCAGCCTCATGTTGAAGGTCCCAATAGTGCTCATAATCAAGTTTCGAGTAAATGTCAAGACTTGTTAAACCAAAATCAATATATTCAAACTATTTTTTTCAAACAATCTGATCAATAAATGTTAATTTTTAATATTTAATATTAGCTCAAAAAATTATTATTATGTTATTGTCATTGATTGGGGAAGAAAAAATTTTGAGATTATAATTAATAGGTGCCCCCTATATTAAATTCCTGGTTCCACCACTATACGTAATACTATCATCCAACTAGGGCTTTGAAATATTAATTGTGTAGCTCCACTTTGTGGTGTGAGGTTATAAATCCGATTCTTTGTAGTATATTGCTAGCAGTGTACTATGTCATTTTGGGGCAAAAAAACTAACAATCCTTTCCTTTTCCTCTTCTCCCAAAATGGTATCGTTTTGAGACACTACAAAGTGTACTGCTAACAATGTACTATAGAGAATCTGGATTGTGAGGTTATGCATTTAATTGAGTTTGATATGATTCATTGATTTGGTATAATGTTACTTATATTTATAATTGATCTCCTGCCTATTAAAAAACAATACCATCATCAAACTTTTCCTATGCTAGGGTTTCTCATCTCATGTATGTAGATTTATAAATAAAATAAAAAATAAAAGGAAAGGCAATATGGAGATGGAGGCTCAGGCAAGCCCTCGTGAAAACCATGTAATGGAGGGGTCCCCGAAGCTTGAGAAAGTAGAGACACAAGGAGGATAACCAGTCTTTATCATCAGATTCTCATGGTCGGTTTCGATTAATTTCCTTCTCTTTCTTTCTTAGCCCCAAATGTTATTACTACACCTTCTATCTTTTCTTCTTTATTTTTTATTTATTTATTTGATGCCTCCTACTTTCTTTCTTTTTTTTTTAATTATAATATAATATCAGTCTACAGAATATTTACAGATTAGGGGACGGTGGAAAAGCAGAGTAATAACGAGTGCATGCATGTTGCCACCACCAGCCCCATTGCACCCATACATCTTCTAATGCTCAATTAGAAAAAATACAATATCCCAACCCACTCACTTTGTGGACCATACTCGCACACAATTTTAACACACTCAATTAGCAAATCCTTCGATATCGTTTTAAATTTTAAAAAAAAAAAAATGCATATGATATTAATTTTGGCATAAATTTTTATTAATTATGTCCTTACTATTTGCAAATTCTAAAACATCTTACACCAATTTTGGCAGTTTACACACCCAAATAACTCCATTAAAGTCCTATAAAATAAATAAATAAATAACTCCATTAAAGCAAAAATTAAAAAAATAAAAATAAAAATATTCCCCTTATTTGTGTGTAACATTTTACACCAACACCCATCTTAATATATTTATTGGAGATGGTCCTAAACAACATCATGATTCTTGAAAAATTATTTAATACTCTTAGGTCATGTTTGTTTGAGCGGACATATGCTTAGGATTGGACTAATAGTTCAATAAAATTATTAATCCAATGTTTTGATAAAAAATTAAAGTACAGACTAACAATTCATAAATCAAAAGGAGATGGAGAGAAGAGGTCAAGGAGGTCATGGTGGATGGATTCCGGTGCTCAAGCATAGAGGAAGATATGGAAGTCAAGGTGGATGGAAGCGAGAATCGAAGGCAGGGATAGTCACAGTATTTGTGGATGATTACCAGACTCAATGAACCCAAAGAAGTTATTCGATATGTTCAGGAAGTTTGGTGTGGTCAAAGATGTTTTCATACCGCAAAAGAGGAGAAAAGTGAGGAATACCAGATTTGCTTTTGTCAGGTACAATTGTACAGTGGCAACTAAAGTAGCAGTGCTAAAAGCAAATGGATTATGGGTGGATGATAAGAAAATAGTAATGAAGCATGCGGATTATGGTAAGGAGAAGAGCGAAGCAAAAGGTTACCGTAAACCCATGACAAAAAGCCCATTTACTAAGGGAAGAAGAGTTAACAATGTTTGGAAACCAGTAACAGGTCAGAGATCTTATGCAGAGGTAGCCAAGACCTTTACTACCAGGGGAGGAGGAACTGTTACAGTGAAGGAAGAGGAAATAGGAAATTGGTGGGTTTATGAGAGTGTAGTGGTTCGTCTCAAGCCATCGTATGCTAATATTAGTTTAAAAGTAAAACTACAGAGAAGAGGTCTGAAAGATGTATACGTGAGGAATAGAGGGGGAAGAGATGTAGTGTTATCATTTAACTCCAAGGAGGAAAGAAGTGCTCAGTTGGTGATTATAAAGGAGTGGATAAATGATTGGTGTTAAGAGATAATTGAGTGGGAGCCTGGCTTATGGGTTCAGCAAGAACGTAGGGTATGGTTAAGTTGCTATGGTATACCATTAAATTTATGGAATAGGACTACCCTAAATAGAATTGGTAATATCTGGGAGGGGGGGAAGTTATTTGTTTTGAGGGAGATCTGTGCAATCCAGAGTCATTTGTCAGTGAAAATGTTCAAATAGTGACCACATGTATGGAGCCAATCAATAAGGTTATTAATCTGGAATGCGAAGGAATATCTTATCCAGTTAGAGTATGTGAGCACCAAATTGTCATAGCAAAAACAATTGTAAGCAAATGCAGCTGCAAAAAGAAGTATAAAGGGTTTGAGGAAGGTAGTTCGAATACAAACGAACAACACGGAGGAGGGGAAAATGACAAAGAGGTGGAAGATGATGATAACAGGGATGAGGAATCAGCAGATGAGCTAGAACAGATAGTGGAGGTGTCAAAGGAGGATTTGCCAAGTGGGAAAAGAATTAGAAATGAAGAGGATATGGAGATGTCTTGGAAAAGTGAAATGTTTGTTGCAGAGTCGGCTGAGTCTATGGGAAATGAGCCTGAGGGTGGGGCAGAAGGATTAATAGAGGTAGTTGGGAGGCCAGTTAATGGCTATACTAGGGAATGTCAGAAGAATGATAATCATGCTCCCACGCCTGGGTTTGTAAGAAGTATAAGTGGCTCAAGTGTTCAAAAACTTGGGGTGGACGTGGAGGTGGTGTTGGGCCCTAGCCCAAAATGAGAGCAAAGAGTTGGGCTTGAATGTAGAAAGAGTGGATTAGAGGTAGGGAATGCTGAGTTGCTTTGTGGGACTGAAAGGTTAGTTGGGCCTGTTCTAATTAATTCAAATTTATCCCAAACCCAGGAGGTTGAAGTGTGTTCAAAGTCAGAACTACAAAGAAAAAAAGGAAAGGTAAAAGAGAGAAAACAAGTAATAGGGAAGAAGCACGAATTTCTAAGTAAGGGGTATTTGAAACTTGCAAGGAGGTATGGACAAAAAGGAGCTTCATCAAGTAAATCAGGTCCAAAAAGGGCAATTTGAAGAGCAGCCGCTGCAGCAATCTCTCTCTTAGCATCAGTTGAGAATGGAAAAGATAGAAGGAGGTATGTGCTCAATGAAGCTCAAGCAACATTACAAATTGGGAAAATCTTAGGGATAAATTATAAGGGCAAAGAAGAGGAAGTTGTGTCCAAAATTCTGGAGCTTGAAGAAAAGGATAGAGAAATGATAGAAGGGGAAAGTAATGCTGCTGTATAAGGTGCAGTATTTAGGTGGTGGAGTAAAGTGTATTGTGTTTTCAATGAAGCGATTATCTTGAAATGTTAGAGGTTTGGGTAAGAAGGAGAAAAGAAGGAAAATCAGAAGGATTTTAAAAGATAGAAGAGTAGATATTGCATTGTTTCAGGAAACAAAGAAAGCATCCATTTTAGAAGAAGAGGTGAGGGCATTATAGAGTAGAGAAATGATGGATTTTATGTCAGTAGATTCTGAAGGAGCAGCTGGTGGTTTACTATGCATATGGGATCCAAGAGTCTTTCAGATTTCAGGTTGTTGTTGTAGTAGAAGATATATCCTTCTGTTAGGTACTTTATTTTACTCTTCTGAATCTGTTATTCTAAATATATATGCACCAAATGAACTGGGAAACAGGGGTAAGTTTTGGGATAGTTTGGTGAAGCTTAAGGAGGAGTTCCCTGAACCCTGGTGCCTAGAGGGGGATTTTAATAAAGTTAGGACCATTTGAGAGAGAAGGGGATGCTTTAGAAGGGATAAGGGTATGAAGGAGCTAAATGATTTCATTGATAAAAGTGAGGTTAATGATTTACCATTACTAGGAAGAAGGTATACCTGGTGTAATTCAAGAGAAGGGGAAAAATGGAGCAGAATTGATAGGGTGTTAGTGGATCCCAAATGGCTAGAAATGTTCAATCTCAAGTTGTGGGGGCTACCTAGATCAATTTCTAACCATTGTCCTTTACTTATGATGGAAGACAGTAGAGATTAGGGCCCTAGGCCTTTTCAGTTCTTAAATGCATGGTCATTACATCCTAATTTTCTACCTTTTATGGAGAAGTGGTGGAAGGAGCATGAAGTAGAGGATTGGGCTGGTTTTAAACTTTTTAGAAAAATGAAGGGATTGAAGCTTGCACTAAAACAATGGAACAGTGAAGTGTTTGGGAATGTAAACACTAAACTGAAGAAAACTGAGGAAGAGTTACATGAGATTGATCTTGTTGCTGAGGTAAAGGATCTTGAAGAAGTCAAAAAAGTAAGAAGAAGAGAGGTTAGAAAGGAGGTGGAGGCTCAATAGAATGGTGGAGTGGATGTGGTTGTAGAAATCAAGATTTAATTGGGATTTAAAAGAGGATCGAAATACCAGATATTTCCATGTCATGGTGACATGTGGACAATGGAGGAATGAGATTAACTCAATAGCTATTGATGATGGGATTATTGAAGAACCTGTCAGAGTTAAGCAAGAGGTACAAGCCTATTTTCAAAGACATTACTCAGAGGATTGGAAGTCAAGACTTGTACTAGAAGGGGCTTTCAAGTTAGTAAGCAATAGTCCATTCTTTGATGGGCTTGAGACTGAGTTTGTAGAGGCAGAGATAAAAGCTGATGTATATGACTGTGATGGGAACAAGGCTCCAAGCCCAGATGGTTTTAATTTGGCATGCATTCAAAAGATGTGGAAAGTAATGAAGAAAGAGGTGATCAATTTCATGAGAGAGTTTCATAGTAATGGAAGGCTTGTAAAAGGGATTAATAGCTCTTTTATCACTTTAGTACCTAAAAAGGAAAATCCAGTAGACGTATCTGATTATAGGGCCATTAGCTTGGTGGGTTCATTGTATAATATTTTATCCAAAGTGCTCTCCTCCAGGCTAAAGGCAGTGCTACCCCACATTATCAGTGAAAACCAATTAGCATTCTTAGGAGGTAGAAATATTCTAGATGGTGTGTTGGTAGCAAATGAGATGGTAGATGGGTGGAAGAAAGCTAGAAAAAAGGGATTGATCGTAAAGTTAGACTTTGAGAATGCCTATGACTCAGTGAATTAGGAATTCTTGCTTTCTATGTTGTCAAATTTTGGTTTTGGTGATAAGTGGGTGGAATGGATCAAGGAATATATTACTTCAGCTAGAATTTCTGTTCTTAGCAATAGTTCTCCAACTGAAGAATTTAGTCCACAAAGAGGCCCTAGACAAGGGGACCCATTGTCTCCTTTTCTGTTCAATATAGCAGCAGAAGGGCTAAGTTTATTATTGTCTAGAGCTCTTGAATTGGAAATAATAAAAGGGGTGAGGATTGGTTCAGGTAGTGTGGGTCTTACTCACTTACAATTTGCAAATGATTCAATATTGTTTTGTGAAGCTGATTTAGTTGAAGTAAGATACTTGAAAAGGATATTGCAGTGTTTTGAAATTCTTTCAGGATTGAAGATCAATTATCATAAAAGTGTAGTGTGTGGAATGGGAGTGCAAGATGATTTAATGAATGAATATGCCTCAGTACTCAATTGCAAGGTGAAAAGCTTGCCATTTCAGTATTTTGGGTTACCTTTGGGGGCTAATCCGAGTAGGAAATCAACATGGAGACCTGTTTTGGATAAAGTTAGAAGCAAATTAGCAGGTTAGAAGAGGAGAGTGCTCTCATTTGCTGGAAGGCCTACCTTAATAAAATATGTAATGTCCTCCTTACCTTTGTATTATCTGTCTTTGTATAAGATGCCAAAAGGGGTAGCAAGAGAGTTTGAAAAAATTCAGGCAGCATTCCTTTGGGGTGGGTTTGAGTTGAGAAAGAAATTACATCTAGTTAATTGGAAAGAAGTATCAAAACCAGTGGAGCAAGGGGGTCTGGGGGTTAGAAGAGTATTGGAGGTTAATAATTGTCTTTTATTAAAATAGTGGTGGAGGTTTGGTATTGAATCTGATGCATTGTGGAGAAGAGTTATTTGCAGTAAATATAAGGTTGATGAGGGTAAAATAAATTCCAGTAGTAGCAGCTCAAAAATTTGGAAGGACAATGTAGATGGCTGTCAACAAAATAGCAGTTTGGTGAGGACTTTCCTGAAAAATTGTAAGATAAAAGTTGGTAGCGGTCATAGAATTAAGTTCTGGTGTGACAAATGGTGTGCAAATCTGTGTCTGAAGGAGGAATTCCCACTTCTCCATAGATTGTCTACTAATAATGAAGAATCTTTAAATTCAATGATGGTAAAGAAGGTGAATGTAGGACAGTGAGAGTTCTAGTTCAAAATGGAGCTTTATGACTGGGAAATGGTGGAGGTTTCTAGATTGCTAACTATATTAGAGGCAACCCCTACATTAAGATCAGATGCAGAAGATATTCTGGTATGGGTAGATTCAAAATCAGGAAGTTTTTTAGTCTCCTCTGTGTACAAAAATTTGACAACTGGTTTTGGTAATAAATGTCCAACAAGTAAGTTGGTGTGGGTGAAGTACATTCCCCTTAGAGTGCAATTCTTTGGTTGGCTTACGTGGAAGGGCAGATTGAAGACTATAGATTTCCTTCGACGTATTGGTGTTATTGCTGATAACGTTTCGGCCTTATGCATTTTTTGCAAATTAGAAGATGAGTCACTTAACCATGTGTTATTGCATTGCCCAGTGGCATGGAGAGTTTGGACAGAAATTCTAAAATGGTGGGAGGTGCAACGTGTATTACCAAGCTCGATGGAGTCACTACTACATTGGTGGGATGGGGTAAGACTCAACAAAAAGGAAAGGTTAATATGGAAAGCTCTACATATTACTGTGTTGTGGGCATTGTGCAAACATAGAAATGATTGCACTTTTAAGGATGTTGCTCCAAATGAAGAAGGAGTCTGTGAACTAATAAAAGTCAAGACTGCTCTTTGGTTCAAAGAGGTGTTCAAGGATCATCAGTTCTCTACCAATGATTTCATTTCCAACCTGAGGCAGATTAGATTTTTTCTATGTAATGGCAGTAGGCATATGTATTAAGGTTGAAGTTGCAAAGATGTCCCTGTTTCCTTCATTCTTTGAGCTATTTGCTGAATATAACGAAGGTGTTAATTTTTTCCAGAGACCTATTCAGGATTAGGTGATTGATCTGAAGACTTAGTTGTAAAAGTTTTGAAGAGATCTAAAGTATTAACAGAAAACTTAGGAGAAGAGAGAGCAAAGAAATTGAGATCAGTAGCTGTGGATTTCATTAGCATTGGAAGTACTGAATGTATGGGTGGTTATTTGGGATCTTGTCACTAGCAATTCAGATGGAGGGACTTGTTGCTTGGAAGTATTTGTTGGGTAGAGTTTCATGGAAACTGTAATAACCCTCGCCACTGATTACTGATTAACCACGGTTTACTGCTAAACTGAGACTGATTATGATGGGTAATTGAATTGATTAAAATACTGAACTGACTGACTGAAATCTGAAACTGATTGATTAAGTATATCTGTTTGAATTGCATTCTATCTATTTGACTGTTTGATTATCTGTTCATGTTTTTGTGTTAAACTGCAAATTGAAGGCCTTATCGGCGGCCGAATCTGAAATTGATTGATGATTTGTGTTCATTGGAATTCATATGATTTTATGGCATATTCATCTAAAATGTGGTTTGGTATGATTAAATTATATTAATTGGTAAAGAATTATAAGAGTTGAACTTATTTACATTAGTGCCACTTAGTGGCCCACTTCATACCATATTTGAGGCTTGAATTATATCCTTAGGCAAAACATTTCATCAGCCATCCCCTTGTTATTGCCGACCAAGAGGGAGAGAGGGAGAGAAGTGAGTGTTCTTGAGAGTTGGCTTAGAGAATTTGAAGAATTAAAGGACAATTGCCTAATTAAGCTTCTAGTCTTATGATTGAAGACTTAGGTAAGGAGACTCAACCTCTCATTGTTGTGTTTAAGTTGATTCTTGCATGGTTCATGTCTAATTGAGGAGCCAAGTCATGATTTAGTTCTAACATGTTGAATTATAACTTAATTCATACATGCATGTTTGTATTGTTGGCTTTGGAGTTGATTTCATGGAAAATTGTTACATGTATGTCCAAGTTCTAGCTAAGGTCCATGAAACCATCTTGTTTTTGAAAGGTTTGGCTCATTAGAGCATGAAATTAAAGCTTTGAATTGAGTTAAACTCATGCATGTTATGTTGGAATCATATTCATGAAAATTGGTTTGAAATTGGATTTAATTGAAACACCCTTGGGCCTTGATTTTACAAATTGAGCTTTGAATCATGGTATTCTATGTATTTGCAAGTGTTTTCCAGAAATTGGGCCCAAGAGGTCGAGTTTTGAGTTACTAAAACTTGGTTTTGAACTTGGGACTAAAATCTGGATTTTCCAGATTTTGGACTCCCGCTCGAGCGGGGAAATTGGCGCTCAAGCGGGGAATTCGAGCTCCCAGCATCTTGCATGGTTTTACAGTCCGCTCGAGCGGATGAATGCACACTCAAGCGGGAACATGAGTCACACGCTCGAGCGGAGGTTGAGCGCCCGTCGAGCGTAAAATTCGAGCATCCAGTACTTTTGCCATATTTTACAGTCCGCTCGAGCGGGGAAAGTGACACTTAAGCGGGGAACCTTTGTCTGCTTGTCCGCTCGAGCGGAAAAAGCCATGCTCGAGCGGGACTCTGTTTTTCTGGAAATTCTGAAAATATTTTTTGAATGCATCTTTACATCCTCATTCCATCCTGGACATTCTTAGGCTTAGTTTAAGACATCTTAATGAGGTTATAGATATAGAACCACACCAAGGCAATTTAGGGATTAAGTTATTATTTTTCCCAACTGTGTAGCTTAGTGTGTGTTCGTCCTGTAAACTATGTAGGGTTGGCGACTGGGGACGCGCTCTAGCTTACTATAGCCCAGAACTCTATGAGTAACAATTGTGTAAAGATATGTTCAAATATGAATATCTTCTGATCACTGAACTATACTGTTTTCTGAAATGACACTATTAACTGAACGAATGTATGTCCTATATTCTGAACTGTATTGTGGCATCCTTAGCAACTACTGTTTACTGCTACTGCTACTGTTACAGAGATCTCTGTCGGTTCCCTTATTGGAACCACTACTGTTTACTAATTGATGGCCATCATTTACTGTTCGGTCTTTTAAAACCTCATTTCTTTGTCTTTGCTATGCTAATGGATGTACCATATATGGTATTATGGTGAATGATCGATATACTGAATCAATTGACTGTTTTCAATACTGAAAGGACATTCATTCTCAACCTCTTTACGCATTATGTTATTCACGGGGCTTTAACTCACTGCTCATATATATATGTAGGTGTACAGGCACCAGACCGTGGCTAGAAGCGTCGGGGTAACTCCAGTTTTGTCAAGCCAACCACTGAGCCTCACTGCGAGGTTCCAAGTCTGTCAAGCTATGGCTTAGGGGTTTTAATTTCCCCCGTCTGTCCTTGTATCTGTTTTGTATAACTGTATAGACATAGCACTATCTTGTCTTTGTTTAATAGGATTTAGTCCTGCTCAATATTGTAAATATTATGTATCTTTTACATCTTGAGTAAATATATATGCATGAAAGTCTTTTTGCATATAGACTGTCACAGCTCATTGGACCTTATTTATTTACTGTATTGGCTTCCGCCATGCCCTTGTACTACATATTCTTTTTTTCTTGTGCGAGGCCTTTGGTAATCTCGGATTACTGGCCAGTTACGGTGCTAAACCCATAGGGGCGGGTTTGGGTCGTGACAGAAACATGGCCTCTGGTGAGTGTTCTTGAAGGTTGGTGACTTGCTGATGTATTGTGCAGAGGTGTATTTGCAGCTGTGGGTATCTTACTGGTTTGTTTTGGTGGTGGTGAAGAGGGGCTGTTTGTTGCTGAATAGTTCATGCTGCTTGTTACTAGTTACTGCTGCAGCGCTATTCTGGATTCTACTGAGTTGGTGATGGTGTTTTGCTGATTCTATTGCTTGTGTGCTCTGTTTTGCTTGGTTTGCCTTTGCTCTACTCAGTTGGTTTGCTGCTGCGGGTGGGGTAGGTGTGGGCTGTTTATGCTTTGTTTATTGTTAATGTTTTGGTTGATGTTGGTGTTGGTTACTGGGTGGAGTTTAATAGGTCTAAGGGGTGTTTGGTTTTTGGTTTATTCCAAAATATGGTAGTTTAGGGCTTTGATTCTTTGGGGGGTTTTTTTCTTGTTGGGTTTGGTTTCTCACCAACCCTTGGGGTCGAGCTTGCAGATGATTGGACTCTCTGCTAAGTGCCAACTTAGTTGGGATTGAGTAGTTTGCTATGATACTTTGTGCTCTTCTCCTCTTTTATTGATGTATTTGCATATGTAAAGTATTTGTTGTCTTCAATAAAAATAAAAAAATAATAATAAAATTTTTTTTTTATTTTATTTTTTTTTTTTGCTGATCAAAAAAAAAAAAATAGACTAACAATTCATTTGGATATGGTGTCTTACATATGATAGACTATTCAATCCCATATAAGGGATGGGATATAAATTGGGAAGTCAAAGTTTTGACTAACTTATCAAATGACCATAATATGGTTAATATATTGGATGTCTCATATCTTATCTATTCCAATTCCCTATAAATATCGGATTGGATAATATTTTGTTAATTCCTCTTTATAATCCTAACTCAATCCAAATATAAGATAGAATATATAATCCAAAAGGGTTCGTAGTCTTATGACTATTAGTCATGGAAATATTAATCTAACATAATCTAATCCGCTCAAACAATCAGAACCTTAGAATAATATTTTATTTTATTTATAAATTGACAGTTAATATTTTATCTTTTAAAATTTTAATACAAAAATGACAGATCTCATAATTTAGATCAATAATTTATCATTTAAAACAATATCTAAACTTGCTCGAAGAATACATGATCCCCTCTTGACTCATTATCTTCATTTCTCGATGCACCATACCCCACGCGTGCATATTAACCATGTAGTACAGATCCAAAGATGTTTATGACAGCCCACATAAAAATCATATGAGCATGAATTTGTTGACATCCTTGTGTAAGAACATAATCTCAAATTTGATTAGTTTAAAATAACATATATTCCAAAAAATATATATTATCTCATTTGAAAATATAGACTTCACTATTTCACACTAAAAGAAAATTGGACAGTGTTCAGTCCGGGCTTGTTGGCCTATCATGAATTTTGTTTTCACGAGTATGATTTGATTCATTGATAATTTAAATTATTCTTTGTAAATTATTCATACAAAAAATTAAATTAATCTGATAATTATGACTATATTATTTTATTAGTTTTGCCTTCAAAAAACTAGATAGATTATTTTTAAATATACACTTATCGTTCATTTTATAAAAAAAAATAAATGTAATTAAATCATGTGATTAGAATTATTAAAACAGATTGAATCATTGAAATGAAATCCCTGGTGTGGTGAGCCAACATCCTTAAACTAGACATCCTAGTCTAACCTTCTAAAAGTTTGTATTTTGCTACACATTAAAAAAATATGTGAATGTGTGAACAAAATCAAACTTCAATGATACACACAAAAGCAAACTATTTTAGCATTACCCTCATATAATGGACTTGGCATGTTAATTAACCAAAGTTATGCTCCTTATATTTTGGATTGACATATTATAAACATGGGTCTCTTCTCATTTGATTTATTTAATTGTGAAATTAAAAGCTTATATCCAATGAATGTTGGTGGTGGTGGGTGTGTGTGTGGGAATCTAATTCCTTACTTATCTTTGACCTTTGCTCATTTTCATGCTAAAAGCAACTCCCCATGAACAGAGTAGTGTGTGTATATATATATGGATTATATAGTTGGAAAGGAAGCATACATTGCAGCTTTAATTTCATGTACTAGCCTTTCCTCTCCCAAAACAAATGACTCGTATGTATATAAGTCTTTCATGCATTACTTTTTTTATATCTTAGATCAACAACATATTAATGAGAGATGGATGATTGGAGAGGAGTCCCACTTTTTCTGTTACGTATACAGCCTTGCATTTGCATGGATCCTCTTGTTGGCTGGGGGGGTTGTCACTTTCATCAGAAAAATGGTTCATGACCATATGGAAGAACCATGTCTCTGTCAACCAACACACACTATATATATTGATAGAGAAATGTTAGGGATCATGAAAATGATCATGAAAAATTTATGATCCTTAGATTGCCTTGATTAGTGTGTGGTGCTTTATTGTAAGTGTAATCCAAAGGCCACAAATCTTTCATGACCATTTTCATGAAAGACTTTTCATGATAGTTAGCATTGCTGATATTGATATATTAGTGGTGGTGGGGTGCAACGTATTTGTAATTTTACATCTAAATTTTTTTGATGATTAGAGAATATATAAATTAAATTTGATAACTGTTAGCAATTATGTATAAGCAATTAACAGTATGCGGTATTTATTTTTTATTTTTTTTTTAAAAAAAGAAAGTGTTACAAAATTTTAAAATCTTGAATTGTGTTTATATATATACATTAATTAAGGTAGTCACAAATTATAAAATTGTTAACCCCAACTTGTATAAAAAGATTAAGACATTAACAAGAAATAATTTTATTATTTATATTTTTAACGTACTCCTACACTTTGTGGCTAGACTTTTATTCGTAAGCAAGTCAACGCAATATTTATTGTTTGTTTTAATGTTATATTAAATTATTAACCACTAACTTGTTTGAAAATTTAAGTTTTGGAGCAACTTCAATGACATACTAAATTTCGAAGTCAAAGCCATTTTTAGTTATACTCTCATAAAAAAAAAAAAAAAAAAAAATTAAAAATTAGCTACAATAGTGTGCTAAATCATATGCCAATTTGATTTTTTCACACGAGTAAAGGGCAATCATAATCACTAGATGATTTCTGAAAATAGGTTCGATGGTCAAAAATTAATATGTAAGTTAATGGAGCCAAAATAATAGGGGTGATATAGTTAATAAAAATGTTTTCTTTTTATTTATTTATTTATTTTTCTAACATTACAAAAGTCATTTTAACTTTTACCATTTCAGTTGGTCTTAAAGTGAGAAACAACTTGATATAATAAGAATCATAAAATACAAAGAATATATTTAAAACACAATCATGTAATCAAAAAGTATATTGAAACAAGGAAATTAAAGTATTAAAAAAATTCTTGACCACAAGTAGATAGTCATTCATTAATTGGTGATAGCAAAACTTTTTCGCTAATAATTGCACATGCATCTGACATGAAAGTAGATGCCATACCATGAGCTTTGTTCACTACTTCACTTTATATAAACAAAGAAAGAAGGCAAAGGCTGAGTACAATTGTGAAAGAACAAGGCCACCGAAGGTAGCTCCTCCCTCTCATTCCTTCATTCAATTCAATCAAGTCCTTTAAAGATAGGTAAGTTTGCAAAATTGACATGTCATATCACCATGCCAAAGCAAAGTCATATATGCAATTTAAAGCTGCATTCTTAGGCCACTCCTTGTTGGAAAATTCATCTACAAAAAAGTTTGGAAACTCTTCATCATTTACCTATATATAGTTTTAGTAATTTTGGAGAATATGTTGGAAATGGTTATAAAATTGTGGGTAAAATCAGAATTTTTTTTTAAGTTTGGTCTAATTTTTAGGTGGGCCCCGTGCATCGATTTACACGGGTCAAAGTGGTAACGCGTTCTATGCCGCGTTGTGATTCACGTGGTATATTTGGTTGTTCAAAACCATTACCGAGTGAATGGGAAATTGAAGCCAAAGTAAGCTCCATGAAAATGGAGTTTTGGTGGAAATTCTTTTAAGGTTGAATAAGGCTTGTCCCACATTGATTTGGTGGGAGGTTTTGAGAGGGTTTATAAGGCATGGGTTTGGTACTTGGGGTGTGCCCCAAGGGGTACCCAAGTGTTTTAGAGGGAGAGATTATGGGCAAAATGGGCTAGACCCATTGAACCCAAAAATCACCACGCGCCGCCGTCCGGTCGGTCGGGCTGGGCTTGGGCGTGGGTGTGAGGTTGGGTTGGGCTTGTTCGGCCCAATACTAATCTTTTTGAATTTAATTCAAGTTTCATACCTGTTCAATTCAAAACCAAAAGCCACCAATACATCTATATATAGACCAGCCTCCCACCTCCCATTTGGATTTTTCACTACAATTTTCGTACTTAATTCTCTCTGCATTTTTATTCTGAAAGAAAGAGTGTAAACACTTAGTGTGTTCGTAAGGCAAACAATTTGTAGTGCTGCTATTGTTTGTGGTAAGATCATTTCATCTTGGGAGATAGACGTCCAAATTCTGAAAGCACCGTGGAGAGGACGAATCTGTCTTAAGGACACAGTGTTAAACACTAGACTTGATCAGAAAAATCATTCAAAGAAATTAACCAAGTAAGTTGTTTAATTTTATTCTGTTTTTAATTTGTTTATTTAATCAGATTTTAATTTTGTTTTTGTAACAAAATAAAATCTGTTATTTATTTATTTATTTATTTTTATTTCGAGTTTGATTTTTTGTAATCAAACATATTCTCTCCTTTTCTTTATTTCTTTAATTCTAATTGTTGTTTTGTACACAATAGAATTAATATCTTTTAAATACAGTGAAGATTGCCTAACAATCTTAAGACAGACTCCTTTTTGGTATCTTCATTGTATTTAATTTTCTGTTTTTCAAAGAAATATTCTGGTTGGAAAAATAAATAGTCCTTTATGCTATTTGACAGATAGTAGTAATATACTGTCTCTTTTCTTTGACAACTAGTAGTACGATACTGGTGTCATTAACAATTTCAGAATATTATTTGGTATTATAGAAAATTATTTTGGTATTTTATTTTTTCTGTTTTAGTAACAAGGAAAATAAAATTATTTTGTGTTTTAATTTTTTCTGATTTTTGTAATCAGAGATTATGGCTACTACAACTGAAACTGCATCTGGCAGTGGTATTCCTGTTGTTACACCAACATCGGTCCCTATTCAGAACCATGTTCATGTACCAATCAATCATGGGGAAAAATCGGAAAAATTTAACGGTACTGAGTTTAAGAGATGGCAGCAGAAGATGCTGTTCTATCTTACAACTCTTAATTTGGCCCGGTTTCTCCATGAAGAGGCTCCAAAGACTTAAAGAGGGTGAAAGTGATCGCAAGTTGTTGTCGCCAGTAGATGCTTGGAAACATTGATTTCTGCGTAAACTACATCCTAAATGGCCTTGACAACATGCTGTATAATGTATACAGTCCTCTGAAGTCAGCAAAAGAATTGTGGGATTCTTTGGAGAAGAAATACAAGACAGAGGATGCCGGCACAAAGAAATTTGTCGTCGGTAAATTTCTGGATTTTGTAATGGTCGACTCCCAAACGGTAATATCTCAAGTTCAAAATTTTCAGATAATTTTGCATGATATTCATTCAGAAGGTATGTCTCTTAGCGAGTCTTTCCAAGTCGCTGCTTTGGTGGAAAAGTTACCACCGGCTTGGAAAGATTTCAAAAATTATTTAAAACATAAACGCAAAGAGATGACCATGGATGAGTTAATTGTAAGATTAAGAATTGAGGAAGATAACCGAAAGGCTGACAAGAGGCATGGGAAAAATCCCATTGAGTCCAAGGCTAATGTGGTTGAACAAGTTCAAAAACCACATAACAAAAAGAGGAAGTTTACTGGAGATGGTCCTAAACAAGGCAACAACAATGGCAACAAGAAGTTCAAAGGAAAATGCTATAACTGTGGCAAGACTGGACATCGAGCTTCTGACTGCCGCCGCCCTAAGAAGGATCATGGAAGTACAAGTAAGAAGACCACCAATCAAGCCAATGTGACAGAATTGGATTACATCTCTGACGGAATGAATGACATCAACCTCTCTGCTGTGGTGTCTGAGGCTAACTTGGTTGGAAATCCCAAAGAGTGGTGGGTTGACACTGGAGCAACTCGTCACATTTGTGCGGACAAGAAGATGTTCACTACCTACAATGAGGCTGCAAATGGTGAGCAACTTTTTATGGGAAATTCTTCTACTTCTACTGTGGCTGGACAAGGGAAAGTGATCTTGAAGATGACATCAGGGAAAGAACTGACCCTCAACAACGTACTGCATGTACCTGACATCCGGAAGAATTTAGTTTCTGGTTCTTTGTTAAGTAAAAATGGTTTTAGGCTTGTTTTTTAGTCTGATAAGTTTGTATTAACAAAGAGTGGTATGCATGTTGGTAAGGGATACATGGGTGATGGTCTCTTTAAACTTAATGTAATAACAGTTGTACCAAAAGTTGCTATGAATGAGAATAACACATCTTTTGCTTATATTCTTGAGTCAAATTTATGGCATGGTAGATTAAGACATGTGAATTTTGATGCTTTGCGTAGATTAATTGGTTTGGATTATATACCAAAGTTTGAAATTAATCCTAATCATAAATGTGAAATTTGTGTAGAAGCAAAACTAACTAAGGCTCCATTTAAATCGGTTGAAAGAAAAACCGAACCTCTAGAATTAATTCATACTGATGTATGTGATCTAAAATTTATTCAAACTAGAGGAGGCAAAAAGTATTTCATAACATTTATCGATGATTGCACAAGATATTGTTATCTTTATTTACTTAGAAGTAAAGATGAAGCCTTAGAAATGTTTAAACTCTACAAAACAGAAGTTGAAAATCAACTTGGTAAAACCATTAAAATGGTTAGAAGTGATAGGGGTGGTGAATATGATGCACCATTAAATGAATTTTGTGCACAACATGGCATTATTCACCAAACTACAGCCCCTTATTCTCCACAGCAAAATGGAATTGCTAAAAGGAAGAATAGAACTCTAAAAGAAATGATGAATGCCATGTTACTAAATTCAGGCTTACCACAAAACTTGTGGGGGGAAGCAATATTGTCAGCTAATTATGTTCTTAATAGAATACCCCACAAGAAAACTAAAAGCATTCCTTATGAATTATGGAAAGGTCGATCACCTTCCTACAAATACTTGAAAGTGTGGGGGTGTTTGGCAAAAGTTGAAGTTCCTGTTCCTAAAAAGACTAAGATTGGACCAAAAACAGTAGATTGTGTGTTTATTGGTTATGCTCAGAATAGTAGTGCATATCAGTTTCTGACTTATAAATCAGAAATACCTGATATAAATGTGAACACTATTATAGAGTTAAGGAATGTTGTGTTTTTTGAACATGTCTTTCCTTACAAGAAAGGACAGGAATTAAGTTCACAGAAAAAAACTTATGATTGTACACAAAGTCAAAAGACTAATGACAATCAAGCACAAGAGACTAGTAATGGTCTCAACCAACAGGATTTAAATGATGATGAACCAAGAAGAAGTAAGAGAGCGAGAACATCAAAATCCTTTGGTCCAGATTTTCTGGCATACTTGTTAGAAAATGAACCTCAAAGCTTTAAGGCAGCAATGACAGGTCCTGAAGCACCTTTGTGGAAAGAGGCTGTTAATAATGAAATTGAATCCATTATGCAAAATCATACTTGGGAATTGGTGGATCTTCCACCAGGTTCTAAACCTCTTGGATATAAATGGATATTCAAGAGAAAAATGAAAGCAGATGGTTCAATTGACAAGTATAAAGCAAGACTTGTAGTTAAAGGTTCTGCATAAAAGGAAGGTCTGGATTATTTTGACACATATTCCCCTGTGACAAGAATAACATCCATTCGCATGCTTATTGCTATAGCAGCGTTGTTTAATTTAGAAATACATCAAATGGATGTTAAGACAGCTTTCTTAAACGGTGATCTAAATGAAGAGATCTATATGGAACAACCCGAAGGGTTTGTAGTATCAGGGCAAGAAAAGAAAGTCTGTCGACTTGTAAAATCCCTTTATGGATTAAAACAAGCACCTAAGCAATGGCATGAAAAATTTGATCATGCAATGCTTACTAATGGGTTTAAGATAAACGAATGTCACAAATGCGTCTATGTTAAGAACACTGACCAAGGATATGTCATAGTTTGTATTTATGTGGATGACATGCTTATCATTGGAAGCAGTCAAAACATGATCAAATCAAGTAAGCAAATGCTTAACAAAAGATTTGATATGAAAGATATGGGGGTCGCAGATGTTATATTAGGAATGAAAATTACTAAAACATCTGACGGATATGCATTATCTCAATCTCATTATATTGAGAAAATTCTTGATAAATTTATCGAGGATGATTTGAATTTAGCTAGAACACCTGTAGACATCAGTCTTTATTTATCAAAAAATAAAGGTGATGCAATGTCTCAGTTAAAATACTCCCAAATCATTGGAAACCTAATGTACCTAATGAATTGTACTCGTCCTGATATAGCTTATGCTATCAGTAAATTGAGTAGGTACACTAGTAACCCCGGAGAAGACCATTGGAAAGCGATCATTCGGGTTCTTAGATATCTAAGATTCACCCGTGATCATGGTTTAAACTTTACTCGATATCCAGCAGTACTTGAAGGTTATTGTGATGCTAATTGGATATCGGATACTAAAGATTCAAAATCCACAAGTGGATATGTCTTTACTCTAGGAGGCGCTGCTGTTTCTTGGAAGTCCACGAAACAAACTTGCATCGCACGTTCCACAATGGAATCCGAGTTTATTGCTTTAGATAAAGCAGGTGAAGAAGCAGAATGGCTTCGTCACTTCTTAGAAGACATTCCAATGTGGCCAAAACCAGTGCCAGCTATTTGCATTCATTGTGATAGTCAATTTGCAATAGGCAGGACACAGAATCATATGTATAACGGTAAGTCACGACATATTCGTCGTCGACATAATACCGTTAAGCAGTTGTTGTCAAACGGAATAATCTCAATAGATTATATAAAATCTAAAGAGAATATTGCGGATCCATTAACAAAAGGTTTGACAAAAGAGCTAGTGTATAGTTCATCGAAGGGAATGGGATTAAAGCCTATTACATAAAAGTCGTCATAATGGTAACCCTACTTATATGACTGGAGATCCCAAGAACTAAGTTCAAAGGAACAACTAAGTTATGTATGGCTCGCCAGAAATCACCAAGGGATTAAAATTCCCTACCCATTCCTATGGTGAGAGTGATATCTGCAACATATGTTGTCTGCAGGGGTATAAGGATAAGCTTTGCTTTTAATGATTACTTTTATCTTGATTAAGGCATACAATCAAGATGAGTATAAGGAGATACTCAAAATAAGAATCACCTATATGAGTGTTGAACTAGGGCCGGTTCTATGAGAATGAAAGAGGCTACATTCTCTAGAAACACTCATGAAAACCAGGAGCGTTCAAGACCAAAATGAACACAACAGTGAGAACCACGATGTGTTAGAAGATATTTTGTGTGAAATCTATTGTCTTGGCTTACACAAACGCAATTTGAACAATTCAAGGCATCGCGTCCATTGGTTAGCCAAGAAGTCCAATAGGTTATCACTAGGAAGGTTCAAGGTAAAACTACCTATCCTGATGCAAGATATTTTCGACTTATACTCTTTCGTTAAGTCTGCATATTGTTGCATTTCCGTTGTCTTCAAATTCCATTCATGTGGGGGATTGTTGGAAATGGTTATAAAATTCTAGGTAAAACCAGAATTTTTTCCTAAGTTTGGTCTAATTTTTAGGTGGGCCCCGTGCATCGATTTACACGGGTCAAAGTGGTAACGCGTTCTATGCCGCGTTGTGATTCACGTGGTATATTTGGTTGTTCAAAACCATTACCGAGTGAATGGGAAATTTAAGCCAAAGTAAGCTCTATGGAAATGGAGTTTTGGTGGAAATTCCTTTAAGGTTGAATAAGGCTTGTCCCACATTGATTTGGTGGGAAGTTTTGAGAGGGTTTATAAGGCATGGGTTTGGTACTTGGGGTGTGCCCCAAGGGGTACCCAAGTGTTTTAGAGGAAGAGGTTATGGGCAAAATAGGCTAGACCCATTGAACCCAAAAATCACCACACACCGCTGCTGCTGCCGTCCGCCCGTCCGATGGCTGGCCTGGGCTTGGCGCTTGAAGTCGTGGTGTGAGGTTGGGTTGGGCTTGTTCGGCCCAATACTAATCTTTTTGGGCCAAAAACATTTGAATTTAATTCAAATAAACTGGTTTGGATTTTTTGTTCATCCAAACAGGGCCCTTTCCGAAATAAACTTGTTTGGTATTTACGCACACCCAAACAGGGCCCTTCCCGTTTTGCTATCTGTTTGAATTAACAGTTCAAATTCAAAACCAATGTGTTTCATACTGCTCAATTCAAAACCAAAAGCCACCAATACATCTATATATAGACCAACCTCCCATTTGGATTTTTCACTCCAATTTTCGTACTCCATCCTCTCTATAATTCTCTCGCATTTTGTGCATTTTTATTCTCGAAGAAAGAGTGTAAACACTTAGTGTGTTCGTAAGGCAAACAATTTGTAGTCTTTGCTATTGTTTGTGGTAAGATCATTTCATCCCGGGAGATAGACGTCCAAATTCGAAAAGCACCGTGGAGACGCATTTAATCTGTTTTAAGGACACGATGTTAAACATCGGACTTGATCGTAAAAATCATTCAAAGAAATTAACCAAGTAAGTTGTTTAATTTTATTCTGTTTTTAATTTGTTTATTTAATCAGATTTTAATTTTGTTTTTGTAACAAAATAAAATCTGTTATTTATTTATTTATTTTTATTTCGAGTTTGATTTTTTGTAATCAAACATATTCTCTCCTTTTCTTTATTTCTTTAATTCTAATTGTTGTTTTGTACACAATAGAATTAATATCTTTTAAATACAGTGAAGATTGCCTAACAGAATATTGGGTATGTACAGACCCTAAATTTCTCCGCACGTAAACATCTCGTGATCAAACTATTTGATCTGCAAAACAAAAATCAAAAGACTACGTAAGTGTGTACTAGAAAAACCCTTCCAATGCCTAAACCAGCTTTAGGATCAATATGAAGAAAAAACACTAAAAGGTAAGTGTTTAGAATTGCACTATCGCTCGATAAGCTCTGAGGCTTTTATATGTTTTCAATTTAATAGAGTCTTAATGAGTTTGTAATTCCCATTCAGAACACAACCCACTGGGAATCTACTTCTTAGGGATAAATTTTATCCTTAAGCACCCTAATCTTGTAGGTCATGACACTACAAAAAATTAAAGTTTTAAAGATGAAAATTTAGGAACAAAATTATTTTTAAAGACAAAATAATTTTATTGCGAAAAGTGTCATCATTATCTTTTTAGCAATAAAAATTAGACATTACTGATGAATTATTATCCTTTTAGGACCAAATTTTTTGTCTCAAAAATTAAACCATACTAAATTATTTTGTCTCTAAAAGCCTATTTATTAATGACATTTTCAAAATTGTCACTAAAAGTCTTATTTTTTATTTTTCAAGACGACCTTTCAACTGCTATTTTTATGACGATGAAAATTGGTCTTTAAATGTCTTTTGTAACAAAATTTTTACTTTTTAATCTCTAAAACTCTTATATGTTGTAGTGTGAAGTTGAAGCCTATCCACTTCTCTGACGACAATAGAGTTAGGCTAACCTGTTCATCCCGGTTGCTCCTGCGCTTAGCCATTTCTTACTCAACTCGGGCCAAAGACTACTGAGTAACTGGCCGAGATTCCTTGCTAAGCTTTATCCAAGCTAAATACTTTTTGGCCTGGCATAAAACCTGTCTGAACCAACATCATCGCCGGTCACCCATGTTCCTGCTTGGCCCATCACTTGTACTTCTAAGTTTGTGTGATGCCCATACGCTGCCAGATCCTAAAGCTTTGGGCCTTACTGGGCTCTGGCTAGCCCACCAGTCCAATGAAAATCTCCCTCTCAAAGTATAACGGTGATAGTGTTAAAATTTTCATAATACAACACTATTTGGTTGGGTTTGTAGGAGACAATGAATGTCTGCTTAATTTTATTTATGATCTTTCATTGATAAGTGACATTACACAAGATAGTATCACTGTTATACTCAATATTTATTCATACTTAGTGAGAGTGTATGGTTGAACATATATATATATGTCGTTTGTAGTTTAAATGTAAATTTTACTCATAAAAGTTTAAATTACACATTTTTTTTCTGACAAATAATAGTCTACCACATACATTGGAAGAAAATAGTCGGTACATAATGGTTTTGTGCATATATATATATATATATATATTTGATCTAGCTCATATATAACTTTGATTGTTCTAAATGTAATTAAAGTTAACAAAAATTAGAAATTCGACCAAAATTTTTATCAAATGCTTCATATAGATGTAGGACTCACATAGTGTAGTCTTACACTCATATAAAATATTTGATAAAAATTTTAATAAAATTTTTAAATCCATAACATTCTTCTAAAGTTAATGTTAGCGAAGTAACGGTAGTGACTAGTAGCTCGAATTCGAGGCTCGAAATCTGGCTCGAGACCCAAAACGACGTCGTTTGGGTTTTTTTTTTTTTTTTTTTTGCAGGTTGCAAAAAACAGGGAGGAGGAAGAAGATGGGGGAGGGGGGGCCCTAATAATAGGGAAGAGGAGGCGAGGCGGTGACGATCTGGCGGAGGAGGACGGTGTGATCGAGGCTGGCGAGGACGGTCGGAGGCGAGGCCACGACGATCGGCTCAAGCTCCTCCTCCTCGCGACGATCGGCTGCAGTCTGCTGCGATGGACGATCGTGGAAGCTCCCTTCTCTTCTCTCCCTCCCACGACGAGCCCTCTCCTCTCTCTCCCTCCCTTCTCTTTCTCCTCTGTTTCCTCTCTTCTCTCCCTCGAGCCATTTCGAGCCTCGTAGCCGTCGAGCTACGAGGCATTTTCCGCAAAGTAAATAGGGAAATAAATACAATGGCAAATAGCATTTAAAAAAATAATAATAAAAACCTCGCACACCCATATCTCAATCACAATTCCCAATAACCAAATTCTTTGTGAGAGGTTAGGGTGGGGGAAAAGAGGAAGGAAAGAAAACAGTTTTCCTTGTCCGGTCAGATGGACAAAGAATGGAAAAGTTGGCATATCAGGACCACTACGATTGTTTAAATCACCCAATAAATGGAAGAATCGAATTAAATGGATCTTTTAGCCCCGTTTGTTTGGGTTATAAAGAGGGAATTGGGATTGATAGTAAAGTAAAATTTATTATTTTTGTGTTTGTTTTGAGAGATAAAAAGAGAATTTGTAATCTCTTTCAGATTATGAATCTCCTTGGGGAGGGGATTCGGATGGGCTTTCAGTACTTGGTATTTAGAAATAGTCTGTCAAACTATTTTTTTGTTTTTATTTTTTACATGTTGGGTATTTTTTTTTAACATTAATATTTAATATTATCGTATTTTTTATTAAGTAAAAATCATTGTTTTATTTGTTTTATTTTTTTTTCTATTTTTTAAAAAAAATTAATTTTTAATTTTTTTAAATGTTGGGCATTTTTTTTTTTTGAATATTAATGTTTAATGTTTTTATATTTTTTATTTGTTTTATTATTTTATATTTATTTTATATAAAAATAATTTAACAATTCCTATACCAACAACTATTATCAAAACAAATATAATTTTACTTAATCCCCTCACTATCAATCTCCTCACTATAAATCCCCTCCATTCTGAAAACAAACGAGACCTTTGAGTTGAGTTGATTTGATTTTTAAATATAGTGGCTTGATTTTGGTTTTTAAATCATCAAATCAATAAGATTGGATTAGTTCTTAATTTAGGCCTTATCCAAATTGAACCAATTCAAAAATTAAAACTATTTATATATGGGCAAATTATATTAACAATCCTTATAGTTTGGAACTCGTGTCACTTTAGTCCTTAACTTTTCAATTGTGACATATTTGATTCTGAATTATGAATCTTATTTCAAATAAGGACAATTAGGGCAAAATCGTCAATTTAATAAAATATAAACTAATTTGACAAAAATAAATACCAAAAAAATATTTTTTTAATTTTTAAAACTTATTTTTACCCACCAAAGATAAAATTATGTAAAATTAATAAATATTTTACTTACACATTTATTTATTATTTTACCAAATTAATTTTTATTATATGTTTGAATAATGATCATGTAACATATGATTGTAAGGCTTTTAATATGAATCGATATATTTAATAATGATATCAAAGTTGTCATCATATTTAACTTTTGAAAAAATAAAAACTAATAATGAAAATAAAAACAACCACCCATTACATGATTATTATCCAAACACAGAATAAAAATTAATTTGGTAAAAATAAATAAATAAATAAATATGTAAAAGATTTATCAATTTTACATAATTTTATCTTTAGTGGATAGAAATAATTTTAAAAATTTTAAAAATATTTTTTTGACATTTAATTTTTTCAAATTAGTTTATATTTTATCAAATTGACGACTTTGCTCTTAAAATTGAATAATGGTATATTTAATTGTCCTTATTTGGAACAAAATTTAAAATTAGGATCAAATGTATTACAATTAAAAAGTCAATGACTAAAGTGACACAAATCTCAACCTATAAGAACTTTTAGTATAATTCACCTTTTATATATATTTATATTAATATGTTTTTACCTAATTTGTCTATTACAATGAATTTAATTGTACCTAATAATTTCTTACCTATAAGAATTATTAGGTGAACTAAGTAAATTCTAGAAAATACTAAAACCTTGAAGGGAAATTATTGAATAATCCCAGAACACCACGTGACTATATTCTATACCAATCACCAATTGCTTAACCCCATGTTATTTTTTCATTCCCAACATAAATCGTGAGCCCCTACACCTCTCTACCAATTAAAATCTTATGAAATACCACGTGTCCATATTCCGGAAATACTGAATAATCACCCAACCTTGAATTACTCGTAGTTGATTTAGAGGGTGTTTGGCATGTGCTAAAATAGCACATGTTATTTTTGTAAATTATTCTATTTAGATTATAATTATCTTATTTAAGTCACAACATCTGTCTACCACATCACTTCAAACTCAATCTACATTTCACGTTTTTTCGTAAAAAGTCAAAAAATATACTTTTTTAAATCATCCAAAATACTCTCTTAATTTGTATTGATTGTATTAATAAATTTAATTTGTATTAGTTGTGTTTATGTTTGAGTTAGATTTATATTGACTTGCATTAAATAATATTTTACTCTTTATTTGTATGTTTAAATGTTTAGACTTGTTTATTTTAGATATTTATTTATTGATTTACTTATTTTTAATATAGTGAAACCGTAGGTCCAACTTGAACCAACCCGAGATATATTGGATTGGGTTGATTTGGTTCTGACTCCAAAAACTCAAAATCAATCATAACTGAATTGGTTTTAAATTTAGTGTCAAAGTGAACCAAACTAACCCGTGAACACCTCTACTAGAAACTATCAAAATCAGAAATAGGTAGAAGAGTGAAGGGAAAGTGTTATTTCAATACTTTAAACTATGAATTTATTTGTTACGGCCTTCGAAATTCGGCTACATACATTAGAGCATCTTCAATAGTTGTTACTATAATACCATTATTATTGCTATAATTTGGCAATGAATAATGCTATTTTGTCAAATTATAGCAATGATACTCCAATGATCACTTGCTATTTTAATAATTCTCAATCAACTTTTCCTCTAAATTTGTAGGTGCTGTTTGGATATAGGTTTTTTTGTAATTTTATTTTTGTTTATTTTTTGTCTTTTGTGACATTTTTTTAACTATTTGTAAAAAAAATTATATATTTATATTATTCCCGACAAGAAAAATATAAAAAATAAAAATAATTGAAAATTTTTTTTGGGTAAACTACCAATAGGTCCTACTTTTAAGACTTATTACCCATTAAGTCCTATTGATAAATTTATTAAGTAATAAAGATAAATTTATCAGTCTTTTATTTTTATAAATAAATTTATAGTGATAAATTTATCAGTCTCTTTATTTTTATGAATAAATTTATAGTGATAAATTTATCAATTTCTTATTTGTATAGTGTTGAATTTATTAGTTAGGACCTATAGGTAAATAAGTCTAGTTAATAAGACTGATTGGTAAGTATCCCCTTTTTTTTTTTTACTGAAATGGCATATAAATTTTTTTAACTGAAATGGCATGTTTTTGTGACCTTAGTTTTCTACTGTTTCAATTTTGTTTTTTCAACTAAATTTGAAACTACAAATCTGTTCATATTTGCTAATGTGACATCTTTAACAATTGCTATTCTACTGGCCAAATTTGAGAACAGAAATGGCATATGCTATCTTTGGCAAGTAGAATAGCAAGTCATTGGAGACTTACTTTTTGTCACTCTTGCCAAATTATAGCTTTGGCAAGTAATTTGACAGCTCCATTGGAAATGCTCTTATTATTTAGGATATATTATACCTCCTAAGATTTACTTAATATATGAAGTAATCCCTATAATTTTAGTAATTATATTTCGTCGTTTCAAATTTTAATTGCATAATAAATAATATTTTTTATTAATAAATTATCAAGTTAATTAATATTTTTTAATGATATCACAAATAAATTTTAATTAACAATTTATATAATTGTCTTGTTTTATATGAGAGTAATTAGAAATTTTATTTTTCTGTTAATTTTGTTAAATAAAATTTTTTGACAAGGAATATTTGTAATTTACAAAAATCACAGAAGACAATTCATATTTTAAACAAATTTCAGAGATATATTTATAATTCATTCGTAGTATTTAATAATAATATGTATATATATTAAATTATATTTTTATTACTTAATAACCTACTAATTTATTGTAAAAATGTTTCTTATTAAATATTATGTTAATGGTAGGTTGATTAAGGTATTGTTAACCTGTGCTTTTGAAATACATGATTAAAAAAAATTAAAATATTATATAATTTTTATTATATACACTTTCATATATAATACATAAGTTTTTAAAAAAAATGTATAATATATTTTAAGTATACAACAATGATTCATCCCACTAAAAACATCACCACTAATAGCACTAATGCATTAAAAAAGTAAAAAAAAAAAAAAAAAATATAACTCCAAGACCAAAACATCACATCATTACTGGCGGGACCCACTGCCACCTAATTAGTGGGAACACTAATTAGTGCTCCCAAGCATTTTTCTTAAGTATATGCGATTATGCATATTCATATAGGGCACACCTTTTTTCTTTTTTTCTTTTTTCTTTTTTTCTTTTTTTTTGTGGAAAGGCTGCCGAAAGAAGCCCAAAAAAGTGAAAGGCTTCCAAGAAGCCCAAGAAACTTGTTGAATTCATCATGCCACCTTGGCTTATTTTCTTTCAGTTTTTTTTAGGGGGAGGACTCTTGAAGCCCAAGACCAATGGTGACATTTGCCATTCTCTTTGCCATACATGACATTGTAAACATACTCTTTCGGCCCAATTTTAGTGTAACCATACTTTTGAAGCCCAAGACCAACGGTGACATATGACTTTTGATATGGGCTTCTTCAATATCCATATCTATCCACCCACATGACATGGGCCGGATCCCCTCCCTTCCCTTCCAAAGGTTTCCAAGCTATATACTAGCCCTGAGCAAGGAATCCGTGAAATCCGTAATCCGATTCAGTCCAGTTCAATTTGGTAGGTTTAGATTGATTTTTTGAATCCGTGGTTCGGTTCCTGATTGAAGAATTAAAAATCTATAATCCACGGATTGAACCCCACGGTTCCAAATTGGAACCGATCCGGATCGTATACAAATAGTTTACATTTTTATTATACATCATCTCTCATAGTATCTTCTCTTATTCTATACAAAACCTAAACTCAAATCTAAACCCGCATAATATCTTATTTTATCAATTTTGTTTATTAGTTTTTAATTTTAATTTGTAACGGTCTAAATACTTATGGAGAAACTAATTTTCTTATAGTTGTTTAAATTCTAGAACAGTATGTCGCTATTATAGAAAGACATGTTGCTATTGTAGAACTAATATAACGCTATGTTTATGTTTTTATAAAATTAAAGTGTTATATATATATATATATTTTTGTTATTTAATTATGTGAATCCGTGGTCGTAACCCGATCCAATCCGTGTTTAAATAATTGGTTCGTATTGATTCCATGATTTAAATGGATTTGATTGGTTCCAATTTTTTCAAGAACCGTAAATAACGGATTAGTCTTGATTTTACCCCAATCCAATTCAATCCGGATCATGCTCACTCCTACTATATACTTTAACTTTACATAATAAAATAAGGGCACCTTATGCGAGATATAATATTTGCGGGATTGATTTATAAATATTATAATTAAATCCTTTAAATGTCATAACTTTAAAAAAAAAAAATTTGGGTGCCTTTTAGCCAACAGCTTATATTAAAAAATAAGTCATAATTAAATATCACATAAGGTAGAATTAAAAATATTTTTTATCATAATTAAAATAATATTATAATTATCATCACAATGACTAATAACTAATACCATAATATGTATAATCATGTCATAACTAATACTGCAATAAGTTATAACTAAAAATCATAAGCATTGTAACTGAGATATATGGTCCACACCATAGTCTGATTTTCCAAAATAGATTTATATTTTCTTATTTTTCACGAAAAGGCAAACAACATAATCTTGCTCTAGATTTGATCTCCACTATACAATCGTAAACGGATCGAGTTGTACCTAGTAATCGACTATTCAAACTTGAATTACAAAAAATTAATTAATTTCAAAATGTGTTAAGCTTAACTTATTTATTTTAGTAAATTTTTTTATAGTCCATACAAATTTATCGAGCCATGTAATTAGATTTCACAATTGACTTAAAAACTTAATAAATTTTAAAATAAATTTAAATTTAGTTGGTTTAGATAACGCACTAATTTCGTACAAAAATTTAAGAAATCAAATTACACAAATTTGCTTTAAAATCCTATTTTCTTACCAAAAAAGCCTTAATCCAAAAAAATCACCCTTTGAAATATTTGACTAGTATAGAGATCTTTGTTACTTTAATAATTAGTTACATTACATATTTTCCCCTCATGTTAATTCACAGTTAATTAGAGTAACACGAATTGTTGCCAAAAGCAAATAAAATAAGTAATTTTTTTTTTTTATCAATAATTCATTAATTATATGAATTGAAAGATGATTTTTTTTTTTACACTTACTTATATATTTTATCTTATTTATCTTTTTAATTTCACACCATCTGCATTATTCCAATCCTTGTAATTTTATTTCAAAAAAATATCAATATAATTATATCAAAATTATAGATTTTCTTTGTAATTTTTTCAAATATGAAGGTGAATATAATTTAACACAAATTCAATGCATTTTTCTAAGTGACTAGAGAACACATGAGAAGTTATTGGTTGGTCTTGGAACACTGTCAGGAGGTGCCCCAATGGTGTTGTGATTGGTGGAAGAAGTAGAGTTCACGATTTTGTGTTGAGTAATTGGAGAATATATAGAACATGATGATTTGTGATTACTAAGGAGTGTAAGATAATCTTCACTGTATTTAAATAGATTAAATTATGTTGTGTACTAAATAACAATAAGAATATAAAGAAATAAAGGAAATGAGAGAATTTGTTTGATTACAAAAATCAAACTAGAAATAAATAAATAAATAAAAACAGATTTTATTTTATTACAAAAACAAAATTAAAATCTGATTTAAATAAACAAATGAAACAGAAAATAAATTAAACAACTTACTTGATTAATTGTTCGAATAATAATTCTAATACTGTGTCCTTAAGACAGATTCGTCCTTTCCACGGTGCTTTCAGAATGTGAACGTCTGTCTCCCAGGATGAAATGATCAATTACAAACAATAACAGCACTACAAATTGTTTTCCTAACGAATACATTAAGTGTTTATACTCTCTCACAAAAGAAAATAATGCAACAATATAAAGAGAATGTTTGCAGAATTATGAAGGACGAAAATTAGAGTTACAAAATCCAAATGAAGACTGTTCTATTTATAGATGGATTGGTGGCTATAGGTTTTGAATTAAACAGGTGCAAATCTATTTGAACAGGTATGAAACTTGTTTGGTTTTAAATTTAAACAGATTTCAATATGTTGGGTTCACAATTCAAACAGATAACAAAAATGAGAAGGGCTTTTTTTGGGTATACAGTAAAACCGGATCAGATTATTTCCGGTTTAATTTGAATTCTGAATTTTATTTTATCAAAAATAAAATTAAATTCAAATGTTTTTTGCACAAAAAGATGGGTATTGGGCCGGACAAGCCCAATCCAACCTCACACCACGCACCCGCGCCCAAGCCCAGTTCTACCAAACCCGGACGACGGACGGCGGGCGCACAAGACGCAGTGATTTTTGGGTCCAATGGGTCTAGCCCATTTTGCCCATAACCTCCCTCTCTAAAACACTTGGGTACCGCTTGGGGCACACCCCAAGTACCAAACCCATGCCTTATAAACTTATTCAAAACTTTCCACCAAATCAATATGGGACAAGCCTTATTCAAACCTTTAAGGATTTTCCACCAAAATTCTATTTCCATGGAGTATATTTTGGCTTCAATTTCCCATTTACTCGGTAATGGTTTTGAGCAACCAAATATACCACGTAAATCACAACACGGCATAGAATGCGTTACCACTTTGATCCACGAAAATCGACGCACGGGTCTCATCTAAATATTAGACCAAAGTTAGGAAAAAATCTGTTATAAACCCAGATTTTTCCAAACCATTTCCAACAATTCTCCACATGAATGGAATTTAATGACAACGGAAATGCAACAATATGCAGACTTTATCGAAAGAGTATAAGTCAAAAATATCTTGCATCAAGATAGGTAGCTTTTGGCCTTGAACCTTACCTAATGATAACCTATCGGACTTACTAGCTAACCAATGGACGCGATGACTTGAATTGTTCAGCCGTTTGTGTAAGACAAGACAATAGATTTCACACAAAATATTTTCTAACACATCGTAGTTCTCACTGTTGTGTTCATTTTGGCCTTGAACGCTCCTGATTTTCATGAGTGTTTCTAGAGAATTTAGCCTCTTCATTCTCATAGAACCAGCCCACTCATATAGGTGATTCTTATTGTGAGTATCTCCATATACTCATCTTGATTTTATGCCTTAATCAAGATATCAGTAATCTTTAAAAACAAAGCTTATCCTTATGCCCCTGCAGACAACACATGTTTGCAGATATCACTCTCACTATAGGAATGGGTATGGAATTTTAATCCCTTGGTGATTTCTGAAGAGCCACATATAACTTAGTTGTCCTTTTGAACTTAGTTCTTGGAATCTCCAGTCATATAAGTAGGGTTACTATTATGATGACTCTTATGTAATAGGCTTTAATCTCATCCCCTTCGATGAATTATACACTAGCTCTTTTGTCAAACATTTTGTTAACGGATCTGCAATATTCTCTTTAGGTTTTATATAATCTATTGAGATTACTCCATTAGACAACAATTGCCTTACGGTATTATGTCGACAACGAATATGTCGTGACTTACCGTTATACATATGATTCTCTGCCCTGCCTATTACAGATAGACTATCACAATGAATGCAAAATAGCTAGCACAGGTTTTGGCCACATTGGAATGTCTTCTAAGAAATGACGAAGCCATTTAGCTTCTTCTCCTGCTTTGTCTAAAGCAATAAACTCGGATTCTATTGTGAATCGTGTGATGCATGTTTGTTTCGTGGACTTCCAAGAAACAGCAGCGCCTCCCAGAGTAAAGATATATCCACTAGTGAATTTTGAATCTTTAGTATCCGATATCCAATTGGCATCACAATAACCTTCGTGTACTGTTGGATATCGAGTAAAGTTCAAACCATGATCATGAGTAAATCTTAGATGTCTAAGAACCCGAATGATCGCCTTCTAATGGTCTTCTCCCGGGTTACTAATGTACCTACTCAATTTACTGATAGCATAAGCTATATCAGGATGAGTACAATTCATTAGGTACATTAGGCTTCCAATTATTTGAGAATATTTTAACTGAAACATTGCATCACCTTTATTTTTCGATAAATAAAGATTGATGTCTACAGGTGTTCTAGTTACATTCAAATCATCCTTAATAAATTTATCAAGAATTTTCTCAATATAATGAGATTGAAATAATGCATATCCGTCAGATGTTTTAGTAATTTTCATTCCTAATATAACATCTACGACCCCCATATCCTTCATATCAAATCTTTTGTTAAACATCTGCTTAGTTGATTTGATCATATTTTGACTGCTTCCAATGATAAGCATGTCATCTACATAAAGATAAACTATGACATATCCTTGATCAGTGTTTTTAACATAGACGCATTTGTCACATTCGTTTCTCTTAAACCCATTAGGAAGCATTGCATAATCAAATTTTTCATACCATTACTTAGGTGCTTGTTTTAATCCATAAAGGGATTTTACAAGCCGACAAACTTTTTTTTCTTGCCCTGATACTACAAACCCTTCGGGTTGCTCCATATAGATCTCTTCATTAAGATCACCGTTTAAGAAAGCTGTTTTCACATCCATTTGATGTATTTCTAAATTAAATAACGCTGCTATAGCAATAAGCATACGAATAGATGTGATTCTTGTCACAGGAGAATATGTGTCAAAATAATCCAGACCTTCCTTTTGTCTATAACCTTTAACTACAAGTCTTGCTTTATACTTGTTAATTGAACTATCTGCTTTCATTTTTCTCTTGAATATCCATTTATATCCAAGAGGTTTAGAACCTAGTGGAAGATCCACCAATTCCCAAGTATGATTTTACATAATGGATTCAACTTCATTATTATCAGCTTCTTTCCACAAAGGTGCTTCAGGACCTGTCATTGCTGCCTTAAAACTTTGAGGTTCATTTTCTAACAAGTATGTCAGAAAATCTGAACCAAAGGATTTTGATGTTCTCGCTCTCTTACTTCGTCTTGGTTCATCATCAGTTAAATCCTATTGGTCGAGACCATTACTAGTCTCTTGTGTTTGATTGTCATTAGTCTCTTGACTTTGTGTACAATCATAAGTTATTTTCTGTGAACTTAATTCCTGTCATTTCTTATAAGGAAACACATGTTCAAAAAACACAGCATTCCTTGACTCTATAATAGTGTTCACATTTATATCAGGTATTTCTGATTTATAAGTCAGAAATCAATATGCACTACTATTTTGAGCATAACTAATAAACACACAATTTACTGTTTTTGGTCAAATTTTAGTATTTTTAGGAACAGGAACTTTATCTTTTGTCAAACACCCCCACACTTTTAAGTATTTATAGGAAGGTGGTCGACATTTCCATAATTCATAAGGAGTGTTGTTGGTCTTCTTGTGGGGTATTCTGTTAAGAATATAATTAGCAGACAATATTGCTTCCCCCCACAAATTCTGCGGTAAACCTGAACTTAGTAGCATGGCATTCATCATTTTTTTTAGGATTCTATTATTCCTTTCAGCAATTCCATTTTGCTGTGGAGAATAATGTGTTGTAGTTTGGTGAATAATGCCATGTTATGCACAAAATTCATTTAATGGTGCATCATATTCACCACCCCTATCACTTCTAATATAAAACAAAATATAACATCCATCACTTGTTGTCTATGATGTGCTTGATTCATAAATTTCAAATGAAAAATCCAAAATAATTATGACTACACAAATCAGAATTAATGTTTTGACAAAATCATATCCTCATAAAAATTTTGCCTAAGAATCAAACAATTCAAAAAATCTATTTGATTGTATGCATTCTTGCAATTCATTTACGAAAAAGTGTCACTGTCATAAAAATATTTGTGACAGAAGAAAATCAAATTATCTCAACTAATGCAAGAGATACACTCCCATATTAAAATAATGATTTATGGTTTAACAAATTCTACTATACAAGTAAAATAATGATTGACAATATCTTATGTCACAAATTCAACAAATAATAATTCACATAAAAAATTTCTCAAAATTACTTCCAATTAAATGGAACGATATAACTACTTAAATCTTTATTGAAATTTCTCAAGTCTTTAAATACCCATTCAAATTGATTAGAAATACTCAAATTAATCTACTTATGTACAAAATGAACATATCAATTATCATTCCAAATCACATGAGATTATTTTTAAGAAATAACTTGAGTTGATATCAATACATGCATATCAAACGCATAAAATAAAAGAATAAATTAACAAAATAAATTTATCATGCATGATCCCAAAACTTACATCATGAGATAAAAAGATTCTCAACCCAAAAATCCAACGTAAGTAAAACAACACGTTTTAAACTATAAACTCCAAAACCGACAAAACATACCTTGATTTAATCAGTTTGATTTGTACACAAATAAACTAATTATATATATAAACATTAAAATGTTCTTTTGAATATATATATATATATTTTCCGACTCATGTGCAAAAACCATTCACGACTACGGATCCATACACAGAAATTAAAGAATGAATCAGTAAACCAATAAAAAATAAATAAACTTGTCACAAAAGTTTCTTCGTAATAAAAATGAAATTAGTTTGTTAAACTAATATTTAACTCCAGAATCAAATACTTCCATGTATATTCACGATGAGTTATGATAAATTAACAAAATTATTTTTCTAGTTACTAAAACCAGAAAATAAAATACTGAAATAATATCTGATTACAAAAATCAGAAAATCAAACCACAAATTAACTTTCTAGTTACTAAAATCAGAAAATAAATTATAATACAAAATAATTTTATTTTCCTTATTACTAAAACTAGAAAAATAAAATACCAAAATAATTTTCTGTAACACTAAATAATATTCTGTAATTGTTAATGACACCAGTATATTACTACTAGTTGTCAAAGAAAATAGACAGTATATTACTACTATCCGTCAAATAGTTTATAAATACTATTTGTATTTTTCAACCAGAATATTATTTTGAAAACACAGAAAATTAAATACAATGAAGACACCCAAAAAAAATAATCTTTCTTGTAGGACAATCTTCACTGTATTTAAATAGATTAAATTATGTTGTGTACTAAACAACAACAAGAATATAAAGAAATAAAGGAAATGAGAGAATTTGTTTGATTACAAAAATCAAACTAGAAATAAATAAATAAATAAATAAAAACAGATTTTATTTTGTTACAAAAACAAAATTAAAATCTGATTTAAATAAACAAATGAAACAGAAAATAAATTAAACAACTTACTTGATTAATTGTTCGAATAATAATTCTGATCAAGTCTAGTGTTTGACACTGTGTCCTTAAGATAGATTCGTCATCTCCACGGTGCTTTCAGAATGTGGACGTCTATCTCCCAAGATGAAATGATCAACTACAAACAATAGCAGCACTACAAATTGTTTGCCTAACGAATACACTAAGTGTTTATACTCTCTCACAAAAGAAAATAATGCAGCAATATGAAGATAATGTTTGTAGAATTATGAAGGACGAAAATTAGAGTTTCAAAATCCAAATAAGGGCTGTCATATTTATAGATGGATTGGTGGCTATAGGTTTTGAATTAAACAGGTGCAAATCTATTTGAACAGGTATGAAACCTGTTTGGTTTTGAATTTAAACAGATTTGAATTTGTTAGGTTCACAATTCAAACAGATAACAAAAACGAAAAAGGCCCTGTTTGGGTGTACAGTAAAACCGGACCAGATTATTTCTGGTTTAATTTGAATTCTGGATTTTATTTTACCAAAATAAAATTGAATTCAAATGTTTTTTGCCCAAAAAGATAGGTATTGGACCAGACAAACCCAACCCAACCCAACCTTATACCACGCACCCGCGCCCAAGCCCACCAGCCCGACGGCGGCGGCGGCAGCGCGTGCGTGTGATGATTTTTGGGTCCAATAGGTCTAGCCCATAACCTGCCTCTTTAAAACACTTGGGTACCCCTTGGGGCACACCGCAAATACCAAACCCATGCCTTATAAACTCATTCAAAACTTCCACCAAATCAATGCGGGACAAGCCTTATTCAAACCTTTAAGGATTTTTCACCAAAACTTCATTTCCATAGAGCATACTTTGGTTTCAATTTTTCATTCACTCGGTAATGGTTTTGAGCAACCAAATATACCACGTGAATCATAATACGGCATAGAACGCGTTACCACTTTGACCCACGAAAATTGACGCACGAGTCCCATCTAAATATTAGACCAAAGTTAGGAAAAAATTTGTTATAAATCCAGATTTTTCCAAACCATTTCCAACAAGGAGTACCACCACGTTATGCCCCTGGACCAACCAATAATTTTTCAAAAAACAATCAATTTGTTTGGTTTGGATTTTTAGGATTCACTTTTCAAAAAATTAAAATTTTTTATTTCTCGTATTTTTTTATTTTCACTGAATTTTTTCATACTATAGCAAAATTTTTTAAATTTTTAGATACGCCTAATATAAATACATTTAAAAAGTATAATATTAGTAAAAAAATAATTAGAAAATTCACTAAATACCAAAAATATTTTTTAAAAAAATATTAGAATTCAGTATATTTTTCCTATTCTTGTATATTTATTGATTTTTAAAATATTTTTTTACAAATTTTTTATTTTTTAAATACATCTACATATGGTACATTTAAAAAAGTAAAAAAAATTGTTTAAAATTTCAAAAAAAATTTACTAAAAAAAAACACAAAAAATAAAATACTTAATTTTTAAAAAATTAAAATCAAACGATATTTCATGAAGACAATTAGTTTAATAATTGTCTAACAAGGTAAAATCTCCGAATTCAACTCTTATGAAAAAAAAATTTAATACATTTGTGGTGATGATTTATTCAGGGTTTGACTTGGTGGCCTGACTAGGGGCGGTGAGTGTAATTTACACTAAGAAAACCATTTCATCCGAAAAGAGTATTATAATTGGTCAAAACTGTTATATATCGTATCAAACGGTTGAGAAGAACATTCTTGAATAACTACAAACGCGGCAAGCAAGTCCGATTTAAACCACTCACTCATTCTCTTCTCTCTATAACCGCCTCGATCTCTCTCCTTCCCTCTCTATATACCATCTTTTCTATAACCCTAGCTCTCGTTCTCTCTATCTCTCGCTCTCTCTCACACACACTCATCGAAGAACAAGCAATGGCTGGAAAAGGAGAAGGCCCGGCGATTGGAATCGATCTGGGGACGACCTACTCGTGTGTAGGTGTATGGCAACACGATCGCGTTGAGATCATAGCCAATGATCAGGGCAACAGGACCACGCCGTCTTACGTCGGCTTTACTGACACTGAACGATTGATCGGCGATGCAGCCAAGAACCAGGTCGCCATGAACCCCATTAACACTGTCTTTGGTAAGCTATTCACCCCTCCACATCTCAAATCTCTCTCTCTCTCTCTCTCTCTCTCTCTCTCTCTATATATATATATATATACTGTATGCGTACATATGCAGTCAGTGTCATTGCAGATACGAGTTGAATGATATTTTATTTTTTATTTCTGATCGATCTTATTTTATCTTTGATCAGTGTTTTTATGTAGTTTTTTAGACTTGTGAGTTGATAATTTTGTCCTGGTTTGTTTTAATTAAACTTTTCCCTGTTTTAAGTGCTAAATAAGTCATTTTCCTTTCTGAACTTTTTCTATCTGATTTTTTTTTTTTTTTTTAATTTGTGTCCAAAAAAAAAAAAAAAATTTCAGATTCATAAGATTCTATCTATATAGAAGTGAAGTATAAAAACTTTTTTGAAGGTTAATGTTTAAGGGATCTACAGATACATTTAATGGGATTCAGAATATTAGCGAATCATATTTAAGCTGTTTTCTGTAAATTCTCTTTGATATACTAATAATTCCCATTGAAATCATGGATGCTATAGAAATCTTAAAAGCAAGGTGGGGAGAGAGAGAGAGAGGGTACCGTTTTCTTTTCCTTTTTTTTTTTTTTCTTTTTTGAACAGAAAAAAAGGACTCTGAGGTGTCATCACGGTCCTGTAGGCCCTGATCCTGGGATAACCGGTTGCCAGTCAGGAATTAATCCCCACCAAGTGGGAGACCCACCACCAGGGCACCAGTGGAGCGCAACCACACGCCCTAGCAGAGGACAGATTGTTGAGGGGAGTACAAGGCGTGTTCTCATGAATAGATTTCAAACTCCCCCTCTTAAGAATCGATCCTGGCTCAGTGCTGGGGAATGCACTGTATTCTCCACCAAGCCACCAACCCTGGTGGTGAGAGGTTACCGTTTTTGAACAAGTGGAAGTGTATTTATTCATGATCACTCACCTGAGAGATTATCTGTGCACATATGATTTTCATTCAAAGCACATACCTTGGGTGCCCAAGTAGATTTTGTTAATGGAAAGCCCATATCAGCTTCAACTAGGTTTCTCTGTATTAGAGTAGGTGTTTGTGAAGTTGTTATTTTACTATTTTAGTAGGTTAAAATTTTTGTGTTTGGAAAGATGATTAGATTTTTTTGAAATTGGATTTGTTTGTAAGAGAAAAAATGAAATAATTATAAGTTTAATATAACATTTTGTCTTATTGACTATTTTAGTCTATTTTGTTCTTTTATGAATTTTGCCTAAATTAGACTAAAATCTCACTTCCCAAACAGCCCCAGAGTATGGTTATCTTTGGAGTGTAATTTGATGATTTTGAAAGCTTTTTTCTCTGGGTTGGTCTCACTGTAACTTTGTATTTTCAAGTTGTAATGCTTATGTTTATGTTTTCACATTGTCAGATGCAAAACGTCTCATTGGGAGGAGATTTAGTGATGCCTCTGTCGTGAGTGATACTAAACTATGGCCCTTCAAGGTTATACCTGGTCCTGGTGACAAGCCAATGATTATTGTCAACTACAAGGGTGAGGATAAGCAGTTTGCCGCTGAGGAAATCTCCTCTATGGTTCTCACAAAAATGAAGGAGATTGCTGAGGCATTCCTTGGATCAATTGTGAAGAATGCTGTTGTCACTGTTCCTGCTTACTTCAATGACTCACAACGCCAGGCTACCAAGGACGCTGGTGTTATTTCTGGGCTCAATGTCATGCGTATTATCAATGAACCTACTGCTGCTGCCATTGCCTATGGTCTTGATAAGAAAGCTACCAGTGTTGGTGAGAAGAACGTTCTCATCTTTGATCTTGGTGGTGGTACTTTTGATGTTTCCCTGCTCACCATTGAAGAGGGTATCTTTGAAGTGAAATCCACGGCTGGTGATACTCATCTTGGTGGAGAGGATTTTGATAATAGGATGGTTAACCATTTTGTTCAGGAGTTTAAGAGAAAGCACAAGAAGGATATTAGTGGAAACCCCAGGGCACTTAGGAGACTGAGGACTTCTTGTGAGAGGGCAAAGAGAACTCTCTCTTCCACTGCTCAGACCACCATTGAGATCGACTCTCTGTTTGAGGGAATTGACTTCTATTCCACCATAACCCGTGCTAGATTTGAGGAGATGAATATGGATCTCTTTAGAAAGTGCATGGAGCCTGTGGAGAAATGTCTGAGGGATGCTAAGATGGATAAGAGCACTATCCATGATGTTGTTCTTGTTGGTGGATCTACCAGAATTCCAAAGGTACAACAGCTTTTGCAGGACTTCTTTAATGGGAAGGAGTTGTGTAAGAGCATCAACCCTGATGAGGCAGTTGCCTATGGTGCTGCTGTGCAAGCAGCTATTTTGAGTGGTGAGGGCAACGAGAAGGTCCAAGACTTGTTGTTGTTAGATGTCACTCCTCTTTCCCTTGGGCTCGAGACTGCTGGAGGAGTCATGACTGTTTTGATCCCAAGAAACACCACAATTCCTACCAAGAAAGAACAAGTGTTCTCAACCTACTCCGACAACCAACCCGGTGTTTTGATTCAAGTATATGAGGGTGAGAGGACAAGAACCAGAGACAATAACCTGTTGGGTAAATTTGAGCTCTCAGGTATCCCTCCAGCCCCTAGGGGTGTGCCTCAGATTACCGTGTGCTTTGACATTGATGCCAATGGTATTTTGAATGTCTCTGCCGAGGACAAAACCACAGGGCAGAAAAACAAGATTACAATCACCAATGATAAGGGTAGATTGTCTAAGGAAGAAATTGAGAAGATGGTTCAAGAAGCTGAGAAGTACAAGTCAGAGGATGAGGAACACAAAAAGAAAGTGGAGGCGAAGAATGCATTGGAGAACTATGCCTATAACATGAGGAACACAGTGAAGGATGAGAAGATAGGTGCTAAGCTCAGCCCATCTGACAAGAAAAAGATTGAAGACTCTATTGATCAGGCCATTTCATGGCTCGATAGCAACCAACTCGCGGAGGCTGATGAGTTTGAGGATAAGATGAAGGAGCTCGAGAACATCTGCAACCCCATCATTGCTAAAATGTACCAAGGTGGTGGTGGTGAGGGTGGTGCGCCCATGGATGATGATGCTCCTCCTGCTGGTGGAAGCGGTGCTGGGCCCAAGATCGAGGAGGTGGACTAGGTCAGTGGTTTCTGTTGGTGAAGTTACATTTTAGTGTCTACTTACTATATGAGATAGTCTGATTGGGAATTTTGAATTGGATCCTGATGGCATTTTTATAATTAGGGGTCATCAGTTTTGATTTTTCAAGGATGGTTTAAATTTTTGTTTTGCGGCTTTGCTTTTGTTTTAGACTTATTAATGAATTGTGATAAATTGGTGAAATATTCTATTGTCTACAACTTGTTTTAGATCTTCAATCTTTGAATATTATGCCTCTATCTGAGTTTTTGGTAGTTCAGAAAATATATCCTTCTATATCCTTGATTATGTTCTTGAACACACTGGATAACGTTCTTACATGAAGTATTATTAATACCGTGTTTGGTTATATTTGTTATTCTGAAAATTATGTTTTTTGTTTGTTTGTTTGTTTTTTTTTTTTTTTGGGTGTCTTTCTTTGTTTTTAGTAAATTTTTTTAATATTTTATGCAATAAATACATAAATAAATAAATACACTTAATCTTTTTTTTGAATGGGAAATACCCCTAATCTAGATAACTTAAAAAATATAATATTTGTGAGAAAAATAACTTTAAAAAATTCACTAAATACAAAAAATAACAAATACGAAAATTCAATATATTTTTGTATTTTGTTGTGTTTAATGAATTTTTTAAAGATTTTTAACCAAATTTTATACTTTTAAGTATTAAGATTAAATGGATCTAAAAAGTTTAAAAAAAAATTAATTAACATATTTTTAAAAAGGGAGCTTTTTTGATAAATCCATTTTCTAAGAGTTTTATTCCATCCAATCCATATTCCTTTTGACTATTCCATTAGGTCCTATTTGAGATAAGAAGACCAAAATACCATTTTCATCTATTTATGTTCCATTTAGTTCACATTATTTTTTTATGTTTCAATAAGTCCTATAGGTGACATAATTACCAAAATACTCCTAATGTGAACGGTCACACCGCCAATGTGAATGTTTATATTGTCAATGTCTAGGGACCCGGCCCATGTCTGTGAAAACCTGCATTTAATTATAATAATAATAATAATAAATTAATTAATTAATTTTATCCAGAGTTTATTTATATTAGTGTATATGTTAGTTTTAAATTAACCCAATTCAATCAGTAACAAAGATTAAAAATAATAATAATAATAATTTTGTGGGTGTTTAATATTTGTTGTTTATAAATTATTTTAATAAGGATCCAACATGATAATTATTCTTACTAAATAGCTCAGTTAAAAATCTTAGTGTATCAAATTTAAGAAACCCACACAAATATTAAAAAAAAAAAATTTCGGCAGATTTCAAGTGGTAGCATTGCCACTTTAGTTCCATGCATGGTGGTATTTGAAAATTGAAAATTTGACTACATAGAATAGAGAGAAAGAGAAAGAAAGAAAGAGAGAGAGAGTGAGTGAGAGAGAGGGGATGCTCAGCAAATGCATTGTATCTATATACATGCATGCTTGCATTTGGTGAGAAAGGAACAAGAAGAGGACATCTGCGAAAAAAAAAAAAAAATTCAGTTAAGTTGAGTAGGAGGACAAGAGGAGGAGAAGGTTAAGAAGGATATATGTTTTTTCTACCATCTCATCGTTCCATTTCAATTCTACAATTAAGTAAGAAAACCCTCTCAATCCTCTCATTTTTTTTGTATATTTGAAATCTTCAGATTATAGACATATAATAAACTGTCTAAACTTGTAGATAGGATTTTATTTATGATTGTATAAAATTAAAAAAAAAATTTATGATGGTATACTAAATATTGATAGTCTGAAAATAATGATAATATTGTGGAATTTTGACTTGCATGTGTAGTTTATGCCATTAAAAAGATTATTGAAGATATTATTTGGCCCTTTAAATCTGCCAGAAAGTTATACGAATTTTTAGATAATTTTATACTCAAAATTTGAAGATGATTTCTTCTACAAAGTTGTTGATAATGATGTCAAGTTCATCCACAAAATTCTTCAACAATTATTGAGTTTTTTTCGAATTTATACAGATTTTTAACCAAATCTGGAGTTATAGGCAGATTTTATTATGTATTTGAAAAATCATTAAAAATTTTATATTAAACCAAATCTGATAATTTCTAAGCAAAAAATGAAATTTGAGAAGTCTAGTTTCATAATAAATTTTTAGATTATGGAATTGATTTATAAATTTAAGTATGGAATTAATTTAAGAAACTGTGATAAATCTGTGTCATAAACACTCTTGAAATTTTTAAGAATTATTTATTATTTATTTTTGGAAAATGCTTTCTGAAAAATGACCATAACATGTTTATTAAGTATTCTGTAGATTTATATGAATTTTAGAGTTGTATAAGTAATTTATTTATAATTTTATTTGCAAAATATATATTCTGAAAATTTTGACAGATTAAAGAGGAATAAAAAATTATCTCTTCAATTATTTATTTATAACTTCTTTTTGGGAAATTCTTTCTGAAAAATGACATAAACATATTTATTGAATATTCTGTACATTTTTACGAATTTTAGAATTGTATAAATAATTTATTTATAATTTTTATTACCTAAGGCTAAGGTATAACTTGAAAATTTCTGGACAGATTTAAGATCATCACCTCAATTATTTATTTGGATAAAAATCAGTTATTGTATTGGTCTAATTCATCAAATATAGTAAATTAGTTATCCATGTATGGGTGTATTGTAGTTTATTTAATATTGTGCTAGTCTAATCTTGTAGATTAAAAGTCCATGCATGTGTGTAATTATAAATTATTTCTATTCTTTGGGTATCTAAATAATTATTTCATACCATGGTTTAAATAAATTGTTTATTTAAATTTTGTGCAATTGTTTATTATTGTGTGGCATGTGTAATATTTTTATGTTCGGATTTTTATGAGTTGGTATAACATTATTGGTAATTAAATTTTGAATTATTGTGAATATCTCAACGAGCAAAGAGACACGAAATTTAACCAATGATACATAAAAATGTAAAAGTGATGGGGTGAGCCCGGTCTAGAATCTTGCGTGAGTAAGTTGCGAACCCTAACATGGCACGGGAAGGTATTTCGGCTCTTATTCGGTGTAGGTGCTATAAGGTTGGTGGTGCGGGCGTCACAACATAGACCGTTCTCTTAGGGCAGACCGTGATGTCACGACTCGGGTATGTAACCTTGGTGCGTGGGCATCATTGGTAGTTACTGTAAGTAACATTTGAATATTTGACCAAGGGGGAGTCAGAATTGCCCGTGGCCACTGCTTAGCGGTTGAGTGGAAAAAGTGCTCTACAGGGAGTTACTTAAACTTATCTAATAAACTAAATCTATGGGAATTTAAAAAGAAAAGTGGGCATTTTCTTTTATGATAAAATACTGCCTCTGTTTGTCTTATTTATTTATTTATTTATTATCTATTGTTATTATTTCAACTGATGGTATTCCTATCTTGCTTATTAAATGCTACCTGTTATTCTATTATTACGCATTATTCATTGTGGGTATTATTATCCGGGTGGGTATTTCGGGTTGTAATATCTTATTGAGCTCGTCGCTCATTGGCATCCTCGTTGCCCTGGCGTTTCATGCCAGGTACCGAAGAAACCGAAGGAAACACCGAGGTGTTGAAAGGCCACATTCAGCCATGATTAGCTTGAAGCGTGCCAAAGTTCCATGAACAATTTTTCTGAGTTTTCTAGTTTTTCTCTAGTTTTTTTTTTTTTTTTTGTGTACTAAGACAAAGTTTTAAGTTTGACTGGAGTTGTAATTTAAGAACTTTTAGTTTTGGTGTTGTTAAATAATGGATGATGGTAAATGTGGTGGCAACATTGATGAGGGTTCTTAATTAAGAAAATTGATTTTAAGTTTTAAACCTTATTATGATGTCCCCAAATTTTGGGGCGTCACAACATGGTATCAGAGCTTTAGGTTAGAATACCTAGGGACAGTGGGAAGAGGTTTAACCTCAATAAAGGAGTAGTATCACGTGTTAGAAGGAATAGAATTATGTGACTCATAGTTTATGAGAGCTTTATGCTAATCATAGTAACTATCCTTGTTTGATCCTAACTAGCTTGACGCCAAATTTGTCGGATGTAAAATCATCACTTCTCTATCTTCATTGAACCTTTCCAATTCGACAAAGTATTGCCTTAAGATGATCAATTGGCAATTTTTGAGCCATGATTATTGTATCTTGTATGTTGTTCTCTTGAAAACCAATTGCGCTTTTTTTTTAATCCTTACAAGGTGAAGAATCTTAGGTGTTTGGTTTGAAATGTGTATGGCCAAACACAATTTCAATTCAAATATCTAGTTTGGTCACCAGCTCCATAATCTTAACCCTATTAATAGTTCAAAACCATCATGTCATCCGACTGTACTGTCTGTTCAAATTCCATTTGAATTCTTATGCTAGTTATGCTATTGTCGTAGCCATGTCATACTCTTTCTTCTCTACCATAACTGTGTGAATCTTGGGATCAGAGCTTGAACGATTAGAAACACCCATGAGTGTAGCTTCACCGCTAGGAGGTCAAACTCGAGTAGATATCGTATGCAAATCATGTGAACTAGGAGTCTCTAGTTTACGTTTAACTTGCGACCTACGAGTCGTGGAAATGTCAGACTTTGACGTTATCCTAGGAATAGACTGGTTATCAGCCATAGAGCCACTATTGATTGTTATCGAAAGGCGGTGACTGCTTACTCTCAGGACGGAACGCAATTCCAATTTAAGGGGGATAGACAAGATTCCCTATCACTGACACTTGGAAATTCAAAGTGGCACGATCACCTAGCTGGGTGGCTAGCCAGCTTAGTTCTAGAAGATAAAGATCATATAGAACTAGGGCTACCTTGTGTGGTGTGCGAATATGCTGATGTGTTCCCAGAGGAATTACCGGGACTACCCCAAAGCGAGAAGTAGACTTTACCATTGAACTACAACCTGGTATATCACCGATTTTAATGGCACCACATCGTCTGGCACCAGCTGAATTGAGAAAGCTAAAGACACAGTTGCAAGAATTATTGGACAAGGAATTTATAAGGCCAAGCATGTCCTTGTGGGAAGCACCAACCTTATTTGCTAAAAAGAAAGATGGGACACTTAGATTGTGCATTGATTATCGACAACTCAATAGTCACCATTAAGAATCGGTATCCACTACCTCGGATTGATGACTTTTTCAATCAGCTTAGAGGGGCAAAGTATTTCTCAAAGATAGACCTCAGGTCGGGGTATCACCAATTGCGTGTTCAGGAAGAATATATTCTTCAGACTGCGTTTCGAACCCGTTACGGCCACCATGAATTCGTAGTGATGCTATTCGACCTAACCAATGCACCAGGCCTGTTCATGAGATTAATGAACAAAATATTCACGCCTTACTTAGATCAAATTGTAGTAGTTTTCATAAAAGATATTTTGGTGCATTCCAAGTCTGAAGGAGACCATGAATAATATTTGAGAATAGTACTTCAAACTTTGAGAGAAAACCAGTTGTATGCTAAGGCTAGTGAATGTGAGTTCTGGATGCAGGAAGTAAGATTTTTGGATCACGTGGTATCTGACAAGGGAATATTAATAGACCCAACTAAAGTAGAAATAGTGATAGAATGGAAGCAACCTAAGAACACATTTGAGATTCGTAGTTTCTTAGGATTGGCCGGTTACTATCGAAAATTCGTTCAAGCCTTTTCAAAAATTGGCCAAACCAATGACACATTTGACTCAAAAAAGGGTAAAGTTTGAATGGAACGAGTCTTGTGAAAATTCATTCCAAGAACTTAAGAAAAGATTGACGAGTGCCCCTATTCTCATAGTGCTAGAATGTGATATTGGGTACAACGTGTATTGTGATGCTCCCAAAGAAGATCTGGGGTGCATATTAATGCAAAATGGCAAGGTAGTGGCATATGGATCAAGGCAATTAAAGAACCATGAGAAGAATTATCCCACCCATGACTTGAAATTACCAGCTATAGTTCACACACTCAAAATTTGGAGACACTACTTGTACGATGAAAAAAATTTGAGATATCCACTAATCATAAAAGCTTGAAGTATCTGTTCATCCAAAAGGATCTGAACATGCGTCAAAGACGTTGGATGGAGTATCTTGAGAATTACCAATTTACCCTTTCCTATCATCCCGGCAAGGCCAACGTGGTAGCAGATGCACTAAGTCACAAGATTAGAGGGATTGTTGTTAGTTTAGCACTCAGAGAATGGAATATGTTTGGAACGCTCAATGAATTTGGAGTGGAAATGAGAATACATTACTATGGATTTCATGACAGGTTTGCCTCGGTCGCCACAGGGAATGTGGATAATGATAGATCGACTAACTAAGACAGTCCGATTTTTACCTGTCAGGTCATCAAATACGTTGGATTCACTCAGTAGATTATTCATCAAAGAAGTGATTAAGTTACACGGAGTACCAATTAGCATCGTGTTTGATCATCATCCTCAATTCACTTCTCAATTTTGGTAGGGCTTGCAAAAGGCAATGGGAACGAACCTATGCTTTAGCACGACATTTCACCCACAAACCGATGGACAGTTTGAAAGGACGATACAAACCTTAGAAGACATACCTTGAGCTCGTGTGATGGACTTTAAGGGTAGTTGGGAGAGACACTTACCACTAGTCGAATTCTCTTACAATGACAGTTTTCAAGAAAGTATTGGTATGGCGCCATATGAAGCTTTGTACGGACGGCCTTGTCGCTCACCAATATGTTGGACGGAAGTTGGAGAAGCACCTCTTTTAGGACCAGAGTTGGTTCAAGAAACTATCGAAAAGGTGAAATTAATTAGACAAAGACTTGAGACCACTTAGAGTAGGCAGAAAAGTTATGCAGATCAAAGAAGAAGACCCTTAGCATTTCAAGTTGAAGGTCATGTATTTCTGAAAATACAACCTCGTCGAGGAGTTATTCGTTTCAAAAAGAAGAGAAAGCTATCACCTCACTTCATTGGGCCTTTCGAAATTTTGGACAAAATAAGAGAGGTGGCGTACCGTTTGGCTCTACCACCTCAACTGGCTGGAGTGCATAATATTTTTCACGTCTCTATGCTATGGAAATACGAGCCACACCCTTCTTACATCATCAATTGGGAGAAAATTAATCTTGATGAAGATGTGACATTTGAAGAAAATCCTGTTAAAATTTTGGATTGTTGTGAAAAGAAATTACAAGGTAAAACTATACCGTTGGTTCGAGTTCTCTGGAGACATCGTGGGACGAAAAAGTCAACGTGGGAACGAGAAGATATGATACGTGCCAATTATCCTCAGCTTTTCGAGTCTAAAGGTATGAATTAATTTCGAGAACGAAATTTTTTTTAGGAGGGTAGATTGTGAAAACCTGCATTTAATTATTCTAATAATAATAATAATTAATTAATTAATTAATTAATTTTATCCAGAGTTTGTTTATATTAGCGTATAGGTTAGTTTTAAATTAACCCAATTCAATCAGTAACAAAGATTAAAAATAATAATAATAATAATAATAATAATTATGTGGGTGTTTAATATTTGTTGTTTATAAATTATTTTAATAAGGATCCAACATGATAATTTTTCTTACTAAATAGCTTAGTTAAAAATCTTAGTGTATCAAATTTAAGAAACCCACACAAATATTTTAAAAAAAAAAAAAAATTTCGGCAGATTTCAAGTGGCAGCATTGCGACTTGGTTCCATGCATGGTGATATTTGGAAATTGAAAATTTGACTACATAGAATGGAGAGAGAGAGAGAGAGAGAGAGAGAGAGAGAGAGAGAGGATGCTCAGCAAATACATTGTATATATATACATGCATGCTTACATTTGGTGAGAAAGGAACAAGAAGAGGACATCTGCGAAAAAAAAAAAAAAAAAATCCAGTTAAGTTGAGTAGGAGGACAAGAGGAGGAGGAGGTTAAGAAGGATATATATTTTTTCTACCATCTTATCGTTCCATTTCAATTCTACAACTAAGTAAGAAAACCCTCTCCATCCTCTCATTTTTTTTGTAATTTGAAATCTTCAGATTATAGACATATGATAAACTGTCTAAACTTGTAGATAGGATTTTATTTATGATTGTATAAAAAAAAAAAAATTATGATGGTATACTAAATATTGATAATCTGAAAATCATGATAATATTGTGAAATTTTGACTTGCACGTGTAGTTTATGCCATTAAAAAGATTATTGAAGATATTATTTGGCCCTTTAAATCTGCCAGAAAGTTATACGAATTTTTATATAATTTTATACTCAAAATTTGAAGATGATTTCTTCTACAAAGTTGTTGATAATGATGTCAAGCTCATCCACAAAATTTTTCAACAATTATTGAGTTTTTTTCGAATTTATACAGATTTTTAACCAAATCTAGAGCTATAGGCAGATTCTATTATGTGTTTGAAAAATCATTAAAAATTTTATGTTAAACCAAATCTGATAATTTCTAAGCAAAAAATGAAATTTGAGAAGTCTAGTTTCATAATAAATTTTTAGATCATGGAATTGATTTATAAATTTAAGTATGGAATTAATTTAAGAAACTGTGATAAATCCGTGTCATAAACACTCTTGGAATTTTTAAGAATTATTTATAATTTATTTTTGGAAAATGTTTTCTGAAAAATGACCATAACATGTTTATTAAGTATTCTGTAGATTTACATGAATTTTAGAGTTGTATAAGTAATTTATTTATAATTTTATTTGCAAAATATATATTCTGAAAATTTTGACAGATTAAAGAGGAATAAAAAATTATCTCTTCAATTATTTATTTATAACTTCTTTTTGGGAAATTCTTTCTGAAAAATGACATAAACATATTATTGAATATTCTGTACATTTTCACGAATTTTAGAACTGTATAAATAATTTATTTATAATTTTTATTACCTAAGGTATAACTTGAAATTTTCTGGACAGATTTAAGATCATCACCTCAATTATTTATTTGGATAAAAATCAGTTATTGTATTGGTCTAATTCATCAAAATACAGTAAATTAGTAATCCATGTATGGGTGTATTGTAGTTTATTTAATATTGTGCTAGTCTAATCTTGTAGATTAAAAGTCCATGCATGTGTGTAATTATAAATTATTTCTATTCTTTGGGTATCTAAATAATTATTTCATACCATGGTTTAAATAAATTGTTTATTTAAATTTTGTGCAATTGTTTATTATTGTGTGGCATGTGTAATATTTTATGTTCGAATTTTTATGAGTTGGTATAACATTATTGGTAATTAAATTTTGAATTATTGTAAATATCTCAGCGAGCAAAGAGACACGAAATTTAACCAATGATACATAAAAATGTAAAAGTGATGGGGTGAGCCCGGTCTAGAATCTTGCGCAAGTAAGTTGCGAACCCTAACATGGCACGGGAAGGTATTTCGGCTTTTATTTGGTGTAGGCGATATAAGGTTGGTGGTGCGGGCGTCATAACATAGACCGTTCCCTTGGGACAGACCGTGATGTCACGACTCGGGTATGTAACCCTGGTGCGTGGGCATCATTGGTAGTTACTGTAAGTAACATTTGAATATTTGACCAAGGGGGAGTCAGAATTGCCCGTGGCCATTGCTTAGCGGTTGAGTGGAAAAAGTGTTCTATGGGGAGTTACTTAAACTTATCTAATAAACTAAATCTATGAGAATTTAAAAAGAAAAGTAGGCATTTTCCTTATGATAAAATACTGCCTCTGTTTGTCTTTTTTATTTATTTATTTATTATCTATTATTATTATTTCAACTGATGGTATTCCTATCATGCTTATTACATGCTACCTGTTACTCTATTATTACGCATTATTCATTGTGGGTATTATTATCGAGGTGGGTATTTCGGGTTGTAATATCTTATTGAGCTCGTCGCTCATTGGCATCCTCGTTGCCCTAGCGTTTCATGCCAGGTACCGAAGAAACCGAAGGAAACACCGAGGTGTTGAAAGGCAACATTCAGCCTTGATTAACTTGAAGCATGCCAAAGTTCCATGAACCATTTTTGTGAGTTTTCTAGTTTTTCTCTCGTTTTTTTTTTCTTTTATTTGTGTACTAAGACAAAGTTTTAAGTTTGACTGGAGTTGTAATTTAAGAACTTTTAGTTTTTGTGTTGTTAATTAATGGATGATGGTAAATGTGGCGGCAACATTGATAAGGGTTCTTAATTAAGAAAATTGATTTTAAGTTTTAAACCTTATTATGATGTCCCCAAATTTTGGGGCGTCACAATGTCGATCCTCGTGGGTGCCCGAAAAAATTCGAGTCGGGTCGGGGCGGGCCCGGTCCATTGACAATGTGAATATTCACATTGACATGTTAATATTCACATTAATAGGAGTGTAAAATTGGCCCGCGTCCCATGGACAGCCCGAGTAGGGATGGCAATCTGAAATCGGCCCGACGGTGACTCGACCCCCCGACCCTGAATTCAACGGTTATTCACCAAAAAATATCCCCTACGGGCCGGGGACGGTATTCAAAAATTCATCCCCGATGATATCCGAGCCGGGGACGGGGATATGTGTTTCAAAACCGGACCTGGCCCGGCCCCGCCCCGCATGATCCCCGAGGTAAATTGACCCTTTTGTCCCTGGATATATATATACATATATGCTTGTCTTTGTTAGGGTTTCACAGACACACACTCAAAGCCTCTCACACTCACGCCGCTCCTCTCTCTTTCTCGCCATCGTCTGTCCTCTCTTCCTCCACACCGCCTCCCTCCGTCACCGGCGATCCTCCCTCCGTCACCGACGATCCTCCCTCCGTCACCACCGCGCCTCCCATCTCTGTTTAGGTATCTCTCTCTCTTTCTCTCATCTCTCATCTCTCTCTCAGAGCTGGATTTGTGTTTTTTTTTTAATCTATTTTATAGATCTGTTTTTTTTTTAATCTATTTTATAGATCTGTTTTTTTTTTAATCTATTTTATAGATCTGTCCCTGGATATATATAGATCTGTTTTTTGTTTTTGAATCTATTTTATATTGAACCTTCTTCAGCTGGATTAGGAGTCTTTGAATCTGTTTTTTTTTGTCTTTGAATCTATTTTATATTTTTTACAATATAGATCTGGTTTCCCAGATTTCAATCTATTTTATATTGATAATCAGTTGGATTAGGAGTCTCTCTAATCTTCTGGATGCTTTGAATTTTGATCTTGATCATGATATGGAACAAAGATTGGTTAGCTAATCTGTAGATTTACATTTATGGAGCTTATTTTGGAAATTATTTGGTATTAAGTGTTGTTTTTGGTATTAAGATTGGAGTAGAGCAGTCTCTATATAGGCTTAAGTGTTGTTTTTGGCTATTTTGTATAGTTTGATAGGGAAGAAGGTTATACTTATTTTTTGAAGAAAAAAAAAAGAGAGTAGGTGTTCACAATATTGTTAAATGATGATGTTTTACTTGAATGTTTAAAATTTTATTAAGAACATGCATTGGTCATCTATATAAACTAAGAAAAGTGCAGTATTTATTTGGCTTTGTTGATTCATATATGAGTTTTGAAACACATATCCCCGTACAGGTTTGCTTGATAGAAGATCAATCTTGTGAAGCTCTTGAAGTGGATTTTGCTAACAAGTATCTTGGAGGTGGTGCTCTTGAAGTGGATTTTGCTAACAAGTGGATTCACAGGGGTTGTGTACAGGTTTGCTTTCATGGAAAAGATGGACCCTTATTTTGATTATCAAATTATTTGGTCAATTAGAATTGTTCTTGACTTGTACTACTAGCCTTGTTTTATTCTCCTGCACATGTTCATGAAACCAGATTTAATTCAATTTGACTTATCCATGAAATAGCACTGATTGATTGCAGAGTTTAAGAAAAATTTATCTAATTCAAATCTTAGTCTCCAGAAATGTAAATTATTTGGTATTTTGATTCTATTGCTTCCTTGCATGTGGAGCTTATTCATGTTAATCTTAGTCTCCATAGATTGTTATGAAGAATGGGAAAGTATCTACAAATTGGCTATGTTTCAGTAAATGTAATAACCCCATCACGTATAATGATTAAGACTTGAGTAATTAAGAGGATTTGAAATTTAATTGCCGCGTATTATAATTTGTTTGGGATTTATGAGAATTGTGGAATTTGACTTGTATATGATTTTAACGAAGGTTTATTTTGGAATTAGAAATTAAGGGTCCAAATGGCTTAAGGAAGTGAAATTGAGAAGTTAATCAATTTAATTTTAATTACGGACCCATTTGGGAGTTTAATTAAATATTCGATTCAGTTTAGTGAAATTGAGATTCGATTAATTAGGTTCTAATTGGAGTTGATTAAATTATGAGGATTGAGAATTGTGATTATTGTGAATTAAATTTAGTTATGATGTGTCCAATTTGAATATGTAATTTATTGATGAAAAATTGAGTCTGATCAGAAATTGAAGGCCTACATAATTTGGGAAATCAAAATTTATAATGATAATGAATTTAATTTGATATTTGGAGCCTTTTGGGAGTGGATTAAAAACCTGATTCAGAAGGATAAATTTAAATATAATTAATTGGGCATTATGGAAGTCAAATTAAACTAATTAAATCATGTAGGAATTGTAATTAGTTATGATTAATTAACTTGTGTGCTAATTATGATTAATCAAGGCTAAATAATGTTTAATTAAATTAAAATGTGACTAGTGATCTAAGCAAATAAAATATGGAGTCATGCTGGGTGGACAAGTGCCCCACTAGTGAATAAAAAATAAAAAATAAAAAATAATAAAAAAATGACAAATGAAGTCAACATGGTGCCCTTGAATCTGCTGGAAGTAGAGTTAGAAAAGAGAATGGAAGGGTGAGCACGGCTGAGAGGAAGAGACCGGGAAGAAGGAGGAAAAAAAAGGGGAGAAGAAGAAAGCCTTGGGGAATGTCAAGATTTAAGTTAAAAATTGTGGAAAAATTATCCTAGGGTAAGAAATCTCATCCTCTTTCTACTATTGTTTAAATAATGTAGATATAAATTAATTTAAGATGAGTTTTGAGATGATTTAAGATGAATGTTGAAGGGGTTTTGGGGTGAAATGAGTTTCAAGAAAGTTTCATGGAAAGTGTGTTTAAGTCAATTAGTCTCCAAATTCCTTGTAGATCAAATTAATTAGTTTGATTTTGGGTTCTTAATCTATCCATGTAAATCTAATTTGAGGGTTTTTATTTTATTCAATTTAAATATGTTTTGGAAGCTCTATGATCATAATTTGAGGTTGGGTTGTACATGCAAGTTAATTAATTTGAGTTTGAAGAAATGTTTGGAAGCCATGAGTTCATGAAATGGGGGGTTTGATTTTGATAATTAACCCATGCATGCAAATAATGTAATTTAAGAATTTTGTTTAATTTAAACAAATTTTGGAATATATTAAATTAGTTAGTTTTATTTAAATTGCATATGTCCAATGTTTGCTAGGAAATTGATAAGAAATGATGATTTTGGAACTAAAATTATGGAAATTTGAGAACTAATCCTAAAGTTTTGATTTTATAATGAAAACTAGGAATTTGTTTAATCCATGCATGTAATTGAATTGAAAAGTTTTATTCAATTTAAATACATTTTAGAACACCCATAATTATGAATTATATATTCGGTTGGAAATTGAGTTAAGTTGATTTTCTAAGAGATTGATTTGTGTAATTCATAATTAAGTTGATTTTGTTATTACTAATAAAATTGGACCTATTTGTATTGCATACATCATGGATTTTGAAGGATTTGGATTAATTCAATCTCATAATTTTGAAGAGAAAAATAAAATGTTTTATAAACATCAAGTTTACGGAAAATTAAAATTAATCCTAATATTAGATAAAGTGTTGATTTTATAATTAGATTTTAATCCATACTTGTAATTTGAGATTAAACATATTTTGGGACATCTATGGTTAAGAATTAAATTGAGGTTATGAATTAAGTTAAGATTAAGATTATGGAAATTAGTTGGAAATTTTATAAGAATATAAAACTAGTAATTTTGATGTCAATTTCATACATGTAAATAATTTTCTAAGGAATTTGTGACTTTAATTTCATGCTTGGTAGGAAAGTAGAAGGGGCTTGAAACCAATTTTATGTAACTAAAAAGAAAATGAGAGTTTGGAGCCATGTTCAATTTATGGAGATTAAGTTAGAAGTTAATCATTTTGAGTTGGGATTTGGCTTGATATAGAGAAAATGATTTCAAACTAAATTTGGCAATTGGGGCATGATTTTGAATAAATGACTTTTGAATAAATGATTTAGCAATTTATGACTTAATAAAGAATAATAAGCTACTAATCAACATAGATTAGTTAGTTAAAAAATGAATCATTGATCTAGTGGTAATTGTTTAATGAGCCAAGTAAAGGATCAATCTATTTGGGAAAAGAAGGACTTAGTAATGAAAGAATATTTGAAATAAGAACCCGGTTTATTTAAATGAGAAAGAATAAACGTAGTAGAATCTCAGACTACTTGGGCAGAAAAGACAGGAAAGTCAAGTTTGATCAAGGAAATAACATTGTATTTCTATGTGCATATGTTATGTGCTTATGTAGGTCGCGCGCCATTATCTGCCTGATTTATCTGATATATCCAGCCTGTCTGATTTGCCTCTGCAGCCCTCTGTGAGTAATAACTTTGTAAAGTTATGTTCGATGTTAAGTATTTTCAGTGTACTATGATACGAAATAATTGATTCTTGAAAAGCTATGATATGTTGGAAATGAATGAATGAATGTCCAGTTTTTCTGAAAAGTATTTGTGGTACCCTTAGTCGATAAGGCCCTCGCCCGAGGGATACAATACCGTGGCATAAGGCCCTCGCCCGGGGGATACAATACCGTGGCATAAGGCCCTCACCCGGGGGATACAATACCGTCGCATAAGGCCCTTGCCCGGGGAATATAATACCGTGGCATAAGGCCCTCACCCGGGGGATACAATACCGTGGCTACTTGCGCGCAAGATATGGACCTTTATGGTTATTGGTACCAACTCTGTCGGTGGTCTTTGGACCTATCTGATCTGTTAGCTAACGGGTGTACCACATATGATCTTATGCAAAATCTGAATGTGAATATGAATATGAGCATGTATCTGAACCTATATCTGATTTGAAATCTGAATATGTATAAGACCCTGTTTCTGATAAGATTATGTTTCTGATATAAACTCTGATTTCTAACTCTGTGATGGACATCATTCATTAAACCCTTTACTCTGTTATTATTCACTGGGCTTTAGCTTACTGTATTATTTATGTATGTAGGTGATCAGGCGCGTGACCAGGCTAGAGGCTTCTGTCTAGAATCTATTTTGTCAGCCAACCTATGTGCCTCCCGTGGGGGTTCCGGATATGTTAAGTGTTATCGTTATGTAATGTAAAGTTTAAGTTATGTTTTATTGTTTGGTTCTTCAAGTCATGTGTATATATATATGTAAATAAAAAGTTTAAAATTTTTCTGTCTCATATAAGTCTGCACAGCTCAATGGACGTTGTATATTCTTAATTGCTTCCGTTAGCCCCTTATATTTTGTTAATCTGTTCAGAGGCCGTAGGTAATCCTCGGATTACTGGCCGGTTACGGTGCCAAACCTATAGGGGCGGGTTTGGGTCGTGACAAAGTGGTATCAGAGCACAAGTTAATTTCTCACACACGTGTCCATTGAGCACTAGAATGTCTAGAACGGATTTAAGTTCCATGCATCTAGTAAGTAAGTAAGAAGTTGTGCATTTAGGAATATGCATATATGTTTGTGTAATATGCTTAAGTATTGGAACTAAGTAGTATGAGCTATTGTGGGATTGTGGTGATTATAAGGGAACTGGACTGTGTTTAAGTAGTTTGAGAATGAGACTAAAAGCTAAGAATTATTGAGATATTGGGAAATTTCAAATGTTATAAGGAAATCAAAATTTTTAACTAGAACATTGGGGTGTACAAGTATTTGGATTTTTGAAAAACATGGTGTTATGGGAAATTAGAATCTTTAATGAAAGTCATGAAGGCTATATGGGTTATGTGTTAAATTGAACTATGAGAACATTTGGAAATTGAGGAATTTGATGAACAATGAAATATGTGGAACTATGGTAATTGAGGATGAGAAAAATCATTTGATGTGTAAGATAGTACATTTTGGTAGGAACTTATTTTGTGGAATGTCAAACCGTAGAGTCTCATGCCTTTGCCGAATGACCTTGAAAGTCCGATTGGAATCACATTCGGCCAGCGTAGCTTCGAATCGGAAATTCTTGGTAAATTCCTGGGGAATGAATAGGATACCCTACCAGTGTCCTTATATGTCCATATGTGTATGTCTACTTATATATGATATGTGCTTTGTATTATAAATTAAGTCAATTAAATTAACCCAAGTGTTATCAACCATTCCCTTGTGTTCAACCCTTCTCGTCCGCCATTAGGAATAAATAGTGATAGTGTGAATAGAGTGGAAATTGAGTCTTTATCAGAGTGATTAAGTGAAGTAGAAGAAGTACTAGAGATCGTGGTGAAAACTGTGAACCCTATGGCAAGATCAAAATGAGGAGTTAAGTGTGAAAAGTGAATCAAAGAAGAGAACTAAGAATTTTGTGGTAAGAAAGATGAGTAATTCTAGGCAAGGTTGTAAGAGAAGTAAGTTATTCTAGTATGTCAATATGTCATAAGATTCATTGGGGACTGTGTCATCGAATTGCTGGAAATGTGAAAAGTTGAGCATCAAATAAAGACTGTCCCAATATAAGAAAAAAGCTCAATGATTTAATTGGTTAAGGATAGTACTAGTACAAGTGGGACCGCTTGAAGTTAATAGTTTATGGGTGAGTGGCTTTTCTTTTTATAAAGCTATGTTATAGTATTTTGATGAAACTTTGCTTTGCTTTGTTTTGGAAAGTATTTAATCAAGCAGGATGATGATCCATTAATTCTGTATCAAGTATTAGTTTTGTTTTGATGACATCCTTGAAAGGTCCTTTTGTGCTAGAGGACGTTAAGTTTATGTAGCACCTTATTGAGATATCTTTTGCCACCGACGGTCTTGTACGGGTGGGTTGTGTAACCGATTTCGGGTCGGCCACCGACGATCATGAACGGGTGTGCTTCGACTCCGGGGCGGTTATTCCTCTGTTTGGTCAAGAATGTCATCCTTGTGTTATGAGAATGTTAGTAAGCAGCCCTAGAGGCTCTGAAAGATTTCAATTGATGAACTCAATTCATTCCATGTTTTGTTACAAGCGATGTTACGTGTTGTTTGATATAGATGGAACCCATTTGTTGGACCATTTAGAACTCAACCTGAAATTGCAAAAAAATGATTAACACATCGCTAAGACTTGACTTGGCATTGTCAAAATTAGAAGAATATAAGCAAGACTTGACCAATTGATGAATATCGAAAATAATTGGAATTTCTGTCTAGTCTAACAAGCTATGTGTTTTTGGGACCTTATTTGAATAGAAAGGAAATTGTACTCCACATTAGGAGACTGAAACCTATGAGAGTTAGAAGGGAAGGAACCAATTTGCAAGAATCGTATCACTTTTGAATTTTCTAACGTTGAAAGAAACATTTATAATTATCTTAAGTTACTAAGTCAAATATAGACTTCTAGAAAGGAAAACACAATAATTCCCTATTAGAATAGCGATTACAAGTGAATGATATTATGATCTTGTGGGCATAAATTAAATCTAGATTTTGAATCCGACATTAGATAGCTTAACCTATTGCAAATGAATTCAATTCTAGTGTCGAACGAAATAAAGAAAATGTGAAAGGAATTAAGGAAGAAAAAAAAAATCGTTAAAATAACAAGCGCATATTTCTTAAGGAACCTTTGGGAACATAAGAATTTTGATTGGCTAGTTATAATGATTTGAGAAAAATTTAAAAGTGTAGCCCTAAACTACCACGTGACTATTGATCAAAGTTAATGAATTTCTGTGAAATATGCTTTGGTGTGAAATCCAATGTGCTTCTCTATTTTGAAATTACCATCATAATTGTCATCCAAGATGTCTTTTGGAAGTGGGACCATTAATATATGATTACGTTTCCATATAATTCGGAAATTTCTGTTATAGATTAATATGTGGAACCTTATTTGGAGAAATTACGTTTTGTGCATAACTTAAGAACCTTGGCCATAGTCAATGAAAGTTAATGTCTGTTCTTTGGGATAGAATGAATTACAGATTGCATAGCAATAATGTCGGGGTTATATTTTTGTTAATAGGACTGAGGGATCGAGAAATTGTGTTTGTTATTGGTAATGCATCAGCTATTAAATTTAATTTGAAGAATCTATCATGTCAATGGCGAAATATTTTGATCTGTTTAAAAAATAAGGAGAATCACGAACATTATTTAAAATAAACCTCCTGTTATCGAAAGTATATGAGGTATGTGATTGAAATTAATAGAGACGATAATGAATTGCCAGTTTGGGTTGTTAACCATTAAGTGATTGGGAGTAAGTTCAATTTATATGAAGAAGTCCAACAAAAAAGGAGTTACCTACAGGAGAAATGAAGTGAGACTGATTATATGACTGATTTTCTATACAAGTACCTTAAGTTTGGAGGACCAAACTTCTTAAGGGGGGAGGCTGTAATAACCCCATCACGTATAATGATTAGGACTTGAGTAATTAAGAGGATTTGAAATTTAATTGCCGCGTATTATAATTTGTTTGAGATTTATGAGAATTGTGGAATTTGACTTGTATATGATTTTAACGAAGGTTTATTTTGGAATTAGAAATTAAGGGTCCAAATGGCTTAAGGAAGTGAAATTGAGAAGTTAATCAATTTAATTTTAATTACGGACCCATTTGGGAGTTTAATTAAATATTCGATTCAGTTTAGTGAAATTGAGATTCGATTAATTAGGTTCTAATTGGAGTTGATTAAATTATGAGGATTGAGAATTGTGATTATTGTGAATTAAATTTAGTTATGATGTATCCAATTTGAATATGTAATTTATTGATGAAAAATTGAGTCTGATCAGAAATTGAAGGCCTAAATAATTTGAAAAATCAAAATTTATAATGATAATGAATTTAATTTGATATTTGGAGCCTTTTGGGAGTGGATTAAAAACCTGATTCAGAAGGATAAATTTAAATATAATTAATTGGGCATTATGGAAGTCAAATTAAACTAATTAAATCATGTAGGAATTGTAATTAGTTATGATTAATTAACTTGTGTGCTAATTATGATTAATCAAGGCTAAATAATGTTTAATTAAATTAAAATGTGACTAGTGAGCTAAGCAAATGAAATATGGAGTCATGTTAGGTGGACAAGTGCCCCACTAGTGAATAAAAAAAATAAAAAATAAAAAATAATAAAAAAATGACAAATGAAGTCAACATGGTGCCCTTGAATCTACTGGAAGCAGAGTTAGAAAAGAGAATGGAAGGGTGAGCACGGCTGAGAGGAAGAGACCGGGAAGGAGGAAAAAAAAGGGACGAAGAAGAAAGCCTTGGGGAATGTCAAGATTTAAGTCAAAAATTGTGGAAAAATTATCCTAGGGTAAGAAATCTCATCCTCTTTCTACTATTGTTTAAATAATGTAGATATAAATTAATTTAAGATGAGTTTTGAGATGATTTAAGATGAATGTTGAAGGGGTTTTGGGGTGAAATGAGTTTCAAGAAAGTTTCATGGAAAGTGTGTTTAAGTCAATTAGTCCCCAAATTCCTTGTAGATCAAATTAATTAGTTTGATTTTTGGTTCTTAATCTATCCATGTAAATCTAATTTCAGGGTTTTTATTTTATTCAATTTAAATATGTTTTGGAAGCTCTATGATCATAATTTGAGGTTGGGTTGTACATGCAAGTTAATTAATTTGAGTTTGAAAAAATGTTTGGAAGCCATGAGTTCATGAAATGGGGGGTTTGATTTTGATAATTAACCCATGCATGCAAATAATGTAATTTAAGAATTTTGTTTAATTTAAACAAATTTTGGAATATATTAAATTAGTTAGTTTTATTTAAACTGCATATGTCCAATGTTTGCTAGGAAATTGATAAGAAATGATGATTTTGGAACTAAAATTATGGAAATTTGAGAACTAATCCTAAAGTTTTGATTTTATAATGAAAACTAGGAATTTGTTTAATCCATGCATGTAATTGAATTGAAAAGTTTTATTCAATTTAAATACATTTTAGAACACCCATAATTATGAATTATATATTTGGTTGGAAATTGAGTTACGTTGATTTTCTAAGAGATTGATTTGTGTAATTCATAATTAAGTTGATTTTGTTATTACTAATAAAATTGGACCTATTTGTATTGCATACATCATGAATTTTGAAGGATTTGGATTAATTCAATCTCATATTTTGAAGAGAAAAATAAAATGTTTTATGAACATCAAGTTTACGGAAAATTAAAATTAATCCTAATATTAGATAAAGTGTTGATTTTATAATTAGATTTTAATCCATACTTGTAATTTGAGATTAAACATATTTTGGGACATCTATGGTTAAGAATTAAATTGAGGTTATGAATTAAGTTAAGATTAAGATTATGGAAATTAGTTGGAAATTTTATAAGAATATAAAACTAGTAATTTTGATATCAATTTCATACATGTAAATAATTTTCTAAGGAATTTGTGACTTTAATTTCATGCTTGGTAGGAAAGTAGAAGGGGCTTGAAACCAATTTTATGTAACTAAAAAGAAAATGAGAGTTTGGAGCCATGTTCAATTTATGGAGATTAAGTTAGAAGTTAATCATTTTGAGTTGGGATTTGGCTTGATATAGAGAAAATGATTTCAAACTAAATTTGGCAATTGGGGCATGATTTTGAATAAATGACTTTTGAATAAATGATTTAGCAATTTATGACTTAATAAAGAATAATAAGCTACTAATCAACATAGATTAGTTAGTTAAAGAATGAATCATTAATCTAGTGGTAATTGTTTAATGAGCCAAGTAAATGATCAATCTATTTGGGAAAAGAAGGACTTAGTAATGAAAGAATATGTGAAATAAGAACCCGGTTTATTTAAATGAGAAAGAATAAACGTAGTAGAATCTCAGACTACTTGGGCAGAAAAGACAGGAAAGTCAAGTTTGATCAAAGAAATAACATTGTATTTCTATGTGCATATGTTATGTGTTTATGTAGGTCGCGCGCCATTATCTGCCTGATTTATCTGATATATCCAGCCTGTCTGATTTGCCTCTGCAGCCCTCTGTGAGTAATAACTTTGTAAAGTTATGTTCGATGTTAAGTATTTTCAATGTACTATGATACGAAATGATTGATTCTTGAAAAGCTATGATATGTTGGAAATGAATGAATGAATGTCCAGTTTTTCTGAAAAGTATTTGTGGCACCCTTAGTCGATAAGGCCCTCGCTCGGGGGATACAATACCGTGGCATAAGGCTCTCACCCGGGGGATACAATACCGTGGCTACTTGCGCGCAAGATATGGACCTTTATGGTTGTTGGTACCAACTCTGTCTGTGGTCTTTGGACCTATCTGATGTGTTAGCTAACGGGTGTACCACATATGATCTTATGCAAAATCTGAATGTGAATATGAATATGAGCATGTATCTGAACCTATATCTGATTTGAAATCTGAATATGTATAAGACCCTGTTTCTGATAAGATTATGTTTCTGATATAAACTCTGATTTCTAACTCTGTGATGGACATCATTCATTAAACCCTTTACTCTATTATTATTCACTGGGCTTTAGCTTACTGTATTATTTATGTATGTAGGTGATCAGGCGCGTGACCAGGTTAGAGGCTTCTGTCTAGAATCTATTTTGTCAGCCAACCTATGTGCCTCCCGTGGGGGTTCCGGATATGTTAAGTGTTATCGTTATGTAATGTAAAGTTTAAGTTATGTTTTATTGTTTGGTTCTTCAAGTCATGTGTATATATATATGTAAATAAAAAGTTTAAAATTTTTCTGTCTCATATAAGTCTGCACAGCTCAATAGACGTTGTATATTCTTAATTGCTTCCGTTAGCCCCTTATATTTTGTTAATCTGTTCAGAGGCCGTAGGTAATCCTCGGATTACTGGCCGGTTACGGTGCCAAACCTATAGGGGCGGGTTTGGGTCGTGACAGCAAAGTAAAGCTAGTTTTGCACTATGTTTGGCAAGCTAGAATACAAAAGAAAAGAAATAATTTGTCAAGTTAAGAGTGAGAAGAAAATAAGAGAAAAGATTGTGTTTTTTTTTTTAACTACATTAAAAAAAAATTTAAAAAGGCCCTCTTACAGCCAATATTACTAAATAAACTTCGATGTTTTTATGCATTACAACACTTCTTAGAAAACATGGAACGATTGTTGAGTACCAAGTGTTCTAGTTTTGTAGATCACAAATTATGTATTTCTCTTTCAAGGGCATATAACAATCATTTATTTTTCTTAATTTCTTAATCTGGTTTCTTTGCCTCTTTAATTTATATTGTAGTGTTTTATTATCTTCATGAGAGATTAGTTGTTAAAAGATGATGAGTACTTAATTTATTTATATTAATTGAATTAATGTTTTTGTCTTTTGAAATCTTCTACAATTATGTTTCAATCATGTCATAATTTGTTTAAAAGATGATGAGTACTTAATTTATTTATTTTAATTCAATCCATATTGTTTTTTAAAGGTTAAAAATGTCAGATGTTAACTCTGAAGCACCAGTTAACTCTGAAGCACCCGTTAACTCTCAAGTACCATTTGAGAGTGACGCGTCACAACATTCATCGCCAGCTATGAACGTACCTACGAACTCATCGTCTCCCCTCTCTAATCAACATGTTATTGATTTAGAAGAGTCTAATACTACTTGTGGAGTAACTAAAAGAAAACCAAGTGTTGTGTGGGAACATTTTAAAAAACAACAAGTCAATGAGGTGTGGAAGGCAATATGTAATTATTGTAATAAGCATCTTGGAGGTGATTCAAAAAATAGAACTAGGCATTTGCATGATTACCATAAGAGTTATACTAGGAAAAAAGTGATGGACATGAGGCAAAAAGTGTTAACTAACAACTTTAGTAGAGAGATTCCAAAAATGAATTCTTATATCTTTGATCAAGATTTTGCTAGAAAAGAGTTGTCACATGCCATAATCTTGCATGAATATCCCCTCTCTATTGTAGACCATGTTGGTTTTAAACAATATTCAGCAGCACTTCAACCATTGTTTAAAGTGCCTTCTCGAAATACGATAAAGAGTGATATTTTAAAGATTTATGATTATGAGAGGGTGAAGACATTGAGTTTGGTGGAGCATAATAAAAGCAGGGTGGCAATCACAACTGATATGTGGACTGCTAGCAATCAAAAGAAAGGATTCATGGCTGTCACCGCACACTTTATTGATGATTTATGGACATTGCAAAGTCGTATTTTGAGGTATATTTTTGTAAATTTGCAAATCATTTAAAAATTCTATCTTATTCAGTTCAATTTGCATGTTATTAATACTTGTTTATAAACATCATATTTTAGGTTTATTTATGTTCCATGTCCACACACAAAAGAAGTTCTTTGTGATACTTTGCTTGAGTGTATGATGGATTGGAATATTGATAGAAAAATCTCGACTGTTACTGTTGATAATTGCTCCACAAATGATGCCATGATTATCATGTTGATGGATAAGTTAAGTAATTCATCGCTTTTGTTGGGTGGTACTTTGTTTCATATGCGTTGTTGTGCGCATATTTTGAATTTGATAGTGAAAGATGGATTAGATGTCATACGAGTTGGTGTGGAGAAAATTCGAGAGAGTGTAGCTTATTGGACAGCAACACCAAAAAGTGTAGAAAAATTTGAAGAAACAATCAACCAATTGCGTATTCCACATACTAAAAAATTAGGACTTGATTGTGCAACTAGGTGGAATTCGACCTACTTGATGCTTCAGACAGCCTTATTGTATAAAGATGTCTTTTCTAGGTTGAAAATTAGAGAGCCTCAATATAAGACTGTGCCAACTGAGCAAGAATGGGAGTTTGCTAGAGAGATTAGTGGGAGGTTTAAGATTTTTTTTTCTATCACTGAGTTGTTTTCTGGTACAAAGTATCCCACAGCCAATGTTTGTTTCCCAGCTTTATGTGAGATTAGGATGACACTGTCTCAATGGCTCTCTTGTGAAATTGAAGTGATCAGAACAATGGCATCAAAAATGGTGGAAAAATTTGATAAATATTGGTTTGTGATACATGGTGTTATTGGGGTTGCAGTTGTACTTGATCCTAGGTATAAGATGAGTGTATTGGAGTTTTATTTTGAAAAACTTTATGGAGACAAAGCTGAAGATGAAGTTGATAGGGTCCGTCATATTTGTTATGATTTGTTGCAAGAGTATCAGCACCGAGTTGGTATGGAGACCGATGTTGTTGGTGACTCTTCTACTCATCCAGAAATTGTTACAGAGACCCTTTCAGAATTTGATTTGTTTGTTAGTAGAAAGAGAAGTAAAAAAATGAAGAATGTAAGATCAGAGTTGAACCATTATCTAGAAGATGATGTTTTGCCAAGAACTTCAGGTTTTGATGTTTTGAATTGGTGGAAAGCTAGTGGACCAAAGTATCTGACTTTACAGGCAATAGCTAGGGACATTTTAGCTAGTCCTGTATCCACCGTTGCTTTCGAGTCAGTATTTAGTACTAGTGGAAGATTGGTGAGTCCACATCGCAGTAGACTTCATCCAAACACATTAGAAGCATTAATGTGTGCACAAAGTTGGTTATGGGGTGAAGAGATGAAAGATATTATTTCATCCAATTTACATATTATTATTTCACTTTTTATTATTTATATTACCATGGAATAATTTCACTATTGAATTTATATTCTTTACTTTTTAGGAAATTCAAAATTAGAATCGGTGGGCTATGCAACTATATATGATGATGATGAGATCGAGTCGGATTAGTCATGTGCCACTTTTGTATTAGTTGTCATCTTTTTTGTTGTAATTAACATTTTTTACATTTTATTATTAGTATTAATTATTTTTTTTTTCCTTTTGTTATTTAACAGGAGTTCAAGTTAAAGGAGATGATGGAAGTTGTGTGGTTTGTATGGGTTTGAAGAAACAATGGATTTGCTTTTTTATGTTGTAATGGATTTTTTTTTTTTAATATTTAATTTCAAGTTTTGGGTAACCTATCCCTTGTGGGTTGTGCTTGGGATTAATTATTCTCTTTGCTACTTGTTGAATTTTCTTGTGTGCTGCTGGACACATGTTTTGGTTGTGTTATTTTGTTGCTACAGGATGCTTTGTGTGTGGGTTGTGTATGTATGGGCTGATTTACATGGATGTTACAGATTTATGGATGTTGCTACAGATTTATTGATGATAGCTTCATTTATGGATGTTGCTACAGATGATGTTTTTTAAATGGATGTTTATTGATATTTATTGATCTAATTAATTAAAAAAATGATATTCCAACTGATGGATGTTGCTACAGATTTATGGATGTTGTTACAGTTCTAATTAATTAAAAAAATAAAGCTATTAGGGTTGATATTCCAGCTGATAAATTCCAGAATTTATACATCCAGTAGTGAAGGGTGATTGAGAATGTTTATTGATGTTCCCAGATTTTTACATTAAAAAAAAAAAAAAAAACTGGGGATTATTCGAGGTCGGGGATCCCCGATCCCCGATCGAGGGCAGGGATGGGACCGGGATAGGGGTCCCCGCCGGAGATCGGGGACGGGACAGGAGGGAGTATTACTTTCGGGGATCAGGGATGGGGGGGTAGTCCCCGGCCCCGCCCCGCCCCGCTCCGTTGCCATTCCTAAGCCCGAGGCAGGCCCGGTCCAGCCCGTTGACAATGTGAATATTCACATTGACATGTTAACATTCATATTGATAAGAGTATAAAATTGATCCGCAGCCCATGGGCGGCCAAAAGCCCGTCCGCGGCCCGGGGCAGGCCCGGCCTGGCTCGACCCGTTGACAATGTGAATATTCACATTGACATGTTAACATTCACATTGATAAGAGTGCAAAATTAGCCCGCGCCTCGTGGTTGCCCGAAACCCGCCCACTGCCTGTGGGCGGCCCGAGGCGGGCCCAGCCCGGCCTGGCCTGTTGATAATGTGAACATTCACATTGACATGTTAACATTCACATTAATAAGAGTATAAAATTGGCTAGTGGCCCAGGGCTAGCCCGGCCTGACCTGTTGACAATGTGAATATTCACATTGACATGTTAACATTCACATTAATAGGAGTGTAAAATTAGCCCATGTCTCATGGCTGCCTGAAACCCGCCCACGGCCCATGGGCGACCCGGGGCAAGCCTGGCCATTTTTTTTAATTTTTTCTACTAAAATTTTATTATTTTCCACAAAAAAGACACTAGGCCTCGGTACGGGCCGGGCCTCGGACCGAGCCTTGAATGGGCCTTAACCTGACCGATGGGTCGGGTCGGGCTTCAAAGTGATAGCCCAAGCCCTAGCCTAGAGTCTCGGACTAGGCTCGAGCCTGGGCCTAAACGAGCCTTTCTCGGGCCGGACTGGGCCACAGACCAAAAAATTAGGCCTAGGCCCTAGCCCTGGCACAAGGTATTCAGGCTTTGGATGGGCTGATGGATCGAGCCTCTGGTCGGGCCGGTGGGCTTGGGCCTAGCCTCGAGCTTAGGTCGGGCTTGGGCGAGCCTGGCTATTTTTTTTTAATTCTTTTTAATTTTTTCTACCAAATTTTTATTATTTTCCACAAAAAATACATTGCGCCTCGGCAGGCTGGCCTTGGATCAAGCCCTGAGCGGGCCAATGGGCCGGGCCGGGCCGGGCCAAGCTTCAAAGTGATGACCTAGGCCTTAACCTAAGGTCTCGGACATGCTCGGGCCCGGACCCAAACGAGCCTGCCCCGGGCCGTGGGCGAGCTTCGGGCAGTCCACGGGTCGCGGGCCAATTCTACATTCCTATCAATGTGCATTTTAACATGTCAAAGTGAATATTCACATTGTTAACGGGCCGGGCCGAGCCTACCCCAGGCCGTGGGCAAGTTTCGGGCAGTGGAAAAATTTTATACTCCTATCAATGTTAATGTTAACATGTCAATGTGAATATTCACATTGTCACGAGTCGGGCCAAGCCTGCCTCGGGCTGCGGTCGGGCTTCGGGCCGCCCACGGGTTGCGGGCCAATTTTACACTCTTATCAATGTGAATATTAACATGTCAATATGAATATTCACATTGTCAACGGGCCGGGTCGGGCCTGCCCCAGGCCGCTGGCCAATTTTATACTCTTATCAATATGAATGTTAACATGTCAATGTGAATATTCACATTGTTAACAGGCCGGGCCGGGCCCGCCAGGCACCCACGAGGCGCGGGCTAATTTTACACTTCTATCAATGTGAATGTTAACATGTCAATGTGAATATTTACATTGTTAACAGGCCGGGTCGGGCCTGCCCCGGGTCGCCCACAAGCCGTGGGTGAGTTTCGAGCAGCCACAGGGCATGGGCTAATTTTACACTCCTATTAATGTGAATGTTAACATGTCAATGTGAATATTCACATTGTCAACGGGCCGGGCCGATCCGGGCCTGCTGTAGACGTCCCCGAACGTATCCCGGGCGAGGAGTGCGAGTCCCCCCCCGTTCTGGTTCGATATTGGGTCACTACAGTTCGAAGGACTCAAATGTCACGGTTCTCAATCTTGAACCGAAGAGTCCAAATCTGGCAAATCGTTTTGAAAACAGATTTTTTGAAAGAAGTGCCAAACATGGATCGCCACAGATCTGAGTCGCCACCTAAATATTTTTAAATGGGAAATTTAGAAACCCCGACTCGGTGCCAAAAGCCACGTGTCCGCTATCACCAAAGTTGCCTCGGCTCGGGAACTTGGGTACGATTGGGGAAGGTCACCGTGAGCACCTTCGCTCGGTCAAAGACCGCCTCTACTAACTATGATATCTGCTTTTGAAAACATTGTGCGTTCTTATTCGGTTATTAGCCTAGGTTACTATGTGATGCTCAAAGAAACAAGTATAAATCGAGCACTGAATTGGAACAAAACATTTCATGTTTGTTTGTTTGAAAATGGTTTGATGGTGCTACCCGCAGGTAGGCTAAGACGTGGATTTGCCACCCTCGGGTGGGCTTAGAAAAACGTGATTTTGCCACTATCTAGTGGGCTTAAAACAAACATTTGATGAATTGTCCAATCCAAGTAACTCAACCTCCACCCACAGGCATTCAGGCAGTTATATCACATAAGCACATAGCCTCATGGTAAGCATGCTATTCATGGCAGTCACTCACACGCATGCGAGGATGCTAAAGCATAAAACTCACCGAGTACTCCAAGCCAAAACAAAAGCTCATTAGAAATCATGCATGATCCTAAGTATACAGAAATGCCTAATGCAACACATGCAAAGGTGCAACTATAGCAGGCTCGGCTATTCTAAACATGGCATATGGAATGCTACAACTGACACGTATTCAATTTGGAATTGAAATACAAATGCAGTTTGTATGATGCGCCGAGCCCGGTGCGTGCAAAACAGATGAATGATGCAAACATGCTGTCATACTGTATGCTAATTGAAATATGCCCTATATCTAACCATCATAAGCAAGTAAATAAAATGGAAGAAAGACGTGGGGTTGAAAGACATACATCACACTCACGCACACTTATTACAATTATGCCCTCGCACAGAGGGTCCGAATAAATAATACAGTCCCAAATGAAAGAATAGTACAGTCCAAATATTACAGTCCGAATAATATACAAACTCCTAATTAATTTACAAATTAACTAAGAAAAATAATAAAAACTGGCGTGCAAGCCAGGGACTGCCTTGACTCCACTTCGGATAATGAAATAATGCATGTTTGGGCTGCTTTGCGCGGAAATCCACTGGGATGCCCCAATTAGCCTCTATTTGCAATGTTTCTCGAAATGCGTGTCAGACTCCGAAAAGTTGCTGATTCTTCATTTTGCTGCAACAGAGAGCAGAAAAGGAGCATAGCAATGTATTTCACAAATATATGCATGCCTCGATCCTCGTGCCATCAATTACGCATATCGATGCACGATGGTCGAGGAGTCGAATTGCACAACTCAATATAGGGTGAATGCATATGAATGCTACGACAAAACCTAACTCCATCATAGATAATCCGGAATGTCGGTGACTTGGGAATTGAGACCCGTTCCGTCGCTCAGAGTACGAAACGTGCCTCGTTTCCCGTGCCCGGGCTAACTCCTATCCCGAACACAATGCAATATGCATGATATGCATGAAATGCAGCTAATGTGCAATCCTAACATACACAATGCTATGGAAAGGCATACACGCTAAACGAGGTAATACATAACCAAGCATACACAATGCTACGGATGAAATGGCATATGCAATGCAATAATGGGCTTACACCAACATGAGAGAGCCTCAGCCACACTCACATAGGAGGCCATCAGATGAAAACAAGATACCTCGAAGTGCGTGCCTGCGGGCACGCAAACCAAGAACGGACCCTCGGCCACCGAAATGCCACTCTAATGAGACATGACAAAGACACGGAATATGATATGCTAACATGCAAAAATCAGTGGCAAAATGAGGGGCAAAACGAGGGGCAAAACAGCCTCGAAATGAGGCGAAATAATACCCGATGTATGAAATGATCCCGAAACATGGATTTCAATACATAAAATGGCCTACAGCTATACCATACATGCATAATTGATACATGACATGAAAAATAAGAAGCAAGGCAGACCCAAAACTCACATTTTTTCAGTACAAAACATGGCCAAACAGCAATCACAAGTAGGGGTAAGATGGCATACAAAAATGACTCCGTAAGGGAGGCTATTAAGCAAGTGATAGATTCAAAGCCCAAACAGAAAATACCCTTCTACAATACTGAAGAGGGACTAAAAATATGAACATTTACAGTATATGACAAGCCTCAAATCAGTATGAAAACATGCTCAAAATGCAATGCAAGATTAAGGCCACCAAAGGACTATAACAAGAAATATACAAAAAATTCACCAAACAGCCAAAGACCCTTAATGAGAAATGCCAAGGAGGTCAAAATATGGCCATTTTCAGTTCTGATCATGGCCGAAAACAGAAGCTAGATAAGCCTAAAAAAGCATGCAAAAGTGGGGACCAAAGAGGGGTATAACATGAAGTACGACATGGAGGCCCCCAACAGTGTTGAGACCTTCTACAATATTGTAGAGGGGCTCAAAATAATCCCACTCACAGTTTATATCATGCTCGAAAACAGATCACACATAGGCTAGAAACACCATGCAAAATAATGGCATACAAGAGGGTATTGAAGCAAGTACCAAATGGGTGGCTCAAACAGGGTTGAGCCCTTGAACAAACATGAAGAATGGCTCAAAATAATGACCCTTTCAGTTTGGGTCGGAGCCCAAAACAGTAAGAAAATAGGCTAATAAATTGGTGCAAAATTGAGCTCAAAAGAGGGTGAAGTGAACTTACCCTTGAAGACCAAAGCTTTGGCTGCTTCTTGGACCAAATTTGCTGCCTCTAAGCCTCTGGAAAACCTCTCCTTGCTGCCGGAATGGAGTGGTGGTGGTGGATCTTGGTAGTGATGAAGAAATGTGGTTGGAACTTAGGGATTTTGAGAGAAAATGAGAGAGAAATAGAGAGAGAGATATATGCAAGGCCCTTACGGAAATTTTTTTGTCACCAAAATCAGTCTTGGAGGCTGGTTATAAAGGCAAGATAAGGGGAGAAAAGGTGGAGGGAAATGACACCAAGTTTCCCCCCAAAAGCTTTCAGGATCTGATATTTTGGGGAAAACAATTTATACAAAGTAAAGTACACATTGAGGGGATCAAGGCCGGCAGTATTTTGTTGCAGTGGCTGCTCACATTCTATGGCCGGCCGGCCAAGGGTCAAAATGGGCCAATTGAATTAGTGGCCGGCCACATGAGATTAGTGTCCTCCCATGTGTACTGAACATAACCTTGTGGTTCAAAATTGGAGACTGTAAAACAGGAGAGAGAACAAGACATTTTTAGGAGGGGTTCAAAAGGTTCAACAACAATTAGTGACCAGCCATAGCATATTAGAGTCCTCCCATGTGTGTACAACACAAATATGTGGTTTGGGGTTGAAGAAAATGGCCCTAGGGTGGTCAACATTGGCTCGGAAATGAGAAAAACGGGCGTCGGAGGGCGCCGGAGGAATATAACTGGTTGTTGAGACAATTGCTGGCCTCCCACCCTTCAGTGACCTTCCTGGTGATAAAACAGAGGTACCTGCCAAAAATGAACGAAAACCGATGCAAAACGAATGCTCAGAGGCCAAAACACGCAGTTTGGGGTCCCGAAAATAGGCTGTTAAGCACCGAAAGTGGCATTCGACCACGAAGTGGGTCTCTCAGACCTCAGTGTCCCTCAAAAGGGAGTAAATAAGATGTATGCCAAAAACCGGAGGAATCGGAGATGGTTAGACGGTCCCGAACCGAGGCACACGGCCTGACAGCTTCAAAAACCGGGAACCGGGCTCCAAAATGGGCAAAATGGCCTACGGCCATGAAATGTAGCCCACGGCCACTGAGAGATGGTCTACGGGACCTCTCCCTCCCTTCAGGAAAAGAAACGGAGAAAATCGAGTCTGGTTCGCAAACCGAGGCAAGGTATTAGGGGTGGGCGTGGGTCGGTTGCGGCCACGAAACCTCCAATCCGCCATCCGTCCGCCAGATTGGCGGATTGGAGAAAATCAATCCGCATCCGTCCACCAATCCGGCGGATGTGGATTAAGCGGATTGGCGGTTTGGCGGATGGATGCGAATCGGTTTGGCGGTTTAAAATTTTATAAATTTTCAACATAGTTCAACTTGTACACTTCCTCAAAAAAAAAATAAATAAATAAATAAAATATTACAGTCAATAACTTTAAAAAGTGTTACAATTATTGCAAGCCTCATCCAAAGAAAGGAAGTTTGAAACTTTATAATATCACAATCGCTGCATGCCTCATCCACATATTACAATAATAACATGCCTCATCCACATAAAGTATTAAAATATGTGGTTCTTAAAATATAAAAACAATTCAAACCACCAAAACTATGAGCAAAGCAGTAGTAGAGTTTGTATGTCTTTGTATTGTTACATTTATGTATGTTTTTTAAAACAAAAACCAACCAGCATATATCATATTTTCTATTTATTACTTTTAGAGTTAGATTTAAAAACCAAAAAATATAGATAAATAATACGTTTATTTTTTTCAATTCAAAAAATATATTCAAGTTGAAAACTTTTTTTTTCAACAGAATATTTAAATTCTTTTTCAATTGAAAACATAAACAAAATATTTAAACAAATTGAAAATACAAAATCTTATAAATTACTAAAGGTGCTCGCGGTTTGGCGGTTCGGTTGCGGCCAAAAGAACCTCAAATCCGCCATCCGTCCGCCAAATTGGCGGATTGGAGAAAATCAATCCGCAACCGTCCGCTCATCATTACGCATCCGTCCAAAATGCGGCGGATCGGTTCGGTTCGGTCGGTTTTGGCGGATCGGTATATCCGCTGCTCACCCCTACAAGGTATAGAAGAGAGTTCGGAAGTCCAGAGGCAAGGCTCACGGCCGTGACTCTGAGACTTCTGAACGAGCACAATATGCAACATCACCGAGTGCTCAATCGGTGACGTCTGAGTCTTAAGGTCGGTCAAAAATGGGATGTCTACAGTTGTCTCTCTTTGACAAAACTCGGAAGTCACAAGTGACGGGAGTGAATGTCAAAGCCTAGAGACGACCCATTTTTGACAAGGCCAAAGATTTAGACAATCATACAAGATGAAAAGGGATATGCCCGCAGGCGTGTCCGCAGGCAAAGGGGGCAAAATGCAAAGCGATATGCACGGAGCCAGATGTAACTTGATGACCATGCAAATACAGCAAGCTGTAATGAAGCAAGTATTCGCAAATAGATGCAACTGTTTTAAGCAAGAATACAAAGCAACAACTACATTTCATGCAGTTAAGAGTGCAGAGAATTATTCAATTCTAATCGCGTCTCACACGGAGAAGATACTATACCTGCGCGATTCGTCTGGTTGCACCAGCCTCAAATGAACCGTACATACAATATCGTGCCTACAAAAGAAGAAACTTAACAAGCACAATATGCTAACAACATATATTCAATGTGATTCCGAAAGTTTGGCACGCGCGGTGCCGGCGGGTGAATGTTATAAAGCAGTGTGATACAGGTAAGGTGCGCAAGATAGCGCGATGCAACGCACTAACAAGTGCAGGTGAGATGCGCAAGATAGCACGAATGATACAATGCACAAAATAGTGCGATACGCAAAATAGAGCGAGTGAAATGTAATGCACTAACAAGTACAGGCGAGACGCGCAAGATAGCACGAATGATACAATGCACAAAATAGTGCGATACGCTCAACATCGCGATTGATTTGAAATGCACAAGATAGTGCGATGTGATATACAAAGCACAGGACAGTGCGATGGAGGTGCGCAAGATAGCGCGAATGATACAATGCACAAAATAGTGCGATACACTAAACAGCGCGATTGATTTGAAATGCACAAGATAGTGCGATGTGATATGCAAAGCACAGGACAGTGCGATGGAGGTGCGCAAGATAGTGCGAATGATAAACTGCACAAAATAGTGCGATTCAGGTGCGCAAGATAGCGCGAATGATAAACTGCACAAAACAGTGCGATTCAGGTGCGCAAGATAGCGCGAATGATAAACTGCACAAAACAGTGCGATTCAGGTGCGCAAAATAGCGCGATTGATTAACTGCACAAAACAGTGCGATTATGGTGCGCAAAATAGCGCGAGTGATAAACTGCACAAAACAGTGCGATTCAGGTGCGCAAGATAGCGCGAATGATAAACTGTACAAAACAGTGCGATTGAGGTGCGCAAAGTAGCGCAAGTGATAAACTGCACAAAACAATGCGATACGCTAAACAACGCGAGTGATTAGAAATGCACAAAACAGTGCGAGTGTTTCGGAATGCACAAGATAGTGCGAGTGAGATACAACCACAAGATGCACAAGACAGTGCAAGTGAGATACAAAGTGTAAGTGCACAAGACAGTGCGAGCGAGATAAAATGCACAAGAAAGTGCGATAAAATGCATCTTCTATGCAAGTATGGAGGCATTTTTTATGCAAAAGATACGGGCATTTTCTATGCAAGTATGGAAGCACAATTTATGCAATATTCAAAGCAAGCATATTCTATGCAAGAATCATAACGATGCGCGGCATGCATGCAACAATAGTGTATATGAAAGTTCACATTCTATGCAATAGAGGATCATCAAATATGTACTCGGGTGCCTCTGATTTGCCTCTTAGAGGACTTTGCAACACCCTCAGCTCAAAAAGGGCACACCCTGTTCATATTGGCGAGAGATAACATCTGCATGTGAAACCCTCGGGTGCTGCTTGGACTGCCATTCGAACTTGAAGCAGGCTTACACTTGGGGTTGAGATACACTCATACTCCAGAGAAACGGCGAGGCCTGAGAAGGTGCACCTAGAATGCAGTCTCAGATTTTGCTAATAGTTGAGACATGCTAAGATGCTTCAAATTTTCCCTCTTTTCTTTTGCTTTGCAGTCCGGAACCTAAATAGCTTCAGATAGGTCCTTGTTTTACTATTCTGACATGACCTGAGTTGAACCCTGCGGCTTTATGAAAGAACCAATTCTGTTTTACACAATTGTGGAGAATGGCACGGCACTCGGAGCGTGAACGATTTTATTTTTTGAAATTGAGAGATGAGTTCTTGACCGGGGTATTGAGCCTACGACTAAACACAACGCACTACGACTCAACAACGGAAAACAAAAGATAAAACAACCTAAACACATCCATTGACACTCAAAACGACTCAAAACAAGAATTGAGACAAACAAAGACACAAGATACGACACACAGACGTATTCCAAAGACGAGAGACATCTCAGTTCGCGAGGAGCCAGTTTCTCCGGGTATTGTTTCCCACCCTTTCTCATTTGTGGTTCTCACATCACTCGGCCCTCAAGCTCTGTTTTTCTGAAAAAGCCTTTTTCTCACTTTTTCTCTCATCGCACATCTCTCTATTCTTCAATCTCTCATTTTTCAATCCCTCCCCTGGGTGGTTGATGGATAAACAGCAAGTTATGGCCTCGTGCCCCTAGCATTCTTCCAGATTCTTCTTTCTTCCGCTCATAGCTAGTGAATTCCTCCCACAGGGGGGTTGCGCTACAACTGGATGTGTAGCAAATCTGCAGCTAGCATCAGTTGATGATGCTTTGCTGGGGAGTTTAGACGTGATAAGATCTGTCCAGATGATGGAGTGGAATATCTTGCCTCATTCCAGTTCATGCTTCGCACTTGGCTCAACACCTCGTTGCTTAGAGGATACGAGAGCTTTCAGTCCTTTGTTGTTAACTTCAATTGCGTCCTTCTTGGCAAGTAGAGTGCCCTTCTTGGCGAGTAGGGTGCCCTTTCTGGCGAGTATGTTGACAATGGGGAAAAGACAGAACACCTGACTCAACTGTGCCCCTAGTTCATTATTTCGACCATTTTTTGTTTTTGCTTTTCACTAAAACAGTTTTAACCAAAATGAGAGTTAGATCAACATGCTTGTTCGATTTTTGATTTAAAATCATACAAGTTAGGTTATGAGCACTGAAATTTTTCCTTTTTTGGGTCTATGAAAAGGGTCCAATTTTGGAAAAGATAGAATGATTTTCGAGAAAATAGTCAACCTCAGTAAAAATTCTCAAAAGCTGTTTTTGCAATCGGCCACTACTCAACGAGCATAGAACCCACTCTCGAGATGCACAACCTCAGATCCGAAGGAAAATTGCCCCTTGCTTGAAGAGAGTTGCATGGCAACGGAAAGTTGCCCCTTGTTTGAACAGCACCGCGGCGCATTGAATGGCAATGGAAAGTTGCCCCTTATTTAACTGGCTCCGCAGCACACTGAATGGCAACGGAAAGTTGCCACTTGTTTGGATAGCACCGCGGCGCATTGTAGTCAGTCCTCAGAGTGACGAACACAACCAAATCCTCAGATACAGAGAAGACAAAGATGACCAGAACCATCGCATGGACACAATCAAATTGAAGTGTTTTACGGCTGGACTTTAGAATGAAGTTGCCTACGTATCCCAAACATGGGAATCAAGCCTTACGTAGTTCGGGGTTAAGGTACACTCGGGTATTAATCTCTCCTTTTTTAGGCTCTAACTTTTGCCAAGGCGCCCGTCGCGGGTTTTCGACCTTGCGAGGTTTGTTCTTCTTTCTTTCTCTTTTCAATTCTTTTCTTCTTTTTTTTTTTGATATTCTTTTCTTTTTCTTCTTTTTTCTTGCTCTAACTTTTGCCTGGGTCGCCCTTCTGGGTTTTCGGCCCAGCGAGCCTCTCAAAGGGTAAAAGTGTAACAGGTCCATGCCAAATGGTTGTAGGATTTTGAAGCCATCCATATCCAGGAGAGTGGCTGTTGATTTGCAAGAGGACTCATCTTCGGCTCTTCGAGCACATCTGACATCTTTGCCCCTAGTTTGAAGGGTACTTCTGTTTTAGCTTTGCAAGCTTCTTCTGATCTTCTGATCTTCTTGATCCGATTTTCCTGGCCCCTTGTTCGAGGGTCGCTTCAACCGCCACACAGGCCTCACATCGTAGTTGACCGTTGAACCTTCTGAATTCAAGTTCAAGGTTTGGAAGCAAAGGGGTTGAGTCTCGAGGCTGAGAGTGATCCTAGGCTACACAATCTCAAGAGCGATTCCACACAGGTCTTCGCAGGACCGCGCAAAACATCTTTTGAAAGTTTTCAAGAAAGCGACAAATCGCTCGCGTTGAAGACAGTGTAGAACCAGTCTGGATCAAAGCTAGGGTCCTTCTCAGTACTCACACTAACAAGCATGATTTCATTCATTAAGGGCTTAGCGCACCTCTCTTTCTCTCAGTTTGATCAAAGTTTTGCAAACCCCGAGGAATTCCTCCCTCTTTGTTTTTACTGCAGTGTTCAAAAGGTTTTGAAAAACTTAGGTCGTTACAATGACTTCAAGGCACAGAAAAGACAGAGTTCTTAGTCAAATGCTGCCATCTCATTCGTAATCTCGCATAATCGCACAAGGCGTAAGTAAATGCGAGAGCGTGAAAATCACCTTGCTTTCATTCAAAATCATGGCATAACTGCCTCGCGTAAAGCAGACTCAAACAAAAACAAAAGACAACGCGAAACAAAATGGTGACGCCCGAGGTAACACCCCTAATCACCCGACTTCAGACAATAGGATCGACTCGATACAACAAGACAGATCCAAAACAAAAGATCGACTCAAAACAAAAGGACAGACTCAAAACAAAACAACAAGATCGACCCAATACCCAAGTCGAATGCAAAATTAACAAAGACTTGTACATTGCTCAAAATAAAGGCATGCTATCCACCACAGCTGGAGTAATCTGAGCGCCATCCGCAGGTGGTTCATCCCTCGATCACATAATCACATTATCCCCCAAGTTCACTGACCCAGTGCCGATAGACTTTGCTGAGCTCGGCGGGAGGATGACCCCGTTGTCAAATAAATCTCAGACTTCATAGCGAAGATGTAAGCGATCGTCAGAGTATGGCCGGGTTTGTCGATGGTACGCCAAGAAGATCGGGCAAAGATCATGTGTAGCCGGAAGAGGGTTCGGGAGAGGTCGAGGCTCAAGGGGTTTGAGATGGCCTTGTCCAACAAGGATTTGGAAAGCTTTGGATAAAGGCATATGGAGGGCATGGAAGACCCTCTGACCTCGGGGTTGGTACTTCTAGGTTTGTGGATTTCCGCTGGGCGCACCAGCAAACGGATTGGCAGGTGCTGGCCTGGTTTGCTGATCCCTTCTGAGTGGAGGATTATAGCTGAAAGGAACGTTTCTGATATAATGACCCTTCTCCCGGCTTGCCCCTTGATTCAAACTGCCCCCGACTTGAGTGGCGAAAATGCCGTCCACAGTTTTTGCAACAACTGCGAGCACTTGCTCTTTGTTCAGTCCCTCGGCTTTCAAAGCCTCAACAACCAACAAAAGATGCTCATGGGGATCCATGCCTGCCCCTACCTTGTTCTTTCCACTCGCTTCCACTTTGCCACGGGATTGGCCTTCCTCAGATGTAGCCCGCTCCAAGACTGGGGAGCCTTTTGACATGAAATTCCCAGTATGTGGTGTGGTCGATGATGGAGCCAATGTCCCAGAGGCCAGATTGGTCACAATTCTTTGAAGATCTTTTATCATTCCCATCAACTCAGAAATAGTGGGTTCTCGGGTTTGAGATGATTGGGGTTCAGGTGCACCCATCATGCATAAGTCCATACTTTCTGGGATAAACACCTCAGGCTTGGGTAGATGGGCCGGGGTGATGTATATGTTGGGGTCATAGGTAGATGACAGTGTATGGATGAGATTGAGGTAGGTAGGAGATGTTTGGTCATTGGGGTCTGAAGGTGGAGCTATCGTCCAGTTGTCGATGAGATTTTGGACCTCATGACGAAGGCGGTAGCAATGGTCGGTGCCATGACCACGCTGCTGATGGTACATACAGTACTTAGCAGGGTTATGTCTGGCTAGGAGTGGGTTGGGAAGAGGTTGAGGATCGAGGGTTTGAGATGCCCTTTTTCCATCAGAGTTTTAGTGCGCTTAGTCGCTCATATAGAGGGATGAAAGTCCCGCCTCGAGCTCGCCAGCTTGGCCGGGTCGTAGGCTTGGTTTGGCAAAAGGGTTGGCTATGGCGATCAGATTGATTTCAGTGGGTTCGGGAATAGTGCTACTTCCGGCATTGGTACTTCCTGCAATCGCCCTCCTTGTCGGTTCACTTGTTCTGGGAATGATCCCGCCGTTGAACGCATTCTCGACCTGAACCCCCAGTTCATGCAAACTTTTGAAAGTGAATAGCGGAGCCACTATCAACTTTTGCAACATATCATGTTCAAGGTTTCGTACCATCATCTGCACTTGATCCCTCTCAGAAGGGCGGCGATCTGTCATCTGTGTTGCCTTTGCTCTCCACCTTGTAACAAATTCCACAAAAGGATCTTTTGGGTTTTGGCGGGTTGCTTCAAGCTCTTGGATGGTCATTTCAACTTGGGTATTGTAGGAATACTAATCGACAAAGGCCTCAGCCAATTCTTCCCAGTTTTGCTTCACTTTGTCCTCCAACTTAGCGTACCAAGTGGCTGCTACACCGGACAGAGTTCTTCCATACAGAGAGAGTTTCTGTGGCTTAGTCAGACCCATCAGTTTTAGGACATCCAAGAAAAGTCGGATATGTACCATTGGATCCCTGCATCCGCCGAAACGGTCAATATGCGGCATTTTGAATCTGTACGGGAGCCGTACGGCAGACTCGCAGCCCATCCTCAATATCGGAATGGAGTTAAGGCCTCAGGTTTTTGAATTGCTTCAAGGTTCGCAATTTTCACCGCTACGATCGAGGTCATTAGCATCAAGGATAACGCCTCATTAGATCGCTCTAAGGGTCTCAAAACTGCTTGAGCTAACACTTCGAGGATCTGACCGCAAATCTTCACCGGCGGAAGTGGGTCAAAGTTCTACCGGGTCCCAAAGTGGATATGAGGCAGATGCCCCAGATGGGCGCTGCGTTAATACGGTCTCACCGCATGGCGCTTCACGATGAAGGCCGCTTATCACGGCCACAAATTCTTCCGAACCTGTGCCATCACGGGTCTCTTGGTGATGTGATCAGATCGTCGGATCGAGATGAACCAATGAGCCATGTCCGCCCTTTCTTTGCCTTGCCTCGTGAAGAACATCTGGTTGCTTGAATTGAATCTCTAACCTAACAAAGTCTATCAGCACTAGTCCAATGTACCCGGGGGATTTCGGAGCCTTCTGAAGCTATGGTTCCAGGACTACCTAGCAAAAGGGAAAACATGCAGCATCTCAGCCTAACTTCATCAAAACAGATATGAGCATAACAGGACGATTGTGCCCTCTACTGAATTCTGTCCCAAAATTCGGCCTGTAAACTGTTACCCTCAGGTAAACTGAATCCCAAAATACTAAATTGGTGCCCGCAGGCCTGATGCCCAAACTTGCAAACTGATACATGCATTCCCTGTAGAGACGCACTCTAAAAGCACATAACAAGCAAGTGAGAGCCAAAATACCCTATGGAGGAGTAGGGTTTCCCTGTCCTATTTTGTCAGGAACTAGGGTTTCACTACGCACGCAGCGGTTTCAAACAACCTATAAACGGGTAAGCAACCTGTCCTAGTTTGGAATAGTCACTATGGATCCGAATATGCACTAGGTCGAATGGTCAAAAAGGGTGCCCCAGAAACCGGGTTTGTGTTCCCATCTTGTCGAGCCAGAACCGACAAATTTTATGGTCATGACTTGACAAGACAAGCCTCCGGCAAATCGTTCGGGAATGGCATATGGCAAACACAGTGTCCTAGGCGCACCAATGCAAATGCAATGCAAAAAAACACACAAGTGTAGTCAAAACCAGATATCATGAGTTCGAGTCAAGTTCTCTAAATCCTCAAAGAGTCGCCAGAAATCAGAGACGCCCCGAACGCATCCCGGCGAGGAGGCGAGTCCCTCCCGCTCGTTCGGTATTGGGTCACAACAATGCGAAGGACTCAAATGTCACGGTTCTCAATCTTGAACCAAGAGTCCAAATCGCAAATCGCTTTTGAAAGCAGATTTTTGAAAGAAGTGCCAAACATGGATCGCTTCGCAGATACGTAGTCGCCACCTAAATGTTTTTAAATGGAAAATTTAGGAAACCCCGACTCGGTGCCAAAGGCCACGCCAATCACATCATCAAAGTTGCCTCGGCTGGGAACTTGGGTACGATTGGGAAGGTCACTTTGTGAGCACTTTCGCCCGGTCAAAGACCGCCTCTACTAACCATGATATCTGCTTTTGAAAACATTGTGCGTTCTTATTAGGTTATTAGCCTAGGTTACTATGTGATGCTCGCAAAAACAAGTATAGATCGAGTCGCTGAATTGGAACAAAACATTTCATGTTTGTTTGTTTGAAAATGGTTTGATGGTGCTACCCGCAGGTAGGCTAAGACGTGGATTTGCCACCCTCGGGTGGGCTTAGAAAAACGTGATTTTGCCACTATCTAGTGGGCTTAAAACAAACATTTGATGAATTGTCCAATCCAAGTAACTCAACCTCCACCCACAGTCATTCAGGCAGTTATATCACATAAGCACATAGCCTCATGGTAAGCGTGCTATTCATGGCAGTCACTCATATGCATGCGAGGATGCTAAAGCATAAAACTCATCGAGTACTCCAAGTCAAAACAAAAGCTCATTAGAAATCATGCATGATCCTAAGTATACAGAAATGCCTAATGCAACACATGCAAAGGTGCAACTATAGCAGGCTCGGCTATTCTAAACATGGCATATGGAATGCTACAACTGACACGTATTCAATTTGGAATTGAAATACAAATACAGTTTGTATGATGCGCCGAGTCTTATATGCGCAAAAACAGATGAATAATGCAAACATCTTTGTCACATCTTATGTTAATTGAAATATGCCCTATATCTAACCATCATAAGCAGGTAAATAAAAGGGAAGAAAGACGTGGGGTTGGAAGACATACATCACACTTACGCACACTTATTACAATTATGCCCTCGCACAGAGGGTCCGAATAAATAATACAGTCCCAAATGAAAGAATAGTACAGTCCAAATATTACAGTCCGAATAATATACAAATTCCTAATTAATTTACAAATTAACTAAGAAAAATAATAAAAACTGGCGTGCAAGCTAGGGACTGCCTTGACTCCGCTTCGGATAATGAAATAATGCATGTTTGGGCTGCTTTACGCGGAAATCCACTGGGATGCCCCAATTAGCCTCTATTTGTAATGTTTCTCGAAATGCGTGTCAGACTCCAAAAAGTTTTTGATTCTTCATTTTGCTGTAACAGAGAGCAGGAAATGAGCATAGCAATGTATTTCACAAATATATGCATGCCTCGATCCTCGTGCCACCAATTACGCATATCGATGCACGATGGCCGAGGAGCCGAATTGCACAACTCAATATAGAGTGAATGCATATGAATGCTACGACAAAACCTAACTCCATCATGGATAATCCGGAGTGTCGGTGACTTGGGAATTGAGACCCGTCCTGTCACTCAGAGCACGAAACGTGCCTCGTTTCCTGTGCCCGGGCTAACTCCTATCCCGAACACAATGCAATATGCATGATATGCATGAAATGCAGCTAATGTGCAATCCTAACATACACAATGCTATGGAAAGGCATACACGCTAAACGAGGTAATACATAACCAAGCATACACAATGCTACGGATGAAATGGCATATGCAATGCAATAATGGGCTTACACCAACATGAGAGAGCCTCAGCCACACTCACATAGGAGGCCATCAGATGAAAACAAGATACCTCGAAGTGCGTGCCCGAGAACGGACCCTCGGGCACCGAAATGCCACTCTAATGAGACATGACAAAGACATGAAATATGATATGCTAACATGCAAAAATCAGTGGCAAAATGAGGGGCAAAACAGCCCCGAAATGAGGCGAAATAATACCCGATGTATGAAATGATCCCGAAACATGGATTTCAATACATAAAATGGCCTACAGCTATACCATACATGCATAATTGATACATGACATAAAAAAGAAGAAGCAAGGCAGCCCCAAAACTCACATTTTTTCAGTACAAAACATGGCCAAATAGCAATCACAAGTAGGGGCAAGATGGCATACAAAAATGGCTCCGTAAGGGAGGCTATGAAGCAAGTGGTAGATTCAAAGCCAAAACATAAAAATACTCTTCTACTACACTGAAGAGGGACTAAAAATATGAACATTTACAGTAGATGACAAGCCTCAAATCAGTATGAAAACATGCTCAAAATGCAATGCAAGATTAAGGCCACCAAAGGACTATAACATGAAGTATACAAAAAATTCACCAAACAGCCAAAGACCCCTAATGAGAAATTCCAAGGAGGTCAAAACATGGCCATTTTCAGTTCTGATCATGGCCGAAAACAGAAGCTAGATAAGCCTAAAAAAGCATGCAAAAGTGGGGACCAAAGAGGGGTATAACATGAAGTACAACATGGAGGCCCCCAACAGTGTTGAGCCCTTCTACAATGTTGTAAAGGGACTCAAAATAATTCCACTCACAGTTTATATCATGCTCGAAAACAGATCACACATAGGCTAGAAACACCATGCAAAATAATGGCATACAAGAGGGTATTGAAGCAAGTACCAAATGAGGGGCTCAAACAGGGTTGAGCCCTTGAAAAAACATGAATAATGGCTCAAAATAATGACCCTTTCAGTTTGGGTCGGAGCCCAAAACAGTAATAGGCTAAGAAATTGGTGCAAAATTGAGCTCAAAAGAGGGTGAAGTGAACTTACCCTTGAAGACCAAAGCTTTGGCTGCTTCTTGGACCAAATTTGCTGCCTCTAAGCCTCTGGAAAACCTCTCCTTGCTTCCGGAATGGAGTGGTGGTGGTGGTGCTTGGTAGTGATGAAGAAATGTGGTTGGAACTTAGGGATTTTGAGAGAAAATGAGAGAGAAATAGAGAGAGATGTATGCAAGGCCCTTACGGAAATTTTTTTGTCACCAAAATCAGTCTTGGAGGCTGGTTATAAAGGCAAGAGAAGGGGAGAAAAGGTGGAGGGAAATGACACCAAGTTTCCCCCCAAAAGCTTTCCCCCGGATACAGATATTTTTGGGGAAAAACAGCTATACAGCTGTAAAGTACACATTGAGGGGATCAAGGCCGGCCAGGTATTTTTGTTGCAGGTGGCCGGCCTGCTACCCCCTATGGCCGGCCGGCCAAGGGTCAAAATGGGCCAATTGAATTAGTGGCCGGCCACATGAGATTAGTGTCCTCCCATGTGTGCTGAACATAACCCTGTGGTTCAAAATTGGAGACTGTAAAACAAGAGAGAGAAGAAGACATTTTTAGGAGGGGTTCAAAAGGTTCAACAGCAATTAGTGGCCGACCATAGCATATTAGGGTCCTCCCATGTGTGTACAACACAAATATGTGGTTTGGGGTTGAAGAAAATGGCCCTAGTGTGGTCAACATTGGCTCGGAAGTGAGAAAAACAGGCGTCGGAGGGTGCCGGAGGAATATAACTGGTTTTTGAGACAATTGTTGGCCTCCCACCCTTCAGTGACCTTCCTGGTGATAAAATAGAGGTACCTGCCAAAAATGAACGAAAACCGATGCAAAACGAATGCTCGGGGGCCAAAACACGCAGTTTTGGGTCTCGAAAATAGGCTGTTAAGCACCGAAAGTGGCATTCGACCACAAAGTGGGTCTCTCAGACCTCAGTGTCCCTCAAAAGGGAGTAAATAATATGTATGCCAAAAATCGAAGGAATCAGAGATGGTTAGACGGTCCCGAATCGAGGCACACAGCCTGACGGCTCCGAAAACCGGGAATCGGGCTCCGAAATGAGCAAAATGGCCTACGGCCACAAAATGTAGCCCACGGCCACTAAGAGATGGTCTACGGCACCTCTCCCTCCCTTCAGGAAAAGAAACGGACAAAACCGAGTCTGGTTCGCAAACCGAGGCAAGGTATAGAAGAGGGTTCAGAAGTCCGGAGGCAGGCTCACGGCCGTGACTCTGAGACTTCTGAACGAGCACAATATGCAACATCACCGAGCGCTCAATCGGTGACGTCTGAGTCTTAAGGTCGGTCAAAAATGGGGTGTCTACACCTGTCCCGAGCCGCGGGCCAATTTTATACTCTTATCAATGTAAATGTTAACATGTCAATGTGAATATTCACATTATCAACGGGCCAGACCGGGCCCGCCCCAAGCCGTCTATGGGCCGCGAGGCGGGTTTTGTGCCGCCACGGGACACGGGCCAATTTTACACTCCTATTAATGTGAATATTAACATGTTAATGTAAATATTCACATTCTCAACGGGCCGGGCCCGCCCTGACTCGCGGCGGGTTTCGGGCCGTCCACAGGCCAATTTTACATTCCTACCAATGTAAATTTTAAAATATGAATGTTCACATCATAAAATTGCTAACCATTCAAAAAATATTTATACGGGTATCAAAATTAAATATAAGGACATAAGTGTCCAAGAAAATAGTGTAAATAAAGAAAAATGACTTCATGGAATAAAACTATACATACATGAGACTAAATGAGTTAAAAAATTCCTTCATGGATTTCTTGGGTTAAAACACTTCTAAATGGGATTTTTTAATAATTTTCCCTTTTAAGAAATCACTAAAAATACAAAAAAAAATAGGAATTAAAAATTTTAAAATTTATTTTTGAAAACTTCAAATTCAATTGGTATATGCTAAAGATGGAGAAAGATACAACTAGCGGTAGGCAACGGCTCTCTTGGCCTGGCCAGTAGCCCAGCCCATTGCCCCTCAAGTTTGGACTAAATTGATCAAAATTTTTAGGCCTGTTAGTTTTTGAGTTGGGTTTAGGATTCAACTTTATAGCCTGGCTCAGTCCAATAATAAATTGTTTATTTATTTATGTAATTAAAAATTTATATATACAAAAAATATAGTAATTGTTTAATTATTTCAATGCGAACATGTAACTCCTACCATCTTTTTACATTACTACAGTTTTTTTAATTCATTGTTGTATGATCAATAAATGACTATGTTTGGATTATATATTTAATGTATTTCTTTTATTATTTTCTTTTATAGAAAAATGCCTATATTTATATTGGTTAACTGGGGTGGGCTTGAAAATTATATTTTGTTTAAGGCAAGTTTGGAATGACTATATAAGACTGATATTTGGGTTGGGCCAAACTTGAATAGATGTAAAATCTCTTAATAGGTAGTGCAAGTCTGACCTAAACTTTGCTTGACTTAATTGATGTTCACCCTTAGATACCACACCACCACCAACCCCTACCCTTTTAATACTATCAGTTGTGTCATTCCCGCTCCACCCTTATTCAGCCACCCGAATGGGCCACAATACAAATCTAATATCCAAATCTGTCATTTCTTGTTGCCACCCCCTTGTTGTCATCCCTCCTTAACAACTACAACCACATTTTCTCCACCATTCACAGAGAGAGAGAGAGAGAGAGAGAGAGAGAGCACCAATCGATCATAGCCCCAAAAATTGTATGAGGGTCTTCTTAACCAGTTGATGGCCAACTGTTGAGGTGACAATGTGTCACGACCCAAACCCGGTCCTATGGGTTTAGCAATCAGAATCGCCAATTGAGATTCAAGGCCAATTTAACAAGAATCTGATCAAACAGTAGTAGGAACTGGCGGAATACAAGAAATAACTAGTGTCCATCGAGCTGTGAAAATCTGTATGCCAAAAACATTTTTATGCATTCATACGGTTCAAGACAGTACAATCCATATGCAGTCTATACAATCATTTACAAACAGTTAGTACGGGGACCTCATCCCTCGATAACAGTACAGTCTATACAGTGTTACAACAGTAAGGAGACCGATAGGGGACACAAAAACACCCCAAGCCATAGCATGGCAACTCGGAACCTCGCAGTGAGGCACATAGGCTGGCTTGACAAAACTGGGGACCAATCCCACGCTCCTAGCTCCGGTCTGGTTGCTGAGAACCTACATATATATATAAACAGTGAGCTAAAGCCCAGTGAATAACATACAGCGTAAAGAGGTTATGAATGAATGTCCTTACAGTAATGAAATCAGTTCATTAAACAGTATTTCAGTCTATCAGTCATATGTGGTACATCCATTAGCCTATAAACAGTAGGTCCAAAAGGACCGAGTCTTAACAGACCCAACAGTAATGATGGCCATCAGTCAGTAAACAGTATGGTTCCACAAGGAAACCGACAGAGCTCTGTAACAGTAACAGTCAGTGCTAAGGATGCCACAATACAGTTCAGAATACAGGACATACATTCATTCAGTAAACAATATCAGTTCAATAAACAATTCAGTTCAGTATTCAAAAGATAACCATTTTGAACGTATCTTTACACATTTGTTACTCACAAAGATTGAGCTAATAGCAGCTAGAGCGCGTCCCCGAGAGCCAACCCTAAACAGTTAACAAATAGAACACACACTAAGTTTCACAATCGGAAGGATGATAATTAAATCCCTAAATTTCCTCGGTGTGGTTCTATGTCTAAATCCCCATTAAGATGTCTTAAACTAGGCCTAAGAATGCCTAGGATGGGATGAGGATGCAAAAATACAGTTGGAAGGTATTTTTCAAAAGTTGCTGAAAACAGGGGTCTCGCTCGAGCGAGCCTTCCTTCGCTCGAGCAAGGTTGCAAAATCAAAGGCTTCGCTCGAGCGAACAATCCTTCGCTCGAGCGGTCTGATGGAACAGTAAAAGTACTGAATGCTCGATTTTTACGCTCGAGCCACCAATATTTCGCTCGAGCGTGGCTCAGAGGAAACGGTGGTCGCCGGCGAGAATCCTTCGCTCGGCGAAGAAGCCAACTGAATTTCCAGATTTGCCTCCCAAGCTCAAACCAAGCATTCTCAACTCAATTCTCGACCTCTTGGGCCCAAATTCTGGAAAATACATCCCAAAACAATGTATAACAAGTTTCAAAAGTCAATTTATGAATTCAAGCCACAAAGGTGAGTCAATTAAATTCAAAATTCAAACCCATTTTCAAGAACAATTCCAAAACATGCAATGCATGAACTTTAAACCAAAATCAAGCTTTAACTCTTGCTCAATTGAACTCAAAAGTTGGAAAACAAAATGAAAACATGGACCATAGCTTAAACATGGACATGCATGTACAATTCCAACATGAATTCAACTTCAAAATGCACCAAAATGGTCATGCATGTAACAATGGAGCTCCAATTCAACATAATGAGCAAATTCATGTCTTAACTTCTCTATAACCATGGTACATGCAAGATGGAGCTTAAAGATAACAAGAAGACAATGAATTCCTCACCTAGAGTGACAATTCCAAGTCTAGCAAGCTTAATTTAGCAATTATGCTACAAATCTTCAAACTCTTGAGCAATTTTAACAAATGAGCTTAATTCTCTCACTCTCCCTCTATTTCTCTAAGTTTGGTCGGTTGGGATCCAAGAATAAGGGCTGATGAAGATGTTTATCTAAGTGTATAAGGCACAATAATAATATTAAACAAAATGTCCACTAACTATGGCAATAGTGTAAATAAGGTCAACATCTCAATTAACTCATTTTAATCCATTTAATCATTCCTAATCACTTCTTAAATAATTATACCATCAAATCACAAATATTCTACTGATCTCAAAACTCTAAACGGTTCCTAATCCGGCCGCCGATAAGGCCTTCAATTAGCAGTTTAAACATATGAATTCAAACAGATATTAAATAAATCAAACAGATGCAATATGCAATTCAATAGATAAACTTATTCAATTTCAGTTTCGATTTCAATCAGTCCATTCAGTACTTCGGTTAATTCAATTATCAGTCATTATCAATTCGGTTTAGCAGTATTCAGTACGTAATTCAGTGGTTAATCGGTAATCAAGACGAGGGTTGTTACACAATGATGTCATTCTAATGGCGGCGACGTTGATTTTGAATTTTTGCCACTTTTGCATTCAACTTAGAAAGCGGGATTACAAAAAGTTGAGAGTTAGAAAAAGAAGAGGAATAAGGCGATGGGAAAATGCATACAAAGGGTAAAATAGGCATTTTTAAAAATATAATTGCTAACCTTAACAAAATTAGTTAATTGACCAATAACTAAATAAAGTTAAGGGGTTATTGGTTATATGGTTTAAAACCTCAGTGGAGAGATAATTTCCAAAACCATATGCATAGGTAAGCTTCTATTTACATAAAACTTGGGTTGCGTTGGATAGAGTTTTATAACTATGATTTGAGAGTATGAGTTGTATTTTGAGTTTGGAGTAATGCTACGTCACTCGAAACCAGTCCCCCCGAATCCCCCTAAAGGCAAAAACGACATCGTTTTTGCCTCTTTTTTTTTTTTTTTGTTGAATCAGAAACGAAAAAGAAGAAGAAGAAGAAGAAAGGAAGGAGAGAAGGAAGAAGAGGTGGACTGGAGGGGCCATCAACTAGGGGCGGAGGCGCGGCGGAGAGTCAGCTGCGATTTAGCCGCGATCGTCCACGCCGGCCGAAGCTGACGGAGAGTCGCGCGATCGGCCGACGATCGACCGAGCTGCTGCGACGACGGAGCTTCTCTCCCTCTCTCTCTCTCTGTTTCCCTCTCTCCTCTCCTCTCTCTTTCTCCCCCTCTCTCTCTTGCCTTCACCCTCTTTTCCCCCTCTTTTTTCTTTATTTCCCTCTGTTTCCATTTTCGGGAGATTCGGGGGGGAGCTCATTCGAGCTCCCAAGCTTTATCCTTTGAGTTTGTGAGGTTTTGAATTATGATTTGAGTGTAGAAAATTTGTTTGGTGAAAGAGTTTTGAATTGAGTGGGAAATTTTTGATGTGACATTTGATATTTAATACAAAAACTTACAATTCATAACCAAACATACAACTCAAAATTATTTTAAAGCACATAATTTTTTTTTTAAATTTTAGAAAATATTTTTTTCGAATATATAAAAATTAGCATATCAATTGCAAAAAAAAAAAAAATTCACTGTCCGGTCAACCGGCTGGACGACCGGTTCAACCAAATTTCGGGAAAAAAGAAATTGAAAATCGCGCTCTGTTTGACAAAGTTTTCTACAGAGTTGTGAAAAATTAATTCTACAACTCTATCCAAACACCATATGCGAACTTGAGTGTAGAAAACGACTTTCAGAATCGTTCCAAATAGAACCTTTATTTCTTATATCTATTTTCTAATTGCACTCTTCTCCAAAATTCAAATTTTTTTATTTTATTTCATTACACATTCAATATTTCCAAAAATACATGGGATGCCAAAAAAAAACTCTAAGTGTTCTTTTGGCAATGATTTTTTTAGTTGACTTTTTAATTTTTTTGACTTTTTTAGCCTTGGACTTTTTTAGTCGTTTGGTATTCTTGTTTGGCTTTTTGGCTTTTTGGTTTTGGAATGATGGATTTTTTTATTTTATTTTTTTGTCTTTTTGCTTATTCCTTTTGTGATTTTTTAACTTTTTTTATCTTTTATGATTTTTTAGTCCAAAATGTTTACCAAACGACCCCTAAATGTCTATTTTTAAATTCTTATAGGATGAAACTATTCACATTCTAGCATTATCTGATTCTCTTAATATAATCTTTTAAATTCTATTGTATCAGAATTTCATTCTGTGATAAGATAAAAAAAAAATTATTTTATTCATATTTCACTTATTTTCTTTTTCTTTTTTTTCTCTTCCCAACTCTTCTAACCAAATATAGTATAAACGTTTCCCATGTTGATCAGCTAGGATAGTAATTGGCCCTTTGTTTATGATAACGGGTTTCAATTCCTATGCTAATGTATTGAATGACAAGTCTATAGACTTGACCTAATGCATTTTTTTTATAATTTAAACAACAGTGTTTTTTGTTTTTATTGGTAAATGTCTACTCTATTAATTTTTGGAGAAAATGACTTAGACCCCAGGAGAGGCACCCCAAGACCACCTCTCTCTATGATTGGTCAGTTTTTTTTTTTTTTTCTTTTTATCTTCTCCTCCAATCATCAACTCCTATATGGAAGTGGTGGGAGTGATGATTAGAGGGCGTCTCAATCACTTTCCGGGTTGGTTAAAAACAAACTGTCATTTTTTACAAAGTTTCGTGCTAAAACCGATCCTTTTTTTTTTTTTTCTTTCTATTTCTTTGTCCCACTAGATTTGAGTGTTTAGACTATGTTCATTGCATGCCAACTAACCATGTTATATTTGACTGAGTGCCGTTTTGGCAACACAGTCAAAACGCAGCTTTTTGTTGGCCAAGACCAAAACGCCAAATAGAGCCAAAACGTTGAAATTCTTATTTGGGAAGACCACAAACGCAACACCCAAATTTACTAAATTATCCTTTGAAAAATTTTAATTAATTAATTTAAAAATAAAAAGTAAAGATATTTTGGTCATTTTAGAATGATGTGACACTTTTAAAAAATATTAAACCAAAAATAAAAAAAAAATCAACTTTTTACCAACTTTCCAAATCACTTTCAAAAAAATCAAAAAACTTGATAAAAAGTCAAAAACTAATTTTTTACCAACTTTCTAAAACACCATTGAGAGAAACATCTTTTATGCAGACAAAAAGTAATGCTATTTGTTTTCACAATAAAAATACTTTTCGTAAAATTTTTTAAATAAATTACACTAACATTCACTGAATTTTTTTAAAAAATACAGCTATTTTCATAATTTTATTATGATTATATCGATTTCATTTTTAATAAAGACAGAGAAATCAAAACACACGCAAATGATGTGGCAATGCAAAGATAAATAAGGTAAAATATATACATTTTAGAGTAAAATAAAATATAATTTACCAAAAAAAATAAAATATTTTTGTAAAAAATATTTTTCTATATATGATTGCACTCTTGAAACTAATACCCAGGCCTTGTTTGATTGGGGAGATTGGGGGGAGGGACTATCCACTATTTGGACTTGAGTCCAAATAGTGTTCCTTATCCGCCGTTTGATTTTTTTTTTGTCCGGCGGACTCCATGTCCGGCCGGACTCCATGTCCCCCATATGGGGGACTATCCTGTCCTGAGAGGGGGTGTGGGACAGAAAGTGGGGGACTAATCACTGTTTGGATTAGATGATGAAATGACAAATTTGACCCTCTACTATTTAATTATGTATTATATTTAATAAAATTCAATAAAATTTAAATGTCTCAATTTAAAAATAAAATAATTTTATTTAACTTTTTATTGATGTTTTATTTATTTAATTTTTTGAAATAATTTTTTATGGATATTTTATTGATGTTTTATTTTAAAATTTTGTTTATGTTTTATTTAATTTCATTATTTAAATTTAATAGATGTTTTATTTAATTTCATTTTTTGATTATTATTTTTTTTAAAAACAAATTTATTTAAAATCTTAATTAAAAAAAATAATATATATTTTTATTGATATTTTATTTATTTATTTTTTTTTAAAAATAAATTTATTTAATTGTGTAAAAAATAAAATAAAATAATTTTTTATTTAATCTAACTAAAAATAATTAAAATATTAAAGATATGTTTAATATTGCTATTACTTAGTAAACAATTAAAAAAGGGTAAAATAGTCATTTGTTCATTTATTCTATCCAGTCCGTCCAACCAAACGTTGGATTCACTAAAAATAGTCCGGGGGATTCATAGTCCGGACATCTAATCCCATGAAAAAACAAACACAGGATACATATCCAATCCAACCAAATAGTCCGGGGGATTCCAATCCCAAGACTCAAGTTCGATGGATTCTAATCCCCCCTTTTCCAGTCCGTCCAATCTTAGGGTGTGTTTGATTGGACGGATTGAAAAATGGGGGATTAGAATCTATCGGACTTGAGTCCTGGGACTGTGAATCCCCTGGACTATTTGGTTAGATTAGATATGTATCTTGTGTTTGTTTTTTCATGGGATTAGATGTCTGGATAAGACTATTTTCAGTGAATCCAACGTTTGGTTGGACGGACTGGATAAGATAAATGAACAAAAGACTATTTTACCCTTTTTCAATTATTTACTAAGTAGTAGCAATATTAAACATATCTTTAATATTTTAATTATTTTTAGTAAACATTAAACATACTAATGGTTAAATTTTGTTTAAAGATATTTAAACATACTAATATTGATAAAAAAATTTGACTGGTACAGATTATTTCTATTTAAACAAATAAAAATTTTTAGTAAACATTAAACATACTAATGGTTAAATGTTTAAATTTTTATTTAAACAATTAACATTGAAATTATTTTGATGTACAGATTATGTTTAAACAATTAACAATTAACAATTAAATAAATGTTGATGTACAGATTATGTTTAAACAATTAACAAATGTTGATGAAATCAAATGTTGATGTATTAAAACATAATTTAATAGATGTTAAATAAATATATATGTTGATGTACAGATGTTGAAATAATTTAATAAACATGTTGATGTACAGATGTTTAAATGTTTAAATAAAACATAATTTAAATAAATGAAATTATTTATTGTTGAAATTAAACATTTAATTGTTTAAATAAAACATCTATTAAAACATCCATTAAATTTAAATAATGAAATTAAATAAATTATAAACAAAATTTTAAAATAAAACATCAATAAAATATCTATAAAAAATTATTTTAAAAAATTAAATAAATAAAACATTAATAAAAAGTTAAATAAAATTATTTTATTTTTAAATTGAGACATTTAAATTTTATTGAATTTTATTAAATATAATACATAATTAAATAGTACAAGGTCAAAATTGTCATTTTCGCATCTAATCCCAATAGTGATTAGTCCCCCCAAAACAATCCCACACCCCCCCCAGGACAGGATAGTCTCCCATATGGGGGACATGGAGTCCGACGGATTAAAAAAAAAATCAAACGATGGATAAGGAGGGAAGCCGGACATGGAGTCCAAATAGTGGATAGTCCCCCCAATAGTAAAAGGTCAAAATATAATACATAATTAAATAGTAGAAGGTCAAAATTGTCATTTTCGCATCTAATCCCAATAGTGATTAGTCCCCCCAAAACAATCTCACACCCCCCCAGGACAGGATAGTCTCCCATATGGGGGACATGGAGTCCGGCGGATTAAAAAAAAAAATCAAACGATGGATAAGGAGGGAAGCCGGACATGGAGTCCAAATAGTGGATAGTCCCCCCCCTCTTATGATTGGGGGATAAGAGAGGTCTATTTACTGTGCGGATTGTAATTCGGAGGAAGCATTCAATCCGCCGTTTGTTTTTTTTTTAGTCCGCCGGACATGAAATTCAGCCGGACTCCTTATCCCCCATATAGGGGACTATTGTGTCCTAAGGGGGGTGTGGGACAATTTTGGGGGGACAATCCACTGTTGGGATTAGGTGGTAAAATGACCATTTTGACCCTCTCTTATTTAATTATGTATTATATTTAGTAAAATTTAATAAAATTTAAATGTTTCAATTTAAAAATAAAATAATTTTATTTAACTTTTTATTGATGTTTTATTTATTTGATTTTTTTAAAATAATTTTTTATAGATATTTTGTTGATGTTTTATTTTAAAATTTTGTTTATTTTTTATTTAATTTCATTATTTAAATTTTAATAGATGTTTTATTTAATTTCATTGTTTAATTATTATTATTTTTAAAAACAAATTTATTTAAAATTTTAATTAAAAAATAACATATATTTTTATTGATATTTTATTTATTTAATTTTTAAAAAATAAATTTAGTTAATTGTGTAAAAAATAAAATAAAATAAATTTTTATTTAATCTAGATAAAAATATTTAAAATATTAAAGATATATTTAATATTGCTATTATTTAATAAACAATTGAAAAAATATAAAATAGTCTTTTGGTCATTTATCTTATCCAGTCCGTCCAACCAAACGTTGGATTCACTAAAAATAATTCTTCCAGACATCTAATCCCATAAAAAAAAACAAACACAGGATACATATCCAATGCAACCAAATAGTCCGGGAGATTCACAGTCACAAGACTCAAATCCAATAAATTCTAATCTTTCCTTATCCAGTCCGTCCAATCAAACACACTCTAATAGTAATATCAATAGTGGTTAGGGCTGGGCAATGGGTTGTACAGAACCCAAATCTAACCCGACTCGCAAGGTTTTAGACAGTTTCAAGAGATAAATAATAAAGTCAAATGCTGGTTAAGTTTTAAATATGAAAAAATTGTGGGTTGCAAGCGAGTTGTGGGTTCCACTCAACCCATTCGCAACCCACCCGCATTATTAAATAAATAAAAATTCTCTAACCTCTCACATGGGCTGGTTATTTTCTCAAATCTTTTTATCCCAACTTCATTACCTTTCTCCGCTTATATTGAAGTCTTTGTGCCTATTGAAAGTACTTAAAAAAAAACAATGTGGACTGCAAAATAATAAAAACTTAAGACCAAATCATGTTTGTTTATATATATATATATATAAGACCCCTTGTGGTTGTCCCGCATCGAAAGAAAAAAAAAAACACTTGAGCCATTATCAATTCCTATAAAAGTGTATCCATCCTATCAATTTGCCTTAAAGCAATGCACTAATTATTTGTCAATTTACAAATTGTTTAGGGTGAGTTAGGTATCCCTATAGTTTAGAACTTGTGTCATTTTAATTCATAATTTTTTAATTGTGATACATTTGATCTTAAATTTTGAATCTTGTTTCAAATAAAGATAATTGAAGATACCGTTGCTTAATTTCATTGTCAAAATCGTCAATTTGATAAAATATAAACTAATTTGACAAAAATAAATGTCAAAAAAATATTTTTGAATTTTTAAAAATTATTTCTACCTACTAAAGATAAAATTATGTAAAATTGATAAATCTCTTAGACACTTATTTATTTTACCAAATTAATTTTTATTATGTGTTTGGATGATGATAATGTAATGGGTGATTGTTTTTATTTTTATTAAATTAGTTTCCATTTTTTCCAAAAGTCAAATATGACCACAATTTTGATATTATTATTAAACCAATCCATTAAATGAAAAAATTCAAAACTAAAAATATTTCATATATTAAATATATCATTTACACATTAAAATTCTAACAACCACCCATTACATGATCATCATCCAAACAAATAATAAAAATTAATTTGATAAAATAAATAAATGCCTAAAAGATTTATCAATTTTACATAATTTTATCTTTGGTCGGTAGAAATAATTTTTAAAAATTTAAAAATATTTTTTTGACATTTATTTTTGTCAAATTAGTTTATGTTTTAGCAAATTGACAATTTTACCCTTGAAATTAAGCAATGATATCTTCAATTGTCCTTATTTGGAACAAGATCCAAAATTTAAGGTTAAATGTGTCACAATTAAAAAGTCAGGGACCAAAGTTACACGAGTTCTAAACTATAGAGACTCTTAGTATAATTTACCCAATTATTTACAAATAAAAATTGCTTGAAAGTAAAGTGCAAGTTTGACTTGTTTGGTAATTGAATGAGTTTGAATGAGTTATAAATTATTGAGCTACATGAATAGCTCGTTTTTTTTTTTTGGAGGTCATAATAAAATTTCAACCCACACAACCGAATGCACCCACCCGTATACCTGATTGACACACTCACACAAGTCGCAAATTGCATTGTAGGCGGCTGTGGGTCTAATTTCTTCAACCCACATGGTTGTGGGCAGATCCAACCCGCAACCCGAATCGACCAAAATCATCCCGCAACCATCCATAATAGCGATGGATGGTGACTGTCTAAAAAAAATTAGTGGTGGAGGGTAGTAGTAGCAACAGAGTTGTGGTGGTATTGTAATTCTAATTGGTAAGACTTCAGCTTGAAATTTTTTCTCACATTTGACAAGTAAAAAATTTTTCTACTTAACTAAGCTTGTTTTTCGTTAATAACAAAAAACATTTTTTATTAATTGTCGTCTTCTATCATACTGAACGTCAAAAAATATAAATAATATTTTTAAAAGACATTTTCTAACAAAACATTTTTAAAAATATAAATAATTCATTCCCTCAAATATTTAAAATGAAAACACAATCAAACAAACACGTTTCTTGCAAATTTCAAATTGATTGAACTTTTCTTCCTCTTACTTGCAAGAAAGCAAGAGAGACGTGGTATAGTGGGACCGTGAGACCGGTACCATAGAGACCCAAGGCTTTGTCTAAAAATCAACCCACATGCCTAAATTTTCCACAAAACAGCTATTTTTTCCAAAAGGTTGGGTAACCCTTAGAAGAAGTTTTTTTTACCCCTTAGAAGAAGTTTTTTTTTTTTTTTTTTTTTTTTTAAAAAAATTTATCTACTCCCAACTGACTAACCTAGTCACCTCTCCAACCACTGTGCCAAGTACATATAATTTTTACAAAATAAAACACTGATTTAAAATAAAAATGATTCTCACATCTAAAATCTATTATATGTTAAACCTATTATGGCTCATTTTATGAAAATCATACGTTTATGTTTATTCTTTCTCCAAACCCTCATAATTGCTAAAGTTTTATTTATTTTCAGCTAGACAAGGAGGTGTTTTACATTGGAGACAATATAGTATTGTCATTGTTTAACATTAAGCTTCTCTCAAGTTTAAATATGAACATTTTTCTTATATTCAGTTGTAGATCCCACATGTCATGTTTCAATAATTTAAATCGTTTATTTTGTAAGGCCTTTCGTAAAAAATGAATTATTGATTTTCAAAATTAAACAATCCTAATAACACTTGCATAAATAATTAATAAATGATCAATTTTCTATGTAATTATGTCAAAATTATGGAGCCAACTGTATTTTCTTTAAACCTTAGAATTTACCCCAAATATTTTTGTATTCCTATCCATAATGTTTATGATTCATCCAATGGATTTAAATGAAACTTTGGCATCCAACAAATTGCCAATGGACTACTAGATGCCTAGCTTCTATCTGTAGATGCTTATTGGTATTTTATCAGATGGGTCTAAATTGAATTTTTTTTATTGAGTTTTGGGACATACAATATGTTTCAAGTTTCCATTACATGGTTTCTCAATAATTTGTTTTGGACCACATAATCATATCATGTCATATAAGTATAAATTTTGAATTACAAAAGTTTGTCCTTTTTTTGTGTGTTTTATCCTAATATCAAAATCCAAAGATGCACTCCTGTCTTTGTGTTGTCATCTATTCATGATGTTCATCTGCCTGCCTCTCCTTGACCTTCATTGTTTATCATCTAAAGTCTAAATCTTTCAATTATTGATTAAGCCATTAGAAAAAGAAAATAAATTATTGTAGTTTATTTATTAAGTGAAAAAAAAATGATTATATTTTCTCACTATTATGTTTTGGATGGATAAGAAAGTAAAATATATTAGAAAAGAAATTAAATGAACTTGCTAGTATATTTTTTTTCTCTAGATGTTATGGAAACTTTATAGATGATCAGCATGATTTTTCAAACTCTTCCCAAATTTCACCACTTTTACTGAGAAATGAAATAGACAAAATAAAAGAGTCTTCTTCCTCACTATTTCTCAATTAATTTGTGAACAATAGTTATAAAAGAGCTTTGTCACAGGAAAAATTATTTTTTGCTGCTGAGGCAAGCTAAGTTGGTTACTGAATTTGATTTTTTTGGTTAAAATAGTAAAATTCATAATCTTTTTGGCTCCTTTTAAAAGATAAGTGGACAAGTATCTCTTAATAAATTAAGTACAACAATACTCCAAAACCACCCCACAAAAAAAAAAAAAAAAAAATCTCCCATCACAAAGCTCTAAAAGATAAATGATGTTAGTTTGGCTCCTACAAGCCATAACTTCAAATTTAAATATAGCAATTAAAGATTGACTTGAGGGGTCAGAGCAATTGTGGTCTGTCCCTGCCCAAATATAAATATTGCAATCTATAATCAGCTAGGAGTTTAATAAGAAGCCCCCACATGTACACCTAACTATATAGTCTATATATATAGATGGTTGATCAAGGGTCAATTTGGTAGATAATAATAATGTTTCATGAGCAAATAATAATAATAAAATAAATAAATAAATAGAGGAGTGTGAGTGAGGACCACTATTGGGTCTTGTCTAGTCTCACACATGAATTTGTGCTCTCTTCTACTCGCATTGAAAATTAAATGAGTGGCTCCAACTTTCATCATTCAGGCTCCAACTTTCATCATTCACCTAAATATATTCAAGAAAACTGGGCAAAGCTCAATATTAGGGATTAACATTCTTTGTAATAATTTTTTTATACAATAATTTTGCAATGGTAATTATTTAATGATAATTTTAAACCTTTAAATCATCAAATTGATTTTGTTTTGGGTTTAAATCACCCTTAAATCACCATTGTAATATTATTGCACTAAAAGATTATTGCAGAAAATCCTAGTCTGAATACTATGCTCGGTTTGTTTCAGCAAAATTATAAATTTAAAACTATATATTTTTCGTAAAAAATAATTATTATGTCTGATTGTGACTTTGAAACTAATGTGCTATGATTGTATTGATGGTGGTGGTGGTGGTGTGGTGGAGGTGATGATAGCGGGTGGTGGAAGTGGTAGGATAGGGTAATGGTGGTGACGGCAACTGTGGCAAGTTGTGTCGGTGGTGATGGTGGTGGGATGGTAGTGGAGGTGAAGGTGATGGTGTGGTGATATTCGTACAAATTTAGTTTGAAATTTTTTTTTTCATTTTTTAAAAATTAAAACTATTTTCTGAGCCAATAAATATGTTATTACTTCTATTTTTTGTTATACTAAATATTAAAAAATATTTTTAATCGAAACAAACGGGTCGAGTTTGTTGAAAAGGCATTTAGTGATTGATAACCCTATGGACATTTCTTGAATTTAGGCAAAAGCTCAAAGAGCCTCACACCCACCACATCACCATTTCTCATCAACTTTGTCACTTTTTATGGTTGAAGAATAGGACTTCTCAAATTCACCTTTTTGAAAGTAATGACTGTTTTTCTCTTCATATACAAAGGGCAAACCAACCCTTCAAGGAATCATTTGATGTTCCTACATTATTCACTTTTTTTCTTTTCATTCCCTTTTTTTTCTTTGGTCCTCTCTTTCTATTCATTAACAAGCCATAACAACCCCTCATGCGTAATTTTTGGGTTAGACTCCATCAAAACAGGTTTGGAATTCTCTAACTCTCTGTTAAATCTTTTTAGTATTGTCACATCCTTTAAAATTAATTTTATAACCTATTTTTATATAAACTACATTAAATTTAAATTGTGGTAATGTAACATCATTAAGAAGATGGAATGGAGAGTGGGACAAAGGATTCTAAAGCCCATAATCCTTTTTTTTTTTTTTTTTTTTATTTGAACAGGTAGAAGTGCATTTGAAAATGTGGAGAACCTTATTTACTCCTCACCTAAATAGATCACAACTAATACGGAACAAATGCTAGTGTGTCAATTTTCTTCTTTTTAAATTTGAAAAGTTGCAAGACCACATCTATGGGAGTCTGCACGCTACAAAAAATCACGGTTAAGATACCAATTATTATCAAAAGAAAACACAGTTTAGTAATTAATACCCGAATAATTTATTTTTATTTGATAATTGATATTTGAATGAACAAAATAGTGTGAACTTAAAAAAACAATTGTGTACAAATAGAAAGCACCATCATACTAAAGGGTAAAGGTACAAATTAGTTGTGCCATTTGTGCAATCTCTCACCACCCTCCTTGAAAGTAATAAAAATGAATTAAAGAGAAAGCAAAGGAAAATAACATTTTAGGACTTATATTAGGAGGGTAGTGAGAGTGAGAGAAAGCAAAGAAACCTAAACATGAGTGTGTGTGCTCATTTTTGTTGATCTTCACCTACTTTTCAACTAAAGGTTTCACAGACATCACTAAGAAAAGAAGAGCATTGTCTGTCTGTAGATGATTCCGTGTTTTACGGGCAAAATGTGCACTTATAATACTATGTTTTCTATTTTGTTTGATACACGATAACATCTAGTGTTTGCCAACTCACTTTGTGATGGAACCATAATATATGATTATTATAATAGAAAAAACTAAAATTCATCCAAAAAATTAAATTATAAATAGGTGGGGTGCAAGTTTTTGGTGTTCCAACTACAAAGATTTTCCTCCTCCTGTAATTTTGTATCTCATTTCTATTGACTTGTATTTTTCTTATCATTAAATGCATTCGTAAACCTTTTTAAAATACCAACGTAGCAAGTCGACTTGTTATTTTTGGATCAATAAAAATAATAGTTATGAGATGAGTGTAACTGACTCAATTGGCCATAGTCAATTGAGTGGAAAACAAAGTCAATTTGATCTATCTCTTTTTATGTGTCTTATTGGTCAGAAACATTATATAACATATCGTAACAAAACTATAGGAGCCTCAAACCTAATTTAAAAGAAAAATTTAAAAGATGCCCTTCTTATTAGGGGTGAGCAGCGGATATACCGATCCGCCAAAACCGACCGAACCGAACCGATCCGCCGCATTTTGGACGGATGCGTAATGATGAGCGGACGGTTGCGGATTGATTTTCTCCAATCCGCCAATTTGGCGGACGGATGGCGGATTTGAGGTTCTTTTGGCCGCAACCGAACCGCCAAACCGCGAGCACCTTTAGTAATTTATAAGATTTTGTATTTTCAATTTGTTTAAATATTTTGTTTATGTTTTCAATTGAAAAAGAATTTAAATATTCTGTTGAAAAAAAAAGTTTTCAACTTGAATATATTTTTTGAATTGAAAAAAATAAACGTATTATTTATCTATATTTTTTGGTTTTTAAATCTAACTCTAAAAGTAATAAATAGAAAATATGATATATGCTGGTTGGTTTTTGTTTTAAAAAACATACATAAATGTAACAATACAAAGACATACAAACTCTACTACTGCTTTGCTCATAGTTTTGGTGGTTTGAATTGTTTTTATATTTTAAGAACCACATATTTTAATACTTTATGTGGATGAGGCATGTTATTATTGTAATATGTGGATGAGGTGCACGTGATTGTGATATTATAAAGTTTCAAACTTCCTTTCTTTGGATGAGGCTTGCAATAATTGTAACACTTTTTAAAGTTATTGACTGTAATATTTTATTTATTTATTTATTTTTTTTTTGAGGAAGTGTACAAGTTGAACTATGTTGAAAATTTATAAAATTTTAAACCGCCAAACCGATTCGCATCCATCCGCCAAACCGCCAATCCGCTTAATCCACATCCGCCGGATTGGTGGACGGATGCGGATTGATTTTCTCCAATCCGCCAATCTGGCGGACGGATGGCGGATTGGAGGTTTCGTGGCCGCAACCGACCCGCGCCCACCCCTACTTCTTATATTTTTACACTATAGTAATTTTTTATTTAAAATTAATTTTTCCCTTTTTGAGATACAAATTTATTAATTAAGCTTATATCTTCAAGTTTTATCAACATGTCATTCACATGAAATTGTATATTTATATTTTTATAGTTTATTGTTGCAAAAGAGGTGCGAGAGAGAAAACAATAAGGGTGCGTTTGTTTGGACGGACTGGATAAGGGGGGATTGTAATTCATTGGACTATTAATCTTAGGATACATTGTTCTAGGACTAGTTGGTTGGACTAAATTTGTATCATATGTTTGTTTAGTCATGAGACTAGATGTCTAGATTAAACTATTTTTAGTTATTCAATGTTTGTTTGGGATATTATGGAGAAGGATAAATGCTCAAATGACTATTTTATCATTTTCAATTATTTAATAAGTAATATCAATATTAAACATAACTTTAATATTTTAATTATTTTTAACTAGATTAAATAAAAATTTATTTTATTTTATTTTTTGCACAATATTTTAATTATTTTAATTTATTATTTTCAATTAAATTAAATTTATAATTTATATTTTTTATTTAATATATAATTTTAAATTAAGGACAATAAAAAATAAATTTATTTAATATATAAATTAAATTTTCAACAACACAAAAAAATTTAATTTATAAGGCCATAATTTATAATTTATTATTTTTAAATAAATTTAATTTATAATTTAAATTTTTTATTTAATATATAATTTTAAATTAACAACACTAAAAAAATAATTTAATTTAATATGTAAATTTAATTTTTTAACAACACTAAAGAAATTTAATTTATAAGGCCATAATTTATAATTTATTATTTTTAATTAAATTTAATTTATAATTTGAATTTTTTATTTAATATATAATTTTAAATTAACAACGCTAAAAAAAATAATTTATAAATGTTCAAAAGACTATTTTATCATTTTCTAATTGTTTGCTAAGTAATAACATAGAGGGTAAAATAGACATTTTATAAAATAATCCCATGAGATACCAATCTCATGATTTCTATCCCACCTCTCCCCATAAGATAAGATAGTCCCATATTTGTGGGACTAATAGTCCGGGAAGACTATTAATCCAGAGCAAAAAAAAATGAAACAAATAATAGACTATTAGTCCAGTGAGACTAACAGTCCAATTCTATCCCTTAATCCTTCAAAACAAACACACAAGGTTTTTTTTTTTTTTTGCAGAGGGAGACTGTATAATGATAAGAGTTTTTGCTTTTTTGCCTATTTTTATTTTTTTCCAATTTCATTTTGATAGTTGTTTTCAATTTTATGTGATATCATATATTAAATGTATATTAAAAAAATGGCTATGTTATATGTGGAATTCTAGGCAAACACTTGAGCGCCGGTGCAAATTGTTAGAAGGTCAAGAAATATAAACTGAATAAGTGGAACACTTTTTATTGGATGGTTATTCAGTATTTTCAGAGTATAGACACATGATACTCTATAAAATTTTAATTGGTGAAGAGACACAAGGACTTACAATTTATATTAGAGATGAAAGAATAACACAAGACTAAATAATTAATAATTGATTTAAAATATGAATAAGTGATATTCCGGAAGTATTAAATAATTTCTCCTTTTCATTATTACTATCATGAGGAGTACATAACTGAGGTATGCAAAAATAGTAGTGGTGCCAAAAGACCAGAAAATGAACCTCGGAAAGAATGAGAAGAGATATGACACTCTGAACAAATGAAGAGTTAGGATTGCACTAAAATAATTAATAAAGATAAAATTAATTAAAATAGTTAATAAGATAAAATGTCACATTTAAATCATAATTATTTTATTTTTTCTTTCACAACCATCAAATCAGCTATAAAAATTAAAATTAAAATTAAAAATTAAAAAACTAACTACCTTAACAAATATAACTTTTTTAGTCAAATTAAAATAATTAAAAAAAATTTAAAAAAAATTAATTAAAATACCGTATTCTCAAAAAGAGTTTTGACAAAAAGTAATGTAGCATCATCATTCACAAAAATAATTACTAGTTTAGGATACCTTAGGTTTGATTGGAGATGAAAAAATAAAATAAAATACCCCACAAGTCTCCCACTAGAATTAAATAACATCATAGCATCAATTAGTAATGTCAATTTTTCAAAAATGTTTTTTTTTTTTTTATTATTTATATATATGTTGTTCTCGTCCCATATATATATATATATATGAAGGTGGGATTTGATAATTGTTCGATAATTGTTAAGAAATTTCATTATGGTAAGGGAGAAAGTTTTGTGTGTGTGTGTGTGTATGTTTTTTTTTTTTTTTTTTAAAAAAAAATCTGAAAAAATATCATATTGCCCTTATTTAACAAAAAGCAAACAGATTTTTACTCTTGGCTTGTTTTTAGTCAAAGAACAACTTATTTAGCTATTACCAAACAAGGCATAAGTAATTACCAAGCCAAAACTCAATAGTATCATGAAGAGGGAGTGACGAACGTAATAATTCACTATTGACTTATCCTTGAGGTTTGGGTTCATGACTTTTGATTTAAAAAATGTAAATTTTAGCCAATTAAGACAATTCGATTTGTTTGTCTAAAGACGTTTCCTGAAGAAAATTGTTATTTTTTCCCAATACCCAAACAAGAACCCAAAATCCCTGAAAACACACCTCTATATTCTCCGTTTGAAATTTAGAATAATTACACAGATGTAATGAAGCTATAAATCTGACATATAAACAAAAAAAATATTAAAAAAAAAAAAAAAACAGCAAAAACCATTAATGTTATTCCATGAAAGATCTATTTCTCTATAGGTTTGTTCCTATCAAGTGGAAGTACCTGTGTAGAATCAATTGAATGGCACTGTTGATGAGCCTCTCTTTCTTTGTTGTTGTTCTTATTGCCAACAACAATTCTAATAAAAGAACCATTATTAATATCTCTTTCTTCTATGGCCAATTTCTCAGCTTCTTCCATCAATTTTCTCATCAGTTTCTCTTCAGCATCTCTCAAGAACTTGAATTTTGGTGGTGGTGAAGAAGATTCAAAGAGAGGATTGAACTCCATAGGTGTCTCAACAGCAACAACAATGTCACTCAAGCTTCTAGTTCTTGACCTCTTTCTTGATCTTCCATCATCAGATTCCAAATCTTCCTTTGTCTCTTCTTTGATTGTGAAGAGAAATCTTGGTGGACCACCACAAATACTGTGAAGCCTCATTAGCTCTGACTCCACACTTCCTTCTTCTTCTTCTTCTTCTTCTTCTTCTTCACCATCACCATTAATGCCTCTCTCCTTGGCTGCTGCTGCTGATGAGCCCAACTCAAGGTCTTGTTCATGGCCATTATTGGTGATGATTTGTTGATCAGTTTTGTTGCTTGTAGTGTTCACTGAATTGGGTTTTTTCCAGGAAAAGAGATGGGAAAGTTGTTTGACATAGTTGGTGATGGTGTGGTGGTACTTATGATGATGATCTTCAATCTCTTCTCTGATGGTGTTGTTTCTTTTCTTCTTTAACCATAACAAATAGTAAAACTCTGCAACAAGAGCTAAGATGATGCACCCAAGGACAGAAACCAAACCAATACCTAAACCACTAAAAGATGCCATCTTAGGCCAAGAAAAAAATTTCATCCAAAGAAAGACAACTAATTTTGGATGGAAAGTGCTTAAGAATCTTTCCAATGGCCTTGCTTTGGGTTAATTACACTTAATGCCCCTATATGTTTGCTAAAATTCAATTTTGACCATTCACTATTAATTATGGCAATCAACTCCTTAGATTTTAAAATAAAATTACTGTCACTTTTCCGTCCATTTAACATTAATGAGACTAACAAAATTCACACATGAGTCATACAGACGGTTTTTTATGGACAATTAAAGCGCAGAAGTCAAAATGAAATTTTAGTGAAATTGCAAGGAATACTAATAGAGTGCTTCTATTAGCCTTTATATTTTCTGTTTCATCCCGTACCTTTTATTGACTCTGATTTAAATATTTTGATTTTTTTTCTTCAAACACTCACCTTAATCCCAATTATATCCTCATCCACAGCCTTTGAACCCTAACTCTAGTCACCACTTCCATGCCTAGCAACCCTTCACTATCCTCTCCTTCTAGTGGCAGCAGCTGAAGATGAAAGAGGTGGTTGATGGGGTGATGTAAAGTTAAGGTTGGGGTTTGGAATGTTAGAGATGAAGACAAAAGTTAGAATTTTAATTTGTGATGGAATTGTAAGTGGAAAAAAAAAAAAATAGTAAAATGTTAGATCAAAAAAGAGTGAGGGCAAATACGAACACATACTAGTGAGACAATAAAGAATGATGTTACAAATATGTCCTAAAAAAATATCATGTGCAACTCGTGTGTTAATTTTTTTAATATCACTAATATTAGATGGACAGAAGGATAACATTACAATTTTGAGTAAAAAATATAATATAAAATTTTGATGAAAATATAATTGTGGCAAGTGTAACTAACCCACTTACTCTATATCAGCAATTTACACTATTGCAACTAAAACTCACAGAGTATGTAAGAAGAGAAGAGACAACCCCAACAAATATATCATAAAAATCTTGATCAATGTCATTGTCTATTATGAAAATAAAGACCCAAAGTCCAAAGTAACAACTTCTTGAAGAACTATAGGTTTCTTCCAAGTGAAACTGCAATGATACCCAAGGCTCGGACCCTCAACCACCTCTCAGGCGGAAGAAAATATGGGACAATTCACACCACTTTCACAAAATAAATAAGTTTTTTTAAAAATCAATTTAGGGATAGAATTGTCACTGATGTTGACTAAACAAGTCCTAATTGGTAATTAGGTATGCTTTCTACCTTTACTGATGAGAGGGTTCAAATCACTTTTTGTTTTATTAGTCCATTAGTTTAAGGACGACATTTGAATTTCCAGTTCATCTTCTTGGAAAGGACTTATGATTTCACACCCCAAATCCAGGCATGACCGGTCGTGACTTACAGGGATTTAATTCAAGGCACACGTAAGCCTAAATATGAATATAAAATCACAAAGAATAAATGTGATGATAGCCTAGAAATAAATAAATCAAAACTCAATCCAGTGACAAGTCACAAGTATAAATGGTTAAACCAGTCATAACCAATTTTCAAAAATATATACTAAATAAAACACAAACAGCCCACAAAATAAAATAATTCTAAATAAAATCCAATCATAATGTATACACAAAACCGACATAACAAGCTAAAACAAAATAATGAATGTCCTAGAGATCCATGCAATTGAGTCTCCGCTACCTGGAAGTGATAAACAATTAAGTCAGTTGATAACTCAGTGAATAGCAACATAGATAGTAAATACAATTTTGAAAAATAGGGTTCAATTCCAAAATAAGATATATATATATATATACAGAAACTAAATTGACATACAATTTTGATAAAGATAATCTGTTTTAAAAAGAAGATTCCACAATTCAACAGTTAAAATACGCATGCCTCTCAAGAACATAATAAATGACATTCTCTACTTAAAACATGTTACAACATGATCACCAATAATTTTATGGGTACTAAGAATAACAAGTAACATGCCACAAACTTCTCAAGACAATAAGCCCATTGGATCCAATATCGAGCCAAAAGTCATCCTTGGGGTGGCAACCCGAGCCTTTTCTCTAAGACGATCTGATTGAAGGTCACCTAACCTAGTCCAGGTCTTTTCCTTACAATCGCTGGGCACTAGCAGGGCCGGCCCTAGGCATAAGCTCACCAAGCCATGGCCTAGGGCCCCTCAAAATAGACTCAAAAAGGGACCCCTTCTTATTATAATTTAGTGTAATATATTAAGTATGTTTTAAGTCCAAAAAAATTAAAGAATACCTAAACTAACTTAAAATAAATTGACCCATTCAAAAATTGAAAGGCTCATTCAAAAAAATTAGCATTGTTATCCATTGACAATAGACCCAAAAAAAGGCTCCCCTTCTATTATTGTTTAGTGTAATAGATAAGGTATGTTTTAAGTCCAAAAAAAATTAAGGAATGCCCAAACTAATTTAAAATAAATTTACTCATTAAAAAAATTGAAAGGCCCATTTAAAATAATTAGCATTGATATCCATTGAAAATGATTTTACAAAAAAACTAGATTATGTAAGTATGATTGATTTATTTGCTTCTAAAAATATAAGAATAGCAAGAATCAAGCGATATTTATTAGTTGTTGTAATATAATGCTAAGTATTTTTTTGTGATTTTGATACAAATCTTTTGTCATTTACCTTCAATTTTTTTTTTCATTCAATGAAAAAAAAAATGTGAAGGGCCCCAAAAATTTATCAGTTGATTATCGGTTTTGAGCTCCAGAAATCTCAGGGCTAGGTCTGAGCACTAGAGTCATCACAGCCCAACCCAGATCTGTTCTCTAGTGGCCAGAGTCACCACACACAGTGGAATAATTTTTCTGGAATTTTATATACAGATGGTCCCATTAATCAACACAATTCAATTTCTCAAAACATGGTAGTTCACTATTATAAACATGAGATCATAACAAGCAGTTTACAGTATGCCAAATTTACACATGTTTCAGAAATAATTTAATTTTATTGATAATATAATAATTTTATCAAAATGGTTTAGTCCTGAAATAACAATTTAATTTTTCAACAATTCAGAGTGGGAGAACATTTATAAAAATATATAGCATGCAACTACTCACATGAACACGGTATAATATAATTCTCGAGTAAAGTATAAAAGTCCAACTAGTATCCTGAATCAAGTATGAAAACTAGACGTCACTACTAATTTAAAAATACTAAAAAGAATAATAAATTAAGTACCTCACCCTAAAGTGTACTAATACAGCTCAACCCCGCTCATCGTTACTCTTAAATAATACCTAAGTTCATATTCTTCAAGGTCTTAAATTACTCATAACATGGGTTTATATCGAAATTTAATTAAAAGTAACTTTAAGATAAAAAATAAATAAATAAATGTTACAAGCTCAGTCTGTTAATTTTTGTTCAAGTTAATACAATTTAGAACAAATAAAGTAAAAGGTTGTGGGAGCTACAGTTGTGTGTGGCATATTAGTCGCTTAATTATCAAGTCATCAACCATGAGAGACGAGTTAACTACCATTTACTTTTATCAAATTTTTTTTAAAATTTTAAAATTGTACATTTAAATATCTTGGCTATAAAAAAAAATTATATAAATACCACCATCTTGAGGGGAAAATGTAAAATACTTTTATAATTGAGGATCTAAATGTACAATTTTGAAGCAAAAAAATAAAAATAAAGTTACATTCAATAATAATTGAAGGGACAAAATATAATTAACCTAAAAAAAATTAATGTAAGAAATTATGACCAAGGAAAGATCATGTGACATCTTCGAGCCTAATGCTTTTGGTAGATTAGTTGAATTACTTTGATTCGAGGCATTAATCATCTCAATGCGGCAGGGGTAATCATAGTTTATCAAAAATATTCTTTCCAATTCATTACCAAACTAAACATGAAAATGGGAATCCATTCTTTTTAATCCCATTAATAAGTTCCAAACACAATAAAAGAGAATTTTCTTGGAAATCCACTCCTTTACTTTTCCTTTATAAAATCCAATTTTTAAAATGATTTGATTCTAAACACATATCTATATAACAAAACAGCTCTGTTTTTTACTCTGATAGGACTTTTGTCTCTTTGTCAAAACATGGACCATTAGATTGATTCAATCTAAGGGCTGAAAATGTAATCACCTTACATTTTCAACACACACACACACACACACACACACACACACTCTCTCTCTCTCTCTCTCTCTCTCTCTCTCTCTCTCACTCCTCTCAACTTTTGAACACACTCATTTTTCAAATCTTGAACACACCCTCTCTCTCTCTCTCTCTCTCTCTCTCTCTCTCTATCGGAGCCCATTCCCGTCCTTCCCTATCAGAGCCAACAGTTGCCGGCGACCGAACCCCAAACCTTAATCTCAACCTCTTCAACAACTCCACAACCACCACAACCCACCTAAATGCCTTCCCACTGAACCGCCCCAACAAACCCATCTCAATCACCTGCTCCAAGATCGCCAATCCGCCTTCTCTGAATCCCAAGATCGCGTCTTCAACTTCGCCGCTGGCCTCGCCACCCTACATGAGATCATCCTCAAGAAGGCCGAATCCGAGCTCTACAACTGGCGTCATGGAGATGAGCCACAGAAGTAAATAATTTCTCTCCATTATCCAAAAAGCAGAGTCAGATTTGTGAACCCTCCAAATCCAAATCCACCGAATGGAGCCATTGCAAAAGGGGAACAATGATGTTTTTGAATTGGGTGTTCAACAAAGGAAGAATCTAGTAAAAATACTATTCAAGTGAGCAAGCCCATCTTATTTGAGTATTTATATTTGAGCAAACAATGGGGAAAATAGAAACCTGGGCTTTGATTTTTCTTGAGTATTTATATTTCTATCTTTGGATATCTTTTGTTTCAATAATGTTTCAATAAGCTTTACTCTAATTTTTGGATATCCTTTGTTTCAATAATCTTTAATAATCTTTTGTTTCAATAATATTGACAGCAGTTTGTGATTGATTTTTATAGTTTGTGATTGAAACATTGCGTCTGAAGCATTCTTACAATTAGCGTTATTTAGGTTTATTAAAATCAAATTGGGGTGGATGGGGTACGAGGAGCAAGAAATCAACTATATTATATATATATTTTTTTTTAACATTTTGTCTTAGTTAAATCTAAACCACGTTTTATTTTTCTATTTCAACAAATAGACCCTTAACAGAATTATAGAATTCATGAGTTAATTTTTTAAATTGATACTGTGGTATCATTCTGTTTGATTTCTTAAATTCATATTTTGGTTTGAATTTGTGGTATTATACTGTTCAAGTTTTAATTAATCTCATTACCAAAAGTCCTATGGTAAGTGCCATTAAGATCGATGGTAGATATAAGATAGTTTTGGGCCTTGGCTTTATTTATTGTTGTTCATGTGTCTTAGGTGGCAATGATAAATTGCAAAACAGCTCTGTTTTTCTTTTTTCAAAACAACTCATTATGATCTATATAACAATAGAAACCAAAACAGCTCTAAAATAAAATAAAATAAACAACATTATTGTTGGTGTTTATTGTTGATGAACCATCTATATAAAAAAAAACAGGTCTATTTTTCCTTTTTCAAATCCATATTCAAATTAATGATCCAAACACAGTTTCAAAGAATTAAATTGTTGGTGTTTACTTTCTCGCACAAGATCATAATGAGCAAGACATTATTTGCAATTTATCAACGCCTAAAGTAGCACATCTTTGGATATCTTAGTATTTATAATTTTTATCCACCATATTGGTTTCTATTGTTTGTTCCATGTCTTAGATGTGTTCCAAGTCTTACATTTTCTATAAGATGTGTTCTAGTTCTTAGATAACGTGTGTTCTAGAATTAATTAGCTTCGTTACAGGAATTCACTCAATTTTGATTTGAGTCTGATTGTATTTGGAAATGCCATTAAGACTTATGGTAAATATAAGATATCTTTGGGGATTGGCTTTATTTATTGTTGTTCATATGTCTTAGGTGGCAATAGATTTACATTGGTGAATTATTTGTCTTAGGTGGCATACAATCCTACAACATATACGAGTTTTAGAGACCAAATTTTTTGGTCTTTAAAAGTAAAAATTTTGTTGTAAAAGACATTTAGGGACCAATTTCTATCGTCGTGAGGATAGTCGCTAAAAGGTCGTCTCGAAAAGTAAAAAATAAGGTTTTTAGTGAGAAGATTTTGAAAATGTCACTAATAAATACACTTTTTGGGATAAAATAATTTGGTCTCAAAATTATTAATTTTTTGAGACAAAAAATTTGGTCCCAAAAAGATATTAATTCATCACTAATGTCTAATTTTCACTGTTGAAATATAATAACGACACTTTTCGCAACAAAAATATTTGATCCCTAAAAAATAATTTTGTCTCTAAATTTTGGTCTCTAAAACTTCAATTTTTTGTAGTACAAATTAAAGGCTGAGATAATACTTCTTGATATACATTTCAAGGGCTGAGATCACACTTCTCTTCTATTATTTTTCTTTCTCCCAGACTTTGCTTTTTCAATTTTCAATTTTCAAATTTCAAACATTTCAAGGGTTTGATGCCATTCTCTCTCTAACAGACATTTTCTTCCCTCTTCCACCATTTCTCTCTCTCTCTCTCTCTTTCTCTCACTGACACAGACACACACCGAGAGTCAAACACACTATTTGGTTCTCTCTCTTTCTCTCTCTCTTTCCCACTCTCCCCTCATTGGAGCCAATCTTATACGGAATACCCAATCCCAACCCCATATTCATTCTCAATTTTGCTCATTGTAACCTCAACCACTCCATTCAATCGTTCAAAGTCGAGTGAGTTGTCATCGATCAAATGATGGGCTTTGCGAGTCGTCTTCGACCAAGTTAACCTATTACAACAGTTAAGACTTATTTCAATTTCAGATTTTCTTCAATTTCAAATTTCAACAGGTCAAATTTTTTTCCCGCAAAACACTTCAATTCTCTCCCCAATTAGATATGAGGGTCAACTATTCCTCTTTTGGACTTAACCTACTGTACAAATCTCTTCATCTTATCACGCTAGAGAACCCACTGCATTATAGAGGTAACAATCTTTGTTAGAATATGATTTATCGAGTTCTATTTAATTGAAATTTTGTGTTTTGGTTATGAGTTGTGGTTCCACATAATGTGTTTGCCTTGTGTGTTTCTAATTTTATTTTTATTTTTTTAACATTTATTATCAGCATTGTGTATATATATTGTTTTGGGTAAATTACACTTTGCACCCCTATACTTTACATCAAATCCCACTTTAGCCCCTACACATCAAATTATGACACTTAACAGAAGGGCCAATGTGAGACTTGACCAAAAGTGCAGAGGGTTAAGTGTCACAATTTGATGTGTAGAGAGTAAAGTGAGATTTTGTGTAAATTGCAAGGGTGCAAAGTGTAATTTACCCTATTGTTTTAGTTCTATTGTGAAACTAACTTGCAGTTTGGGATTTTGGAGATTGTTGTAGAGCTATTGATGTATCCTTGAGTTTATAATAATTATTTTTTCCAGTGATGATGTATTGTTGATCACTAGCTTGGTTATTGTGTTTTCTGTTGTGTTTATTTTAATTATGGAATTAGGAGTGTCAAAGACCTTCAATTATGTTTCCATCATCTTCTTTCCTTTCTCATATGCACATGTTGCTCTTCCTAATAATAGGTTTTAATTTTTGCATTAGAGATTTTGTTTCCTTTTTCAAGTTATCATTTTCTGACTTTGAAGATATTCCAGTAAGCAAAATATGGACATCTATGTTGATGATAATGACCTGTGAAGGCCATATGAGCCTCGATAGGGTTTTGTAAGGTTTGTCAGTTAATTCAAACTTAAAATATTTGATTTTTGTGTCACTTTTGCTCCTATTTTGTATATTTGTGTCATTTTCTTTGATCATTCCTTATTTCATTTTGTTTGTTCTTTTTCTTTCCTTCAATAATGTCATTGCCTAATAAAAAAAGTAACCATTGTAAGAAAATAAACCATCTCAATTTTCTTCTTTGTCTTCTCTCTCCATGCCTTTATATCTCCTCTATATGTGTCAATGTATGTCTCTATATCTACTTTCTCGATTAGCATTCATTTTGTGTGTCTATTATTTGTTATTTTTGCATACATCACTGTAAATAGCAGTAGCTTGGTCAGTTTCTTCCAATCTGCTATAGATTCATTGTAGCTGGTATAATTCATTTTCTTCTATTTTATTTTGATTACTAATTTTGAGTTTTTTTGTTATGAAGTATATTGTTGATGCTATTTGAGTTTTTTTTTTTTTTTTTTTGTTATGAAGTATACTATTGATGCTATTTCATTTTCTTCTATTTCTTTTTTCTTTTTATATAGATGGTGTTAAATTTGATTTTTAATTATACATATGGGTTGGGGCGTTTGGTGTCAAACACATGCTCAAGAATCATTAAAAAGAAAAAAAAAGCCACAAAATGGCATAACAGGCAAAAACATAATACATGCAAACCTAATTTTTTTTCTGCATAACAGGGCACAAATACAAATATCTGATTTTGATTGTCATGGCTTTTCTTTCTCCAAAATGAGTACTACTTTATTTTTGTAAAAAATTAATGTTCCTTTCTTTTCTTATTGGGTGAATTACACCAACGGTCCCTACAGTTTGGGGTTTGTATCACTTTGGTCCTTGACTTTTTAATTGTGACACATTTGACCCTGAATTTTGAATCTTGTTCCAAATAAGGATATTTGAAGATAATATTGGATTTTTCAAGGGCAAATTCGTCAATTTGATAAAATATAAATTAACTTGACAAAATAAATGTCAAAAAGTTATTTTTTAATTTTTAAAAATTATTTCTACATACTAAAGATAAAATAATATAAAATTGATAAATCTTTTAGATATTTTTTTTTACCAAATTAATTTTTATTATGTATTTGGATGATGATCATGTAAAATTAATTTTTAAAAATTAATCATGTAATTTTTATTAATTTTTATCAATTTTACATAATTTTATCTTTGGTGGGTAGAAATAATTTTTAAAATATATTTTTGACATTTATTTTTGTCAAATTAGTTTATATTTTATCAAATTGATAATTTTGCCATTGAAATTAAGCAATGGTATGTTCAATTGTCCTTATCTGAAATAAGATACAAAATTCAGGGTCAAATGTGTCACAATTGAAAAGTCAGGGATTAAAGTGACACGAGTCCCAAACTATAAGGACTATTAGTGTAATTTTCCCTTTCTTATTAGGTTTTGGATGATGTGTAATTATTGTGTGCTTTATAATCAAGTAGTGAGTGCAAAAAATAATGATAATGGCAAATGCTACATGTATAAAACCAAATAAATTTCACTACTCTTTGAAAAAATTGCAATCTGTTTGGTCTCTCCCCTCTCCTCCCCTCTCCTCTCCTCTATATTCTTTCTACTTGAGTTTCATATGTTCAATTTGATTTTTTTATTCTATATTTTTCGAGTACTTTTGTGTTTGATTCAAAAAGGAAAATAGCTCCTAGCCTTCAATGAAAGATAGATGCATTGGTTATTGCTTGCATGAAAGTTTCCCCTCAAGAATGAACAAATGTGTTATTCATAAGGGGTTCAATCTATTATCAATTTAAGATGAGTAGTTCTCCTTTGTCCACATGGTTTAGAAATTTTATGTTTATTGCCCAAGTTAATTGATTAGTTCTCCATTGAAGTCTTTGCTAATTCAATAAATATATCTATATAACAAGGAAGGGTGGTTTTTGAATCTTGATAGGACTTTTGTCTATTTGTAAAAATTTGCACCATCAGATTTGTTAAGTTTTTGTTATTGGCAATCCCGTTTGACATAACTCCTTTCAGTTGTAATTTTATTCGATCTTTTATTTAAGTGAGGCTATGAGTATTTAGATGCGAATCCAACCCGAATTATGCCCATGCAGAGGAGTTTGTGATCTTAATCCTATCATGTTTGCCACTTCGCAGACTATATCGAGGAGTCGAAGCTGTTTGTTCGCTTGAGCGGCCATTCCTGCGCTCGAGCGGAGATCGCGACTTTTCAGAAGTTTCACTCGCCTACAAAAGTATTGGGAGTTGTATTTTTCCACTCGAGCGGCCATTCCTACACTCGAGCGTAGACCCTTGTTCTGAAACACGCGTTTTAGTCAGTCCACTCGAGCAGCCATTCCTGCGCTCGAGCAGAGATCGCAGATTTATTTGTTATAAAAGCTACGGTTCAGTCATGTTTTAGGGTACGGCTTCCAAATCTTTTTCTTGGGTATTAGGTTTTTCATCTGAAACTTTTTTGTTTGTTTCCTTTGATATCTATGGGAATTTAATCATGAATTGAGCGGTTTATATCAAAGGATTTGTTTAGTTTGTTTTATTCAAAAAAGAGAGAGTTGTTCTTCGGTGGATTCTATAGAATTTGACCTTGAAGCTTTGGTGGATTCCGGAGTGGCTTATCGTTGTAGATTCGAAATCAGCGTTGTGGATTTAACGTTGGAAAAAATAATTCCGAGGTGAATACAAGGCTAGAAGAAACACATAGGGGTCGGTTCAATTCGGGCATGAATTCGCTAGGTAATTGAGAGTACATTTGTGTAATTCCTTTGTGTCTTCTTAGTGGATTGTTTTGTGGCTTTTGCCACAATTGGGGCTTCTCCAATTATGGTTTTCCATGTTAAAATCATTGTGTCAATTTGTCTTGATTGTTTGATTGTGATTGTTATTTACTATTTAAGATTGATACATAATCACAAATCAATATCTCAAGAAATTTTTAGATTTTTCAAGATTAATTCAATCCAATGGTTGAAAATGTCTTACTCTCATTTGTCCTACTTGGATATTTCAATGGTTTAGATTTTTTGGGTGAATATTAATGCTTCAGATCAGTTTTACATTTAGCTTTTCGATTCTCACTCTCAAGATTGAATCAATTCACACAGATATCTTCTCACTCTCTCTCTAATTTTCATTTCGAAATTTGAAACTCTGTTCTCTCTTACACCTGTTCCTCTTCCTCTTCCTCTACCTACCACACATCTTCCTCTTTCCACCAAGTTTTTTCTCTATAGAAGTTTAATCTTCGATGGTGATTTCCAGAATATAGCCCCGGTGGTGATCTCTAGAATATAGCTCCAACGAAATATAGCCCTGCTGAGAAGGGGTGATTTCTACCATCTGCCTCAATCTCTGCCTCCTCTCTCTTTACACAACTCCAAGGTAGAAAGCTATCCTCTCTGTTGTTTTCTTCCTTTTTTTTTAGCAGAAGGTGTGAGAATCTAGGATTTTTATTTGGATTTTAGATTTTGATATGATAATCAATCTTTGTCTCATCTCTCTCTTTCTCTCTCACACACACACACACACACTTTTTTTTCCCTCTTTTATTTGGGTTTTTTTTTTTTTTTTTTGTTATCAGCACAGAAACCATTCTTTTTATGAGATGTAGTTTTACAAAAATATTTATGTCCTATTCGGTTGCTGAGAAAGTGGCAGCAAAAGTAAAGAAAATGAAATTTTAGTTATTGTCATTTCTAGGTTTGACTAAAAGGTCTGTTATGATTGTATTTTTATCAAAATTATTTTTTTTTATTGGGTTTTGTACTCAAGAACAATTGCAACTCTGTTTCAATGTCTTTTAATTAGTTAGTTATGCCGGATATATTCAAATCATGGGAAAAGTTGTTGGAAACTTTAATTAATTAGATTTGTAATAAATTATGTTGGATTTGTATTTTAATTAGTTTGTTTTATTGCTAAAATTGTGATAAATTTGAACTATATCATTTGGTACCTATTAATAGTTAAAGTTATTTAATGTTTTCTTCTTATTATTATTATTTGTTGGTTATAGGGTGCTTGGCTTCCATTGAAAACAAATTCCGTAGCAATTCGAGTTGATAATAATAATTGTGTGTGATTTTTTTTCCATTTCTGTGTCTTGAGAATATTGCAGGCTTCAAATAATACAACAAAACACTATTAAATTGGTTTTTTCATTTTTTGTTCCTGTTATAAGTTATCAATTTGATTTTGTTAATGTTGTGTGGTCTCCCATTTTTGCCATGTGACTTATGTTATTTTGAAGATCATTAGATTCTCAATAAAGTTGTTTTCCAGTGTCTCTCTCTCTCTCAATTGACAACAACTTATAACTTTTTATTGGTTGGTTTTGTTTAGTGTCTTTTGATGTAGTATTAGTTTTCTATCTCATTTATATGAATTAGTCTCGTTTTTGTTTTCATTAATTTTTACTCCAATTGCTTTAGTTTAACTTTTTTATTATTATTATTTATTTCTTCTTTATTTCCCTGGGTTTTTAATAATCTAGGAAAAAAATAAAAAAATTAACCACAAATTAGACCCACTACCAAATGCATGTTACGTTTTACAATGTTCCCCAACTGTAGGTGATACCTTAGTTTGTTTTCTCTTTGTGAGCATGCAATTTTTTTGTTTTACAATGTTCTACAAGTTGTGGGTGAGTGTACCTTAGCTTGTATTTTCTTTGTGAGCATGCCATCTTTTTGTTTTACAATGTACCTTAGTTTTTATTCTCTTTGTGAGCATGAAAATCCTTTTATTTTTAAGAGTTGAATCTGGACATATTATTTTTTTATTTTTTATTTTTTTGTGTTTGAATTCTTAATCCTTAATTTTATTGTTTCACATTTGAATTCAAGTATGTTGAGGGGTGACATCGGCATGTGTCATCAACGTATTCTCTTTTTTAAAAAAACACAAATCAAGCCATTTATTTGTGATATTTACATCCTCTATTTTTTATTTTCTCAATTGACTATACATTTCTCAATCCATATGGTTGCTTCTTTTGATTACTCCTCAAGTGGCATGACTTTGCTACCATTTCAAGTTTACTTATAGATTTTGATGACAGTTGTTAAATCCTGTAGAATATGAGACTCGACTGATGACTGTAATTGGAGCCTCCACTAAAATAAAAATATGGAAGAAGCCTAATTTTTTATTATTATTTGGGAATATGGATTGGTATGTTATGATAAAAACTATACTTCGAGCTTTGTTTATTAATTTTTTTTCCTTCTTTTTTAGACTCAATAACTCAAGCAGTGCTTAAAACTCAAACAATTACATTTTTTCTCATTTGTTTTGTTATGCATGTGTTTTAGTTGAATTGAGATTTTAATGAATCAATTTGATTTGGGTAATTTTTACATTTGAATGACTTTTTTTTTTTTTTTTTTTTCCTGTCAATCACTTCATTCATCTTAGTAACAAAATGATTTTTTTTCTTTAGTTGCTGTTTTGGGTGTGTTTTTTTTTTTTTTTTTTTTTTAAATTTTGAAATAAGGGTAAATTACACTAACACCCCCTGAGGTTTATGTTTATTACAGTTTCCCTCCTTACATTTGGGAAATTACACTAACCCCCCTTATCAGCGTAATTATTTGATGGTGTTAACTTTTAAGTTAAAATGACATATTTACCCTTAGCCTTTACATATACTTTAAAGGGTAAATTACATTAACACCCCTTAAGGTTTCAATTTAATACGGATCCCCCCTGACATTTAAAAAAAAAAAAACTAATTTAATAAAAATAAATATGAAGAAATATATTTAATTTGTAAAAAATTATTTCTAACCACTCGAAAGATAAAAAATATATAAAAATGATAATTATTTTTTATTTTTTATTTCTTAACCAAATTAATTTTTAATTTAAAAAAAAAATCTAAAAATCAAACCATACATAGCCTAAGAATCTTTTGATAAGTCATTTTTTACGTTGGTAACTTATTTAATTATTTGTTAATTTTATGACATTTTTACCATCTGAGGCTTGTTTGGTAATTATTTCGTTTTCAGTTTTCAATTTATATTTACAAAAAATTTAAAAACTGTCATAAAAATTTGTTTGATAATTTTTTTGGTTTATAAATAGTTGTCTCAGTTTGTAAATTTGAGAAAAAAAAGGTAAATTCAAAAAATGAGTTTACGTTGGTTTTTAAACAAAAATTTAAAATTTTGACTAACAAAATTTTTTTTCAAATAATTTTTTTTTTCAATGAATTTTTTTTTCAACTAATACTAACCGAGAGGGGCAATTGGTAATACTACTTTAAACCTTGGTGTAACAACGCCGGCGAGGGACCTCGCTACAGTTCGGACTCGATTTTGTTGCGGTTCTAAATCTTGAACCAAAGAGTCCAAATCCGGCAAATCGTTTTGAAGAAAAACAGATTTTTTGAAAGAAGTGCCAAACATGGACTGCTTTGCGGATAATGAGTCGCCACCTAAATATTTTAAAATGGAAAATTTAGGAAACCACGACTCGGTCGAAAGGCCACGTGTCAAATCATCACCAAAGTTGGCTCGGGAACTTGGGTACGATTGGGGAAGGTCACATCGTGAGCACCCGCTCGCCGATCAAAGACCGCCTCTACTAACCATGATATCTCTGTTTTTGAAAACATTGTGAGTTCTTATTAGGTTATTAGCCTAGGTTACTATGTGATGCTCATGACAAACAAGTATAAATGGTAGTCTGAATTGGAACAAAAGCAGTTCATGTTTGTTTGTTTGAAAATGGTGTGATGGTCTTGCCTGTAGGCGAGCTAAAATCTTGATTTGCCACCCTCGGGTGGGCTTAGAAAACATGATGTTGCCCTGTCTAGTGGGCTTAAAACAAGCAGTCAATGCATTGTCCCAATTCGGATAACTCAACCTCCACCCACAGGCATTCAAAGGGTTATAGCACATAAGCGATTAGCCTCATGGTAAGCATGCTATCATGGCAACACTCACACGCATGCAAGGATGCTAAAGCATAAAACTCACCGAGTACTCCAAGCCAAAACAGAAAACTGATTAGAAATCCATACATGATCCTAAATGTGCTGAAATGCCTAATGCAACACATGCAAAGATGCAATTATAGCAGGCTCGGCTATTCTAAAGATGGCATGTGAGATGCAACAGCTATCATATATTCAATTTGGAATTGAAATCTGAATGCGGTTGTATAATCTTGAGGCAGTGCATGCAAAACAGATGAATGATGCAAACATGCTGTCATACTGTTATGCTAATTGAAATATGCCCTATATCTAACCATTGTAAGCGGGTAAATAAAAGGGAGAAAGACGTGGGGTTGGAAGACATACATCACACTCACGCACCCTTATTACAATTGTGCCCTCGCGCAGAGGGTCCGAATAAAATAATATCTGATCAAAATGAAAGAATATCTGATTTCTAATTAATGTCAGATTAAACTAAGAAAGGCATAAAGTTGGCATGCAAGCCTTATAGCCGATGGATGATGCATGTTGAAACGCTCACGGAAATCCACTGGGATGCCCCAATTAGCCTCTGTTTGCACTGTTTCTCGAAATGCGTGCCGGACTCCGGAAAGTTGTTGACCCTCGGTTTTGCTGTAACAGAGAGCAGGAAAAGGGCATAGCAATGTATTTCACAAATATATGCATGCCTCGATCCTCGTGCCACCAATCACGCATACCGATGCATGATGGCCGAGGAACCAGATTGCACAACTCAGTATAGGGATGAATGTTACAACAAAACTTAACTCCATCATGGGTAATCCGGAGTGTCGGTGACTTGGGAATTGAGACCCGTTCCGTCACTCGGAGTACGAAACGTGCCTCGTTTCCCGTGCAATATGCAATGATATGCATGAAATGTAGCTAATATGCGATCCTAATACACACAATGCCATGAAAATGAGATGTCTCGAAATGCGTGCCTGCAGGCACGCAAATCGAGGCGATGATGTGAAATGCAAGTCAGATAAAACCGAAGTGCCTCGAAACGCGTTCTGCAGACGCATAAACCGAGGCGATGATAAAATAGAAATCGGGTAAAACCGAAGTGCCTCGAAATGCGTGCCCACAAGCACGCCAACCGAGGCGATGATGAGAAATGCAAATCGGATAAAACCGAAGTGCCTCGAAATGCGTGCACACGGACACGTAAACCGAGGCGATAATGTGCGATGCAAAATCGGATAAAATCGAAGTGCCTCGAAATGCGTGCACACGGGTACGCAAACCGAGGCGATGATGTGCAATGCAAAATCGGATAAAACCGAAGTGCCTCGAAATGCGTGCACACGGGCACACAAACCGAGACAATGATGAAAACTGCAAAATCAGATACAACCGAAGTGCCTCGAAATGCGCGCCCACAGGCACGCAAACTGAGGCAATACTGAAACGGAAATCGGATACAACCGAAGTGCCTCGAAATGCATGCACACAGGCACGCAAACCGAGGCGATGATGTGATGGAAAATCGAGAATGGCATGGAATGCAACGATGGGCTTACACCAACATGGAGAGCCTCGGCTCACTCACATAGAGGCCGTCGGATAAAAAAGTGCCTCGAAATCGTGCTGCAGACGCAAACCGAGACAATGGCATACAAGCATGAAAATACAAATTGGGCTTACGCCAACATGAGAGGGCCTCAACCACACTCACATAGTGCCGTCGGATAAAAAGATCGCTCGAAATGCACGCTGCAGACGCATAAACCGAGGCGATGCGAATGACATCACGAAATGCAAATTGGGCTTATACCAACATGAGAGGGCCTTAGCCGCACTCACATGGGATGCCGATGAATGAAAGCGGAGTGCCTCGAAGTGCGTGCCAGACACAAAGCAAAACAATGCATTAAGGCATAAAATGACATGGGAAATGATATGCAAGCATGCAAACCAAATTTCAGCCACTAAATAAAGGGGAAAACAGCCCCGAAATGATACGAAATGACAATCAATGCATGAAATCATCCCGAAATGTAGTTTAAATGCCCGAAATAGCCTACGGCTATGCTAAACAGACAGAATTGGCACACGACAGCAAAAACAGTAGCAAGGCAGTCCCAAAAATGACATTTTTTTAGTACAAAACATGGCCAAATTATGATCACAAGTATGGCAACATTAGCTTGCAAAAATACGGTAAAAGAGAAGATTTTCAAAGCAAGTAGTATATAGAAAATTCAAACGGGAAAACTTTCTTCTACAACACTGAAGAGGAGCCAAAAATAAGCATATTTTCAGAAGATGACAGCCCCAAAATCAGAATGAAAACATGCTAGAAATTCCATGCAAAATAGGCTCAAAATAGGCTATATCATGAGACATGCAATCTATACACCAAATGACCAAACCTTCTTCATGAAACATGTAAAGGGGGTCAAAATAAGACCCCCCTTAGCTCTGACCAAGAGCCAAAACCATAAGCACAAAAGGCTACAAAATGAGCAAGATTTAGGGCCTAAAGTGAATTTCCAAGAGAGGTGGTATATAGAATGGCCAAATGAGGTTGAGCCCTTCTACAATGTTGTAGAGGGGCTCAATATAAGCACAAAACCAGTATGGGTCGGAGCCCCAAAAACAAATTCAAAGAGGCTAAAACTAGCATTCAAGATTGTGACATACAAGGTGTATATTGAAACAAGTATATCATGGAAACACCAAATGAAGTTGAGCCCTTCTACAAAGTTGTAGAGGGGCTCAAAATAAGCCTAAAACCAGTAGGGGTCGGAGCCCCAAAAACAAAAGGAAATAGGGTAAAAATTTGATTCAAGATTATGCAAGAAAAAGGGATTTGAATGCTTACCCTTGAAGATCTTTCTTTCTTTGCTTCTTGACTTGAATTTGTTGACTCTTAACCTCTGAAAAACACTTCCTTGCTGCTGGAATGGTAGTGGAGATGGTGAGGCTTGGTGTTGGTGAAGAAATAATGCAAGACTTGAAGAAATTTAGAGCTTTTGCTATGAAAATGGAGGTTTAAGCTTAAGTGTTCTTGAAGGATTTTTTCTCCTCCCAAAATGAGGTTCGCCAGCTGCTGGAATGGACAAGAGAGGGCTTAAAAGGAGGGCCAAAAGGGTTGAAATATCTTGCCTCAAATATCTAGATATTTTGAGGGCAAAATATCTAGATATTTTGAGGGCAAAAAGAAAAGATTTTGTTGACCCACGAAGTGGCATCGAGAGACATGATGTTCCTCGGAATGATGAAACAGATGCTTGCCAAAATTGAACAAAAACTAATGCAAAGCGAGCTCGAGGACCAAAAGCGGGGTCGAAAATGGTATGAGGCACCGAAAGTGGTATTTAGCAGCGAAGTGGGTATCAGAGGCCCCAGTGTCCCTTGGAAGGACAAAACAGAGGTGCCTGCCGAAAATCGGAGAAAACCGATGCAAAAAGAATGCTCGGGGCCCAAATCACGCAGTTCGGGGTCCCGAAAATGGGCTGCCGGGCACCGGAAGTGGTGTTTGGCTGCGAAGTGGGTTTCAGAGACCCCAGTGTCCCTCGGAAGGACCAAACAGAGGTGTCTGCCAAAAATGAACAGACATCGATGCAAAATGAATGCTCGGGGCCAAAACCGCGTGGTTCGGGATCCCGAAAATGGGCTGCCGGGCACCGGAAGTGGTGTTCGGCTGCGAAGTGGGTCTCAGAGCCCCCATTGTCCCTCGGAACTATAAAACAGGGGTACTTACCAAAAATTGGAGAAATCGGAGATGGTTGGGCAGTCCCGGAAAGGCCTACTTGATCCAGGACTCGAAATGGGCAAAATGGCCTCTGACCCACGAAATGTAGCTCACGGCCCATAGGAGATAGCCTCTGAGACCACTCTTTTCCCTCAAGAAAAGCAGAGAAAACGAGTCTAGTTCGCAAACCGAGACAAGGCTGAGAAGAGGTTCAAGTCGGAGGCGGGCGCAACTCTGAGACTTCTGAACGAGCACAACATGCAACATCACCGAGTGCTCAATCGGCGACGTCTGAGTCTTAAGGTCGGTCAAAAATGGGGTGTCTACACTTGGGGAGGGGATTGTAATTTCTAAAATGTGAGGAGTGTCAATGTAATTTACCTAGTGAGGGCAAAATTGGTATTTAAAAAAATTAAATTGCTGACATTAGCAAAATCTATTAGTTGACTTAACAGTCAACTAACTGAGGAAGCAATCTGTAATGAAACTTTAAACCTCAAGAAGAGGGATGTAATTTCCAAAAGGTGAGGAGAGGAATTGCAATAAACATAAATCTCTGAGGGTGTCAATGTAATTTACCCTTGAAATAAATATACTCTATAGAGTATAGACATCCATGTTGATGATAATGAACTATGAAAGTGATTCGAGCCGTGATAGAGTCACCTAAGATACTGTTATTTTCTTTTAGTTATTCCGTGTATAATGGACGTCCATGTATATTTTCTCTTACACTGTCTACAAACATTAATAGTACTTTGATTAATGGGTAAATTACATTGATACCCCCTAAGGTTTATGTTTATTACAGTCTCCCTTCACATTTTGAAAATTACATCCCCCTCCCTCAAGTTTAAAGTTTCATTACAGATTGCTCCTTCCAGCAATTTAATTTTTTTAAATACCAATTTTGCCCTCACCAGATAAATTACATTGAGACCCCTCACATTTTAAAAATTACAATCCCCTCTCCAAGGTTTAAAGTGGCATTACCAATTGCCCCCTCAGTTAGTATTAGTTCAAAAAAAAAATTCATTGAAAAAAAAAAATTCATTGGAAAAAAAATTATTTAAAAAAAAATAATTGAAAAAAAATTTTGGTAGTCAAATTTTTAAATTTCTATTTAAAATCAATGTAAACTTATTTTTTGAAGTTACGTTTTTTCCTCAAATTTACAAACTGAGACAACCATTTATAAACCAAAAAAATTATCAAACAAGTTTTTATGACAGTTTTTAAAATTTTTGTAAATATAAATTGAAAACTAAAAACGAAATGGTTGTCAAACAGTCCTCGGATAGTAAAAATGTCGTAAAATTAACAAATAATTAAATAAGTTACCAACGGAAGAAATGACTTATCAAAAGATTCTTAAGCTATGTATGGTTTGATTTTTAGAATTTTTTTAAAAAAATTAAAAATTAATTTGGTTAAGAAATAAAAAATAAAAAATAATTATCATTTTTATATAATTTTTATCTTTCAAGTGTAATAAACATAAACCTCAAGGGGTGTCAGTGTAATTTTTATCTTACATTAGTTTTTAAACAGAAATTTAAAAATTTGGCTAGCAAAATTTTATTTCAATTAATTTTGTTTCAAATAATTTTTTTCCAATTAATTTTTTTTTAATGATTTTTTTTTCAACTAATACTAACCGAAGGGGTAATTGGTAATACTACTTTAAACCTTGGGGAGGGGACTGTAATTTCTAAAATGTGAGGGGTGTCAATGTAATTTATCCAGTGAGGGAAAAATTGGTATTTAAAAAAATTAAATTGCTGGAGGGACAATCTGTAATGAAACTTTAAACCTCTGGAAGGGGGATATAATTTTCAAAATGTGAGGGGGAAAACTGTAATAAACATAAATCTCAGGGGGTGTCAATGAAATCTACCCTTGATTAATTATTGTCTTTCATTTGTTTCGATTGCTATATTTCTAAAAATCAATTTCTAATATCTGATTTGCTCTTGCTACAGTTCATCAATTTTTGACGCAGTTCATCAGTTTCTATAATGAAAGATATTCAATTTTTTGATTTCTTTAATAATATTTTTCATTAAAGTTTTAATTAATATGTCATTTCCTTTCTCACTCTAATCATTAGTTTTCTCCCAAATTTTAGTTTGTTACTTTCTGTTGTTTCATATTGTGCTGTATTTTTTGCTGGCGGTCATCAATTTCTAGGTTCTCGATATAATCAAAAGTATAAACCCTCTCACACAATTTTTTTTATTACATCTATTTCATTACTCATATAATTTTGATAAAAGTTAAATTTTTTGGTCTGTTACTTTTGTAGTTATGTTTCAAATAAAGCTCCATTTCTATTTACATAAAAGATAGAAGCAAAATAGGACTAATGAGCAGTAAACCATGATAAAAAAAAAAAAAAAAATAGTACAGCTCAAACTTTTTTCTTTCATTTGCTTTTTCCACTAGATTTTGAATGACTTATGGTACACTAGATTTCTTTTCCCCCTATAAGAAAATGTTGGCTTGGCCATTACATATTTTGGTGATTGTTGGGAGTATGTGTTGAAGATTTAAACCAAAAATAGTATTGCTCAAACTTTTTGCTTTCATTTGCTTTTTCCACTAAATGATTTTTCTTAATCTTTATTTATTTCTTTCTTTCTTATGGAGTTTACTAAAGGGTGTTGTAGTAGTATTTGTAACCTTTTTGTGAGTAGTTTTGGTGAATGTTAAAGTAATGGAATGAAATCGAATGGATTAGTATGACCTATGAGAAACCTAATAGAATGGCTTATTTGAATGACTCATGCACTGTACACTAGATTTCTTTTCCTCCCATAAGAAAGTGTTGGTTTGGCCATTGCATATTTTGGTGATTGTTGAGAGTATGTGTTGAAGATTTAAACCAAAAAGAAAATGTGCATAATGAGGATTGAAAAAATTGAAAGAAAAAAATAAAAATAAAAATAAAAAGGGAAGATAAACATAGATTAATCTCTTTTTGTTTTTGGTGAACACACAAACTAATCTTAGTAACAAAATAAATGTCTTTCTTAAAACAATATACGTTGGTAAATTTTGAGTTACTTTGGAAATAACGTTATGCTAAGTTTTGAAATCCCCTATTGTCCAAATAAAAATTTATGTCTAATTATCTCTTAAATTGGTTTTTTTGCTCATATATTTTCAGGATTTATAAATTTACATTTTATTTAAGAGAAAACTAAAGTTGCAAGTTCTTTTTTCCTCTCTATTTTTGTCTTCTCTTTTTTAACCTTTTGGAATATGTGGACAACAAAATCGTGGTGTAGAACTTTTGTTGTCCTATTGTTTTTCTTGCCTGGTTTAGTTAGTAAAGGAAAACATGTGTTTTCATTTTTTGTCAAGTACATAGCAAAGGTAGTAAAACTAGACAAGAAAACATATGAAGAAAGTGAGTTGGATTGTGTGTGATGGCAAGTGATGTCTGATAAATGATAGATGCTTTTGAGTAGTAAGAAAGTTTATTACATACTATGTGACGTTGATTTGAAAATACTGAACATTAGGTATTTTTTCTCTTAATTAGATTTTTTGCTTTAATCCATCGAACCTAGCTTTATTATTATTTTTCAATTTTTGTTTTTTTTTTTTAATTTCAAGTATCGATGCTAAAATGGCTATTGAATGACTTTCAAATCCTTTTATCTTTGGCCAATTTTTAGGGCAACAATTTTATTTTTAAAATTGTTTTAGTTAATGTAATTGATGACTTTTTACATTGATCATAACTCTTTGGTTTAGCCACATTCAACCATTATATGAATGCGATGATTTTTGTTGACAACTTATTTGGGTAAGTTGGATTAAAGAATGCATTTACTCGACTTAGGTTTGGATGTATACTATATATGCCTTTCAAGTTTAGAGTTTCACAAACTGTATGAGTGGCTGGAAGGAGAGTGCCTTTAGGCTCGAGTGAAAATATTGTTGAAATTATGCACCAATTATATAGATAAAATTATATAGGCACTGGTGAACCCAATTAATGTAATAAGGTAATTTCAATCTCAAAGTATTTTGATATTTATTTTTTCAACAAATGTACTAATCTATATTTTTTTGCTTCCACAAATTACCAGATTATTGTTCATGTTCCTTATTGGGGATACATACAAGTTGATACAAAGACTTTTTGAAAAATAATGAGGAGGAAGTTTGGATAAACACATGTTTAAAGATATGTTATTGACACATCTTTTGTAAAGTTTTTTTCCATTCTTTTGTAAAGAATACATATATTATCGGCTTAAGTGTATGGCAATATAATGTTTGTTTTGCTTATATGGTTATAATTTGATTGGCAACAGTAGTATTAGCTGGTGTGCATTGTAATTTAATTTTTGTTAGATTGCAAAGCACTCTCTGGTGTGCATTATTTGATATTTAATCTTCTTTTTTTTTTTATATTTGATTTGTTTGGAATTGCAAAGTATAGATTGATATGCATTGTTTAATATTTAATTTTCAATTTAATTTGTTAAGATTGTAGAGCATTTGCTAGTGTGCTTTATGTGGTGTTTAGCAATTTTTTTTCTTTTTATTATAGAATGTTAATGTGTATACAATAGTTTTGATTTTTGTATTTTGTTTAGTGTTTATAATTTTTTTTTTTTTTTTACTTGCTCTTATATTTTGATTTGCAATATTGGTAAACTTTATAAAACTTATATTTTTTTGAAAGCTATAAAACTTATATGTTTGTCTCTTAATTTGCATTAAGGTTAGAAAGAGCTGTTATTTTATTTGAGTTATGTACAGCTGTGATACAAGCAAAATTGTTATAAGTTTTTAAGAAGAATAATATTTTTTATATATTTTTTTAGTATCGTTATCAAAAAAAGACTGTACCTTTATTACAATTACATTTTAATTCCAACATTATTTATACCATATCTTTATACGCAGGCATACACTAATAATACTATAGAATTGAACTTACCGTTCGAGACTAATTAAAATTTTGGTCTTTTTAATTTTTTATAATGACAAGTCTATTTAGATTTTCAAAAAAATTATTATATTTAAATACTTTTATATTATAACTTTTTTAAGCAACTTCTTCAATTTCTCATTATTATTCTTAAGGTAAGATTTTATAAGTTAAAATACCTTTCTCCATTTACATTAAACAAAAAAATAGACAAAAATACTGACATGGGTGGGCCCATAAATGACATGTCCCGCCACTTAAAGCCCAATCCATGATTCTCAATATTCTTGAAGCCCAATGTCACACCAAGCACCAATGACATTTAAACACTTGGCGAGTAAAGAGTCAGCCACATCAGCAGACAAAGATCCTACAAAGTTATTGCACTACACATCAGCCATTAATGAGATTTCCTGCAGCATTTATTATGATAACCCTCCTCGTCGGAACGGAACGGCCTCACCATGAGCAAAACAAGCTAAAACATAGACCTTCGGCCAACGTGACAGGTCGGAAGGGACAAGGAAATGATTAGTAGAGGATATAAGTGGGTTTCAAAGACAAGGCAAAGGTTATGCTTCTCTATCACTAATCTATCTCCACATTCCATCTCTCTCTTTCTAACTTACTCATCGGAGGGTTTGCTGGAGGACTCCCCGTTCCCTGTTGAACTCTTATGCAGGTCTCCTCAAGGGTTTGGTATCTCGGGCATCAATTTGTGAAGCATGGATCAAATCGACCCATTTTGTCTAGGACATGTAGTACCATCAGTTGGCGCCGTTTGTGGGAATCATTTTCGCTCCGTGCGCCAGTTGTGCTCATTGTCGCCGGAGAGCCCTTCCCAATAACCCTTACCTGCCACCCACCAAGGTGAATGGTCACAACTAGATCTATGGCTTCTCACCAAAATGTTGCCGACCACCAAGCCGACCCTCTTAACCCAAACAACCCACCGCAGTATTTCATAGAACTCACCAACAGCATCAACCGCTTAGCCGAGCAAAACCAAGCCCTGATCAATGCTTTGCTTCAAAGAAACCTTCTCATCCCTCCTTCTCCACCTCAAGATATCCCACCAACCAAGAATGAGCTCCGAGCCATCCTATCCAACAGTCCCACCCATCCAACTTGGAAGGCTTGCGAACCCCTCCTCCAGATATGAACCCGCCACCTCGGGCTCCACATCCATCGGCCCAGGCACCTACCCCCGAGGGAGAGGCTAGTAGTGTCTAGCCTCCGCTGCATTCCGGTTGTGACAACGTTTCTCTCTGGGATGCAGAACTCCGAGCCATGAAACTCCAGCTTCAATGAGTCATGCAGAACATACAGAGTAAACCATCTACCACAGCCAACTCACCGTTCGTTGCCTCCATCAAGGACGAACCTTACCTCATAAGTTCAAAATGCCCTCGCTCGACTCTTTCAATGGCACAACGGACTCGGTCAACCATTTGGAAACTTACAGGACCCTCATGGTCCTCCATGCATTCCCTGACAAGATCATGTGTTTGTAACAACGCCCGCGAGGGACCTCGTTACAGTTCGGACTCGATTTTGTTGCGGTTCTCAATCTTGAACCAAGGAGTCTAAATCCGGCAAATCGTTTTGAAGGAAAACAGATTTTTTTGAAAGAAGTGCCAAACATGGTGCTTTGCGGATATGAGTCGCCACCTAAATATTTTAAAATGGGAAATTTAGGTAACCCTGACTCGGTGCCGAAAGGGCACGTGTCCGTCATCAACAAAGTTGGCTCAAGGAACTTGGGTGCGATTAGGGAAGGTCACATCATGAGCACCCTCTCGCTTGGGTCAAAGACCTCTACTTTCATGATATCTGTTTTTGAAAACTTTGTGCATTCTTATTCCGGTTTTTAGCCTAGATTACTATGTGATGCTCGCAGCAAACAAGTATAGACTGGGCCGTCTGAATTGGAACAAAACATTTCATGTTTGTTTGTTTGAAAATGGTGTGATGGTGCTACCCGGAGGCAGGCTAAGACGCGGATTTGCCACCCTCAGGTGGGCTTAAGAAAACAATGATTTTGCCACTATCTAGTGGGCTTAAAACAAACAGTCAATGCATTGTCCCAATTCAAATAACTCAACCTCCACCCACAGGCATTTAAGGCAGTTATATCACATAAGCATATAGCCTCATGGCAAGCATGCTATCATGGCAACACTCACACGCATGCAAGTATGCTAAAGCATAAAACCTCACCTAGTACTCCAAGCCAAAACAGAAAACTGATTAGAAATCATGCATGATCCTAAGTATACAGCAATGCCTAATGCAACACATGCAAAATGCAACTATAGCAGGCTCGGCTATTTTAAACATGGTATATGAAATGCTACAGTTAGCATGTATTCAATTTGAAATTGAAATACAAATGCAGTTTGTATGATGCGCCGAGCCCGGTGCATGCAAAACAGATGAATGATGCAAACATGCTGTCATGCTGTATGCTAATTGAAATATGCCCTATATCTAACCATCAAAGCCGGTAAATAAAAGGGAGAAAGACGTGGGGTTGGAAGACATACATCACACTCACACACCCTTATTACAACATTGCCCTCGCGCAGAGGGTCCGAATAAATAATAATACAGTCCGAAATAAAAGAATAATACAGTCTAATTAATTTACAAATTCACTAAGAAAGCTGTAAACTGGCGCGCAGGCCAGGGGCTGCCTTGCTATAATGAATAGTGTACGCTGGACTGCCTCGAGCAGAAATCCACTGGGATGCCCTAATTAGCCTCTATTTGCAGTATTTCTCGAAATGCGCGCCGGCCTCCGAAAAGTTGTTGGTCCCCAGTTTTGCTGTAACAGAGAGCAGGAAAAGGGCATAGCGATATATTTTCACAAATATATGCATGCCTCGATCCTCGTGCCACCAATCACGCATACCGATGCATGATGGCCGAGGAATCGGATTGCACAACTCGATATAGGATGAATGCGGATGAATGCTATAACAAAACCTAACTCCATCATGGATAATCCGGAGTGTCGGTAGCTTGGGAATTGAGACCCGTTCCGTCACTCGGAGTACGAAACGTGCCTCGTTTCCCGTGCCCGGGCTAACGCCTATCCCGAACACGACGCAATATGCATGGTATGCATGAAATGCAGCTAACATGTGATATAGCATGCACAATGCCATGAAAATGAGTAACCTTGAAATGCGTGCACGCGGGCACGCAAACCGAGGTAATGCATGAATGCAATCTAAGATACGACCTAGTATGCACAATTCGGATGAAAATGAGATGAAAATAAGATGCCTCGAAAAGCGTGCACACAGGCACGCAAATCGAGGCGATGATATGAAATGCAAGTCAGATAAAACCGAAGTGCCTCGAAATGCGCGCCCACAGGCACGTAAACCGAGGCGATGATGAAATGCAAATCGGATAAAACCGAAGTGCCTCGAAATGCGTGCACACAGGCACGCAAACCGAGGCGATGACAAAATGCAAATCGGATAAAACCGAAGTGCCTCGAAATGCGTGCACACAGGCACGCAAACCGAGGCGATGACAAAATGGAATGAAATGGCATACGGAATGCAAATTGGGCTTACGCCAACATGAGAGGACCTCACCGCAGCATAAATTGCCGTCGGATGAAAATGAAGCTGCCACTAAATGGGTGCGCGCGGACACGAAACCCGAGGAATGCATAAAAAAGCATATGGAATGCAGTGATGGGCTTACGCCAACATGAGAGAGCCTCGGCCGCATAAATTTGCCATAATGATAAAAAGAGATGCCTCGAAATGCGTGCACACGGGCACGCAAACCGAGGAAATGCACTAAGGCATGAAATGACATGGAAATGAGATGTAAAATGCAAATTGGGCTTACACTAACATGAGAGGGCCTCAGCCGCACTCACATGGGATGCCGATGAATGAAAACGGAGTGCCTCGAAGTGCGTGCCCAAACCGAGGTAATGCATTAAGGCATAAAATGACATGGGAAATGATATGCAAGCATGCAAACCAAATTTCAGCCATTAAATAAAGGGGAAAACAGCCCCGAAATGATACGAAATGACAATCAATGCATGAAATCATCCCGAAATGCAATTCTAAGTGCCCGAAATGGCCTACGGCTATGCTAAACATGCAAAATTGGAACATGACAGCAAAAGAAGTAGCAAGGCAGCCCCAAAAATAGCATCTTTCCAGTACAAAACATGGCCAAATTGTAAGCATAGATATGACAACAATAGCTTGCAAAAATACGGAAAAAGAGAGGATTTACAAAGCAAGTGATATCTACAATGCTCAAACCTAAAAACTCAGTTCTACAACATTAGAGAGGGACTAAAAATATGAATTTTTACAGAAGATGAGATCCCTAAATTCAGTGTGTAGATGTACTAAAGATAGCATGCAAAAATTTGGGACAAAAGAGGCTATAAAGAGAGGTACCACAAGAAATGACCAAATAGCTTAAGACCCTTAATAAAACTTGAAGAACAGACCAAAACAAGACATTTCCTAAGCCTGATGGAGGCTGAAATCCGAAGCCTGATGGAAGCGAAGATGGAAGCGAAGATGGCCTAAACAAACATGCAATTTTACGGAAAATAAGATGGATACAACATGAAGTACCAAAACCAAACATCAAATGGCTTAAGGCCCTTAACAAAACACAAAAAACAGACCAAAAAATGACACTTTACAAGCCTGATGGAGACCCAAAACAGAAGCATGGTAAGCTTAAAGAAGCATGTAACATGGGAGTAGAACAAGAATTCAAAGCAAGTGCATGATAGAGGATGAAAACCAGGTTGAGCCCTTCTTCAATGTTGAAGAGGGGCTCAAAATGAGCACAATATCAGTAGGTTTCATGCTCCAAATCAGATCACAAATAGGCTAATTAACTCATGCAATTTTACGGTAAAATTGAAGAATTTCAAAGGAAGTGCATGATAGAGCCACCAAACATGATGGAGCCCTTCTTAAATGTTGAAGAGGGGCTCAAAATAGGCCTACTAACAGTTTATGGTATGCTCGAAATCAGATCACTCAAAAGCCAAACAAAGCATGCAAAATAATGGCATAAAGAGTGATATTGAAACAAGTGCATCATAGAGGGCTCAAACAGGGTTGAGCCCTTAAACAAACACGTAGAATAGCTCAAAATAAGGCCGCTTTCAGTTAGGGCCGGAGCTCAAAACAGTGAGCAAGTGGGCTAAGAAATTGGTGCAAGAATGAGCTAGAAAAGAGGGAAAGTGAACTTACCCTTGAAGACCAATACTTTGACTACTTCTTGGACCAACTTTGATGACTTCAAGCTTCTAGAATCCCTCCCTTGCTGCTGGAAATGGAGTGGTGATGATAGAGCTTGAAGATGATGAAGAAAATGGGACCAAAACTTGAAGAAAAAGACTTTGGAGCTATGGAAAATGGAGAGAAAATGGTGTATCTCTCTCAAAAATCTCTAACAATTATTCAACCCTCAAATGATGAAGCAAAACCTCCCCTTTATAGAGCAAAAATGCACCAAAAATATCCAAAAAGCACCAAAATATCTAAAAAGTAGCAAAATATCTAAAAAGCAACAAAAATATCTAAAAAGCAACTCTCTAATCCTCCATACACTTGCCGAGACAATTCTTTGGCCTCCCACCCTCCAGTGATCTTCACGGTGCTAAAACAGAGGTACCGCCAAATTTGAACAAAAACTAATGCAAACGAAAAGCTGGGGACCAAAACCGCGGGGTCGAAAATGGGCTCTGAGCACGAAAAGTGGCGTTCGGCCACGAAGTGGGCATCTGTCACCCCAGTGTCTCTTGGAATGACAAAACAGAGGTTCCTGCCAAAAATCAGAGAAAACCAATGCAAAATGAATGCTCGGGGCCCAAACCGCGCGATTCGGGGTCCCGAAAACCGGCTGTAAGCACCGAAAGTGGTGTTCGGCCACGAAGTGGGCATCAGAGGCCCCAGTGTTCCTCAGAATGATAAAACAGAGGTGCATGCCAAAAACCGGAGAAATCGGAGATGGTTGGGCGGTCCCGAACCAAGGCACACGGCCTGACGGCTCCGAAAACCGGGAACCGGGCTCCGAAATGGGCAAAATGGCCTACGGCCACAAAAAGTAGCTCACGGCCACTGGGAGATAGTCTACGGGACCACTCCCTTCCCTCAGGAAAGAAAACAGAGAAAACCGAGTCTGGTTCACAAACCGAGACAAGGCACAAAAGAGAGTTCGGAAGTCCGGAGGCAAGGCGCACGGCCGCAACTCTGAGGCTTCCGAACGAGCACAGTATGCAACATCACCGAGCACTCAATCAGTGACGTCTGAGTCTTAAGACCGGTCAAAAATGGGGTGTCTACAGTGTTGGGCTTTCCCCGTAACACTTAAGAGGTCGGCTCGACTCTGGTTTAGTCAACTGCCAACAGACTCTGTCTCTACTTTCCAGCACCTAAGTGACTCATTTCTTAGCCATTTCATTGGTGCCCAACGCCAAGGCCCAAAGAACCCAACTCAACATCTATCTATCGAGCCAGGAAGTCAGCCTTGACTTCGTCACCCGCTTCAACACTGAAGTCCTGCAGGTAGCAGAAAATGACGACAAGGTCATTCTCACGGCTTTCATGGCCGGTCTACGATCATCTAATTTCCTTTTTTCTCTCTCCAAAAACCCCCCGACCTCCATGGCAATCCTACTTTCCAAAGCCCAAAAATACATGAACACCGAAGATTCCCTAGCCGTCCGACAAGATCCTACAGCCAAAAACCCAACCCCTAGAGAGAAGAGAAAGGACTCTGAAACCAGAAACACCCAGTACAATCACCAAACACCTCAGTATACCAACCAACCTGCCCGAGCCGACCGATCGACGCCCAGTCAACCGCCCGGCTAGTTCGAACGATACACACCCCTCAATTCCCCCATGAAACAAGTCCTGAATCAGATCCAACGAGATTATCCCCTAAAATGGCTCCAACCGTCACGGTCTCCTTCCAACTGGCGAGACCAGTCCAAATACTGCCGTTTTCATCAACACCACAGCCATAATACGGAGGAGTGTATTAATCTGAAGGACCAGGTCGAGGGCTTGATACGTCAGGGGCGCCTCAATCGGTTCACGGCAGCCCGCCCTCAGCAAAGGCAAAAGACTGAACCTACTAGAAACAACCACCGGCGCACCCCTCCTCGATAACTCACACAACCCAACCAAGGTCATGATAGGCCCCCACAGCAACCCCGGGCACAAGGCAACCCTGCCCCTCTGGTTGGACAGATCAAAGTTATTGCTGGCGGGCTTGCTTGTGGAGGACCATCCCGCTCGGCTCAACGGGCAGAACTCAAAAAAATAAGGCAGGGCTCAGATAAAGAAGTTGCCACATTAGACCGCCCTTTCAAACACCCCAAGCAGTGGATGGAGCCCATCACCTTTACGAAGGCCGACTGCACAGGCATCCATTACCCCCATGACGACCCCCTCGTCATCTCTGCCCTCATCTCCAATTACAAAGTCAGACGGGTTCTTGTCAACAACGGCAGCTCTTCAGACATCATCTTCCTAAACGCCTATCGCCAGTTCAAGGTCAGAGAAGAAAGTTTGTCCCCTCTCCAAACCCCACTGGTTGGCTTCACTGGAGACCGGGTGATCTCCATAGGCTCCATCGATCTTTCCATCACCATTGGAGAATACCCACGGCAAACCACAAAGTTGCTCACTTTTCTCGTCATCGACTGTCCCTCTGCTTACAACATTATCCTCGGCCGCACCGCCCTAAATGCTTTTCAAGCTGTCACATCCACTTTCCACCTAGCCGTAAAATTTCCTACCGACCTTGGGGTCGGCACTATGAGGGGAGAACAGACCGTAGCCAAAGAATGTTACGTCGCTTCACTTAAAGAGGTCAAGCTGAAGGAGGCTATGATCATTGAAGGACTCGACGTCAGAGACGAAGACGAGCTGGTCAGAGGGGAACCAGTGGAAGAACTTGCCGAGGTCCTCATCGACCCTACCAACCCCGACAAAAACTGCTAAGATCGGCAGCCAACTATTCTCCCAAGTCAAGGCCGACCTTACGGCCCTCCTAATTGAGCACAATGACGTGCTTACCTGGACCCACTCCGACATACCGGGTATTGATCCCTTCTTCATCATTCATCGTCTCAGCATTGAGCCCCATTTCGACCTTACGCGATAAGCGCATCTTTCACAACGCAATACTCTCATTGCTTCAAGTAGATAAGCTCCTTGAGGCAGCTTTATCCAAAGCGTAGACTACCCGGATGATGGTCACAAATGTGGTCCTCGTCCGTAAAAACAACGGTAAATGGCGACTCTGTGTCGATTACTTCGACCTCAACCGAGCTTGCCCCAAAGATAGTTATCCCCTTCCTCGCATAGATCTACTTATCGATGCCACGGCCGGACATCAAATGCTCAGCTTCATGGACGCTTTATCTGGCTACAATCAAATTCTGATGCACCTATCGAACCAGGAACACACCTCCTTCATAACTGACCGGGGGACTTACCACTATCGTATCATGCCATTCAGAATGAAAAACGCCGGAGCAACTTACCAACGGTTAGTCAATGCCATTTTTCATCACCAGATAGGTCAAAACATGGAAATGTACGTTGACGACATGCTTGTCAAAAGCAAACTATCCTCTGATCATTTGGCAGACTTGTGGGAGACCTTCGACACTCTGCGTAAGTATCAAATGAAGCTGAATCTGGAGAAATACGCCTTCAGCGTCGGATCTGGGAAATTCCTGGGTTTCATGGTCAGTCAATGAGGTATGGAGGCTAACCCCGAAAAGATCAAGGCTCTGATAGAGATGCGACATCAGGCGTCCCGAACGCCGGGGAGGTTAAGTCCGTTCCGTTCATATTGGGGTCACTGATTCGGACTCGATTTGTGTCGGTTCTAAATCAACCAAAGAGTCCAAATCCGCAAATCGTTTTGAAGAAAAGCAGATTTTGAAAAGTAGTGCCAAACATGGATCGCTTTGCGAGTCTGAGTCGCCACCTAAATATTTAAAATGGGAAATTTAGAAACCACGACATTTCGGTCTGAAGGCCACGTGTCCATCATCACCAAAGTGGTCTTGGCTCGAGCTTAGGTACGATCGGGAAGGTCATTTATGAGCACCCTTTCCGGTCCAAGACCGCCTCTACTAACCGTGATATCGATTTTGAAAACTTTATGCGTTCTTATTCCGATTATTAGCCTAGAATTACTATGTTATGACAAGAAACAAGTATAGACTAGATTGCCTAATTTGGAAATAAACATTGCATATCAGATCGTTTTGAAAGCAGTTTGAAATTCTACTCAAGTAAGCTAAAATACGGATTTCAACGAGTTATTCCAACTCAAGCAATCCAACCTCCACCCACAGGCATTCAAACAGTTTATCTCACATAAGCATTTAGCCGCATGGTAAGCATACTGTCATGGCAACATTCACACGCATGTGGTATGCTAAAGCGTAAAATACTTACATCGTACTCCGTGCCAAAACAATAAACTAGTTAGCAAACATGCATGACCTAGTTCATGTTAAATGGCTAATGCAACACAGGCGAAGATGCAATCTAGACAGGCTCGACTATCCTAGACATGGCATGTAGAATGCTACAAATAACACGTATTCAATTTGGAATTGAAATACAATGCAGTTTGTATGATGTGCCGAGCCCGATGCGTGTAAACAAATGCATGGATGCACGCATGCATTGCATAAGGTATGCTAAAATAAACGTGCCCTAATCTACCATCGTAAGGTGTAAATAAAAGGGAAGAAAGAAGTGGGGGTTGAAAGACATACCCACCACTCACACACACTTATTACAGATTCGCCCTCACTCGGAGGGACCAAAATAATAATACAGTCCAAAAATAAATGAATAAATATTACAAATTCTAATTCTTGAATAAATAAATGTGAAATAAAAAGGGCCTGACCCCTGCGCCTCGAGATCTTGTGAATGATGCATGCTCGATGTCCGCCCCGGAACCCGCACCATGCCTCTGTTCCTCTCGCTTTTCTTTGCCTCTCTGAAAAATGCGAGTCTGGGACACCTTCCACATACCAGAATATTACCACCGGTGAAGGGTTGGACCATCATGCAGGGTTTGGCCACCTACGCAATTGAGATTATCGGCACAAAAAGTGTGCGACCTTCGGCATGAAGAGTGCCGGCACTAAATTCTGCAGGAGAGCAGGTTTGACAAAGCAGACAATGACAGAGCATGGTATGGAATTTTGGGACAAATGTATGCACGGACACACTCCCTATCATGCAATGGACTCAAGGAGCATGGCCTCGACCGGGCCACCAATCACGCATTTCAATGCATGATGGCCCAAGAAGCCAAAGTGTGCAACTTCAATGTGGAATGAAATGCACATAAACAAACAAAGAGCTCAACCTCTATCATACTCAATTCAAGAGATAAAGCATGCATGTCAAATGCAACCTAAGCATGCAATCTAACATGCAATATGAACATGCAAGTATATAAACATGCTAGGCACACAACCTAAGCAACACATACAAAGTAAGCATGCTACAACACATGAGGGAATGGACTTAAACTAGATTAGGCAGCCTCAAACAAGCCTAAAACAGTGGCCATAAGATGAAAATGAGGTGCCTCGAAATGCGTGCACACTTGCACGCAAACCGAGGCAATGGCATAAAGGCATGAAATGGCATGGAAAACGATATGCAAACATGCTAATGGAATTTCAGCACTGAAATGTGGGGGAAAACAGTCCCGAATCATGGCCAAAGTACACCCGATGCACGGAATAGTCCCGAAACATGAATTTTAGCACCCGAAACGGCCTGTAGCTATGCCAAATATGCAAGATATGAACACGAAGTATGAAGACAGAAACTAGACAGTCCCAAAACAAGCATGTTCATAGTATAAAGCATGGAAAGACAGCAAGCACAACTGGGACTAACATGGCATGCAAAAAAATGGCTCCTCGAGGAGGCAATGAGGCAAGTGATAGATACAATGCTCAAACAGAAAAATGTCCTTCTACAACATTGAATAGGGACCAAAAATATGAACATTTACAGTAGATAACAAGTCCCAAAACAGTATGCACACATACTCAAAATGCAATGCAAGATTAAGGCCCACAAAGGGGTATAACATGAAGTACCAAAAGGATGCACCAAACAGCCAAACACCCTTCATGAGACATGTAGAGGGGGTCAAACTAAGACCTTTTTCAGTCCTGTCGAAGACCCAAAAACAGAAGCATGGTAGGCTAACAAAGCATGCAAAAATGGGGGCCAAAGAGGGGGTATAATGGTAAGTACTACATGGAGACCCCAACAGTGTTGAGCCCTTCTTCAATGTTGAAGAAGGGCTCAAAACAAGCTTTAACTTTGTAGTTTACATCGAAGCTCAAAAATACATGCAACTATGGTTTAGATATGAACCAAGAAAATGCTAGTTTGAGGAAATAGACACTTACCCTTGAAGATCAATGAACCAAAGGTTTTGATCCAAGAAAATGAACTCCTAGCCTCTGCAAATGACCTCCGATGTCTTTGGAAGTGGAGTGGTGGTGGTGGTGCTAGGTGGTGGTGAAGAAATAGCCCAAGATCAAAGGTGTTTGGAGGTGGAATGAGAGAGATATATTGAGAGATGGAGGGATGTATACGTATATATCAGATATACATATGTTTCTCTGGTTTTTTGTTCCAAAGTCTCCAACCCCAATCAAAGGAGGAGAGGGCCTCCTTATATAAGCAAAGTAAAGCCAAGACTTAGTGGCTAAGTCATTCAAAAAGGGTCAAGGGGGGCCAAGGCTTACTCTAGAAGTTTGGACAGCTGGTAAGGCTTCTTGAGGAAGCCAAGACAAGGGGTCAAGGCTTCCCCAAGAAGCCTTGAGCAAAGGGTGCAAAGAAGGAGGCCAAAGGTGGTTAAAGGGTGCAAAATGGGCACATGTATGCACGTGGGTCGAGTTCTGTGCATCCTTAACCGGTACAACTGGCATGCACCAAGCTTGGGGGGTGCAAAGGGTTCAAACCGGCCAGAAGATTCGATCATTGTCCAAAATAAAGTGCCGGTCGGCACTCTTTTCTGCCGGTCGGCTAAATAGAGTGCCGATGGATGATTCCTTGGTCAAAACATGGCCGGTGGGTATGCAAATCGAAGCCCCGGAAGTTATCTTTCCAATGGCGCAAACCTTGCATCAAAATTCCTCCTATGAAAAAAGTTATGCCCTTTTCCGTGAAGTCGCGCAGACTCGATCCAACCGGGATGATCCCCTACTTCAATCAATCATATCTCCTCCACCCGGACTTGACTTTGGGAGATTCTTGAGTACAAAGTGAAGCCCCGGAAGTCTTGTTTCCAATGGTTATGGCCTCATATCTTAACTCCAAGTATGCAATTGAATAAGCCGGATTCAGCGAGGGCCGCTCGACTTTCTTCTACCCGGATTCATGGCGAACTTCTTCTCCAACCTATTTTCTCCCCTCCTCTCCTCTTTTCTTCAACTCCAAACCCCTAAACAAAGTGTTTTGAAGGGTTTGCCTCTCTCCTTGCCGAAGGAATTGAATCTTTGGCCTGCACATCTCTCAACACCGAGCAAACCATCAGTAATGCCCAAGTCTTGAGGGCGGTCAAAAATGGGGTGTCTACAGTTACCCCTCTTTGACAGAACTCGAAAGTCATAACAATGACAGGAGTGAATGTCAAAGCCCAGATACGACCCATTTTTGACAAGGCCGAAGACTTGGACAAACAAACAAAATATAAATAGATAAATGGTTGTGCCCGCAGGCTGCCTATGTATCCCTTTGCAAGGAATCAAACCAGCGTAGTTTAGGGGCAAGATGCAAAATGATGCACAATGCAAGTGCATAACTTATGATCATGCAAAGGATGCTGTGATGAAGCGATTATGCAAAATAAATGCAACATTTTAAGCGAATGCTATGCAAGCAAGTAAACGTGAACCAACCTACATCTCATGCAGAAAGGATGTAAGAAAATTATGCAATTCTCACGGCGTCTTGCGCAGAGAAGGCTAAAAGTGACTACCGAGAGTATCCGGAGTCTCACACATAACATCTCTCCGCGTATCTCACACAGGAGGGGAAGAAGGTAAACCTTTCAGCGTATCATACGCAAGAGAAGAAAGGTAAACCTCTCAGCATATCACATGCAAGAGAGGAGAAGATCATCTCGGTATTACTGCAAGAGAGAAAATGTAGATTTCTCGTATCATCGCAAGAGAAGAAAAGATAGATTTCTCAACGTATCACCGCAAGAGAAGAAAGGTAGATTTCTCGGTATCATCACGCAAAGAGAAGAAAAGATAGATTTCTCGGTATTATCTGCAAGAGAAGAAAGGTAGATTTCTCAGCGTATCACACGCAAGAGAAGAAAAGATCATCTCTCAGCATATCACATGCAAGAGAGGAAAAGGTAGACCTCTCAGCATATCACATGCAAGAGAGGAAAGGTAACTTTCTCAGCGTATCACACGCAAGAGAAGAAATGTAGACCTCTTAGCATATCACATGCAAGAGAGGAAAAGTAACTTTCTCAGCGTATCACACGCAAGAGAAGAAAGGTAGACCTCTTAGCATATCACATGCAAGAGAGGAAAAGATCATCTCTCAGCGTATCACACGCAAGAGAGGAAAAGGTAGATTTCTCAGCGTATCGCACGCAAGAGAAGAAAGGTAGACCTCTCAGCACATCACATGCAAGAGAGGGAAAGATCATCTCTCAGCGTATCACACGCAAGAGAGGAAAAGGTAGATTTCTCAGCGTATCACACGCAAGAGAAGAAAGGTAGACCTCTCAGCATATCACATGCAAGAGAGGAAAAGATCAAACTGTAGACGTCCCCCGAACGCCCCGGGAGTTAGCTTTCCAATGGCGCAAACCTTGCATCAAAATTCCTCCTGTGCAACAACTTATGCCCTTTTAAGTGAAGTCGTGAGACTCGATCCAACCGGTATGATCCCCTACTTCAATCAATCATACCTCCTCCACCCGGACTTGGCGTTGGGAGATTCTTCAGTACGAAGTGAAGCCTCGGAAGGCTCGTTTCCAATGGTTATGGCCTCATAGCTTAACTCCAAGTATGCAATTGAATAAGCCGGATTCAGCGAGGGCCGCTCGACTTTCTTCTACAGGATTCATGGCGAACTTCTTCTCCAACCTATTTTCTCCCCTCCTCCTCTTTTCTTCAACTCCAAACCCCTAAACAAAGTGTTTTGAAGGGTTTGCCTCTCTCTTGCGAAGGAATTGAATCTTTAGCTGCACATCTCTCAACACCGAGCAAACCATCATTAATGCCCAAGTCTTGAGGCGGTCAAAAATGGGCGTCTGATTTGCCCTCTTTGTGAACTTCGAAAGTCATAACAATGGCGGAGTGAATGTCAAAGCCAGATCGACCCATTTTTGACAAGGCCGAAGACTTGGACAAACAAACAAAATATAAATAGATAAATGGTTGTGCCCGCAGGCTGCCTACGTATCCCTTTGCAAGGAATCAAACCAGCGTAGTTTAGGGGCAAGATGCAAAATGATGCACAATGCAAGTGCATAACTTATGATCATGCAAAGGATGCTGTGATGAAGCGATTATGCAAAATAAATGCAACATTTTAAGCGAATGCTATGCAAGCAAGTAAACGTGAACCAACCTACATCTCATGCAGAAAGGATGTAAGAAAATTATGCAATTCTCACGGCGTCTTGCGCGGAGAAGGCTAAAAGTGACTACCGAGAGTATCCGGAGTCTCACACATAACATCTCTTCGCGTATCACACACATGAGGGGAAGAAGGTAAACCTTTCAGCGTATCATACGCAAAAGAAGAAAGGTAAACCTCTCAGCATATCACATGCAAGAGAGGAGAAGATCATCTCCCAGCGTATCACACGCAAGAGAGGAAAAGGTAGATTTCTCGGCGTATCATACGCAAGAGAAGGAAAGATAGATTTCTCGGTATCACCGCAAGAGAGAAGAAAGGTAGATTTCTCGGTATCTGCATAAGAGAAGAAAGATAGATTTCTCGGTATCACACGCAAGAGAAGAAGGTAGATTTCTCAGTATCACGCAAGAGAAGAAAAGATCATCTCTCGATATCACATGCAAGAGAGAAAGGTGAACCTCTCGATATCACATGCAAGAGAGGAAAGGTAACTTTCTCGGTATCACCGCAAGAGAAGAAATGTAGACCTCTTAGCATATCACATGCAAGAGAGGAAAAGTAACTTTCTCGTATCACACGTAAGAGAAGAAAGGTAGACCTCTTAGCATATCCCATGCAAGAGAGGAAAAAGATCATCTCTCGGTATCACACGCAAGAGAGGAAAAGGTAGATTTCTCGGTATCATGCGCAAGAGAAGAAAGGTAGACCTCTCGACATCACATGCAAGAGAGGAAAGATCATCTCTCGGTATCACGCATAAGAGAGGAAAGGTAGATTTCTCAGCGTATCACACGCAAGAGAAGAAAGGTAGACCTCTCAGCATATCACATGCAAGAGAGGAAAAGATCAACTATGTAAGTAAAAAGGAGCATAACCATGCAGGTAGATGTGCACAACAATGCAAGTGAAAAGGGTGCATATCAATGCAGGTAGAGTGTGCATAACAATGCAAGTGAAAAAGGTGCATAACAATGCGACGAATGAGCATAGCAATGCTAGATAGATGTGCATAACAATGCAACGAGTGAGCGTAACAATGCCAGTGGATGTGCATGACAATGCAAGTGAATAACAATGCAGGTAGAGTGTGCATAACAATGCAGGTAAAAAAAAAAGGTGCATAACAATGCGAGATAGATGTGCATAACAATGCAACGAGTGAGCATAACAATGCCAGTGGATGTGCATGACAATGCAAGTGAGAAAAGTGCATAACAATGCAGGTAGAGTGTGCATAACAATGCAGGTGAAAAAGGTACATAACAATGCGAGATAGATGTGCATATCAATGCAACGAATGAGCATAACAATGCTAGATAGATGTGCATAACAATGCAAGTGAAAAAGGTGCATAACAATGCAGTTGGAACGTGCATCACAATGCATATTTGAAACAAAATGCCGAATAAGGGATTGCAAGCCTTAAGGAGACCAAACTCCAAACGCAACCTCCGATTTACCTCTTGGAGGGGTCACGATTCATCTCAAGAACGGGCACACCCTGTTCATATTAGAGAGATAATATCTGTTCTTTGCTTTAATTGTCATTGACTTGAAGCGGGCTTACACTTGGAATAGAGGCACGCTCATTCTTGAATCTTGACAAGGTTTGAAGAGGTACATCAGGAATACAATCTCGAGAATCCTTTGAAGGTGAAACACTCTCGGATGCTTTGATTTTCCCTCTTTTCTTTTGCTTTGCGATCTGGAACCCACATGGCCGGATAGGTCCCGTTTCTTGTTCACACTTGTCGGGGTGAACCCTCTGACTTCGAAAGAACAAATCATTTTACACAAATGTGGAGAATGTACGGCACTCTGAGCACAAGATGATTTGATTTCTTTTTTTGAAATTAAGAAATGAGTTCTTAGCGGGTATTAAGCCTCTGTTGAACAATGAAAAAGACTCAACAACGGAAAACGATAGGTAAACAACCTAAACACATCGAGACACGCTCGGAACGACTCAAAGCAAGAATCGAGGCAAACAAAATGCAACGAAAGACTCAAATGCGCACAGAGAGCCTGTTTCAACGGGTATTATTTCCCACCCTTTCTCATTTGTGATTCTCACATCACTCGGCCCTCAAGCTCTGTTTCTCACGAAAAAGCCCTTTTCTCACTTTTTCTCTCAACGCACATCTCTCTATTCTTCAATCTCTCATTTTCAATCCCTCCCCTGGGTGGTTGATGGATAAATAGAAAGTTGCGGGGTCTTGCCCCTAGCATTCCGCCAGACTCTTTTTCTTCTGCGCTGTGATGAACTTTCCCGAGAGGGGTTGCGATCTTGGTGGATGTGCAGATCTCTGGTGACATCGGTTGATGATGCCTATTTGAGTTTGGGCGTGGTTAGATCTGTCGAGATGAGGAAGTGGAACATCTCGCCCCATTCAATTTATGCTTCGCACATGGCTTGATACCTCATTGCTTGGAGGGGGAGAGCTTCGGCCCTTTGTTATTGACTTTAGTTGTGCCCTCTTTTGGCGGTGGAGTGCCCTTCTTGGCAAGTATGTTGATGATGGGGAAAAAACAGAACACTGACTCAATTGTGCCCCTAGTTCATCATTTTGACCACTTTTTGGTTTTAAAACAATTTTGACCAACATGAAAGTTAGATTAACATGCTTATTCAACTTTTGATTTAAAATCATGCAAGTCGGGCTATGAGCCTTTGAAAATTTTCCTTTTTTGTGTCCAAGAAAATGGTCGATTTTGGAAAAAGATGGAATAATTTTGAGAGAATTAGTCAACCTCGGTAAAAATTCTCAAAAACTATTTTTGCAAGCGGTCAATGCTCAACAAGCACGGAACCTACTCTTGAGATCGCAACCTCGGATCCATAAGCAATGGAAAATTGCCCATTATGCGAAGGACCTTGCATGGCAGCGGAAAGTTGCCCTTGTTTGAAATGACACATGATGCATTGAATGGCAGCGGAAAGTTACCCTTGTCTAAATGACACCGCGTATTGTGATCGATCCTCGAGCGATGATTACACGAACTCTCGGATCTGAGAAGGCAAAATGATCAAAACCATTTCATGGACACAATTGAATTTGAAGTGTTTCTGGTGGACTTGAATGAAGTTGCCTCGTATCCCAAAGATGGGAATCAAGCCTTCGTAGTTGGGGTTAAGGTACACTCGGGTATTTAACCTCTCCTTTTATGCTCTAACTTTTGCCAAGGCGCTGTTGCGAGTTTTCGACCTTGCGAGCTTTGTTCTTCCTTCTTTTCTTTCTTTTCATTTTCTCTTTTTTTTTTTCTTTTAGGCTCTAACTTTTACCAAGGCGCCCGATGCGGGTTTACGACCTTGCGAGCTTGGTTTTCATTTCTATTCTTTTTCTTCTTCCTTTGTTCTTCTTGTTTTTCTGTATTTTTTCTTTCCTTTTGTATGTATTTTTTGCTTGCTCTAACTTTTGCTGGAGCCCTTAGAGTTTTGGCCTGAGCCTCTTAAAGGGTAAAAGTGTAGCAAGTCCATATAAATGGTTTTAGGGTTTTCATGCCATCCGTATCCGGAGAGTGGTGTTGATTATGAAGAACTCATCTTGACTCTTGAACATCTGACATCTTTGCCCCTAGTTTGAGGGGGGGGCTTCTGATCTAGCTTCCCAAGCCTCTCTTCTGATGAGGTCTAACCTTCTTGATCTGACTTTGGTGCCTCTTGTTCGAGGGCTACTTCAAATCTGGCCACACAGGCCTCACATCATGATTGTCCTTTGAACATTCTGAATCCAAGTTCAAGGTTTGAAAGCAAAGTGGTTGAGTCTCGGTAAGGCGATCTAAAGCTACAATCTCAAGGCGATTCCACATGTCTTTGCGGACCGCGCAAAACATTTTTGAAAGTTTTTAAGCGACAAATCGCTTCATGTTGAAAACGATCTGAGAACCAATCTGGATCAAAGCTAGGGTCCTTCCCAGTACTCACACTAACAAGCATGATTTCATTCATTAAGGGCTTAGCATGCCTCACTTTCTCTCAGTTTGATCAAAGTTTTGCAAATCCCGAGGAATTCCTCCCTCTTTGTTTTCACCGCAGTGTTCAAAAAGTTTTTTAAAACTCAGGTCATTACAACGATTTCAAGGCATAGAAAGGACAGAGTTCTTAGTCAAATACTGTCATCTCATTTAGAGACTCTGGCACAACTGGCACATAGCAGAAGCAAGCACGAAGAGTGTGAAAATCACTGTTGTTTCATTCAAAATCTGTTGGCACAACTAGCTCCCTGGCAGAAACAGACTCAAAACAAAATGAAAAGACAGACGCAAAGCAAGCGAGTGATGTCAGAGGTAACACCCCCGAAATCACCCGACTCTGACAAAACAAGACTGACTCGATATAACAAGACAAATCCAACTGACTCAGTATGAAGAGACTGACACAATACAAAACGACCAGACTGACCCAATACCCAAGTCTGAAAGTACAAAAACTAGCGTTCGCAAATGCTCAAAACAGTGCATGCCACCCACCATATCTGGAGTAAACTGAGCGCTGCCCGCAGGTAGTTCATCTCTGATCACATCACATTATCCCCCCACAAGTTCACTGATCAAGTGCCGATAGACTTTGCGGGACCCGGTGCGGGGATGACTCTGTTGTCGATCAGATCTTGTATTTCGTGGCGAAGACGAAAGCACATGTCAGTGTCATGGCCGGCATTCGATGGAAGGCACAATAGTCGGTGGGTTGTGTGAGAGAGGAGGTTCTTTGGTAGTGGGCTGCGGCTCCGGGGCTTGGATGCCCTTTCTTGATCAAACCCCCTAAAGCTTTGGATAGGGGCATGTATAGTGAAGCAAACACCCTTTGGCCCTGAGGTGGGTTTTTGGCTATTTGTGAGCTAGCTCCGGACACACTAGTGAATGAGGTGGCGGTTTTTTGTGTGGTGGTGGTAACCATGCCCACGTCTGAAGCTCGGGCATTTTCATCACTGCTACCTGTATTTACATTGCGGTTGAAGGTCCTCTAGGTTGCTCCCTATCAACATCAATCAAGCCTGTTTCATAGCATCCTCAATTTGTACCCCATCTCATACCGTCGAGAAAAGGTAGGGAAGGGAGCACGATCATTTCTGCATTAGCTTAAATTTGGAGGTTCGCATAACCATCCGTATTTGATCCTTATCCGTTGGCCTAATGGTCATCATTGAGGCCTTGGCCCTCAACGGGTTACAAAGTCGAAGAAGCCCTCTTTCGGCTCTTGCTGGTTGTCTCAAGATCACGAGTTGTGATCTCGTCTGGTATTGTATGAATATTGTGCGGCGAAAGCCTCGGACATCTCCTCAACCGTTTCTTTGAGTCCTCTAATTTGGCGTACCAAATGGCGCGATACCCGGCAGTCTGCTAAGAGGAGAGCACGTAATCTTGTCAAGCCCATCGGGCGTAGAACATCTGAAAACAAACTCAGGTGGACCATGGGATCTCCTGACCCGTCAAAACGGTCGATGTGAGGCATCTTGAACCTGTCTGGCAATATCACAGCTGTGTCCGTGTATCCATCTTCAATGTCAGGGATGGTCTTGATTCCCTGGGATTTCTTGAACAGCTTTTCAAGCTTGTTCAACTTCAGTGCTGTGGGATCCGTCTCAAACTCAAAGGGAGAGTCTAGTAGGTTGGTGGGTGTTTTTGATAACTGGGGTAAAATTGGGGGCGGTGCCGGCCCTACCGGAATGTCTGTACCTTCCTGGACATTTGGCGTCTCCCAGTCTTTGGAGCTCCTCTTGGGGAAGAACTTGTTGTGAAGCCAGCCCGCTTCTTTATTCTTGACTGATGATGAGCTCGACTCTTGAGCCATGATTGCGACTTCTTGGAGAATTAAGCTTGGCGGACAGCGTCTTCTTTGCATGAGTTTCATAGTTTCTGCATCGGCATCATTGCCTCCATCCCTGACGTATTCTGTTGATCCATCTGACTGACAGGTATATCTATCTCTGTGATAAAAAAACTGAGGCCTCGGCTTTGTTGTTCCTTGGTGGGGTGGATAAGGGTTCTTGATCTGTAAGCTATTTGAGCCGGTGATCCGTGCCTGACTGGCCCTTTTTACTCTGCCTTTGGCAAACTGAATCTCTGAATCTCTGACCCGACAAAGTCTATCAACACGAGTCCAATCTACCCGGGGGATAGTGGAGCCTTCTGAAGCTATGGTTCCAAGACTACCCCTAGCAAAAGGGAAAACAGACAGCATCTCAGTTCAACTTCACTGGAACTAATACGAGCAAAATTTGAGCAGTATTCTATTCTTGATCCTTGTTTCCGAAACCACTTGCCAAATCTGAATCGATACATGAGATATAACTATTTCTTAAAAACGTCTTGGTGCGCATGCAGGATACGGACTTCATGGCGGTATATGCATTCCTGTGAGATACACTTTAAAAGCACATAACAGTAAAAGAGCCAATACACCCTATGTTGGGGTAAGGTTTCCCTGTCCTATTTTGTCGAGGAGCTAGGGTTTCACTACGCTGGCGGTTTCAAACAACCTAACATCGGGTAAGCAACTTTGTCCTAGTTTGGAATGGTCACTATGGATTCGAATATACACTAGGTCGAATGGTCAAAGAGGGTGCCGATAAAGGGGTTTGTGTTCTATCTTGGCGAGCATAACCGGTCGACCTTATGGACATGCCTTGACAAGACAAGCCTCGGCAAAAGCTCGAGAATAGCGAGATGGCCAACACGGTGTCCTAAGCGCCAATGCACATGCAATGCAAAAGAAACACATAAGAGTAGTCAAAACAGGATATCACGAGTTCGAGTCAAGATCTCTAAGTCCCCAGTGAGTCGCTAAAGCTGTAGGCGTCCCCGAGCATGGGAGTTAGCTTTTCAATGGCGCAAACCTTGCATCAAAATTCCTCTGTGCAAAAAGTTATGCCCTTTTCCGTGAAGTCGCTTGAGACTCGATCCAGGATGATCCCCTACTTCAATCAATCATATCTCCTCCACCCGGACTTGGCTTTGGGAGATTCTTGAGTACAAAGTGAAGCTCCGGAAGTCTTGTTTCCAATGGTTATGGCCTCATAGCTTAACTCCAAGTATGCAATTGAATAAGCCGGATTCAGAGGGCTCGACTTCTTCTACGGATTCATGGCGAACTTCTTCTCCAACCTATTTTCTCCCTCCTCTCCTCTTTTCTTCAACTCCAAACCCCTAAACAAAGTGTTTTGAAGGGTTTGCCTCTCTCCTTGCCGAAGGAATTGAATCTTTGGCCTGCACATCTCTCAACACCGAGCAAACCATCAGTAATGCCCAAGTCTTGAGGGCGGTCAAAAATGGGGTGTCTACAGTCACCCAAAACAGTTAGAGAGGTTCAAAGACTTACGGGCAAAGTCGCCGCCCTCAACCATTTTATTTCCCACGCAACAGACAAGTGTCTTCCCTTTTTCAAAGTCCTTCGGCAGGCTTTTGAATGGACGGTAGAATCCGAAGAAGCCTTTCAGCAATTGAAGCAGTGCATAGCCAACCCCCCCTACTTTCTTAGGCGATCACAGGTGAGCCCTTTTTTCTATACTTAGCCGTATCGAACACCGCAATCAGTGCAACCCTCATCAAGAAAGATGGCTCTGTCCAGCGATTGGTTTACTACATTAGTCGGGCTCTTAGGGGAGCAGAACAGAACTACCCACTGCTTGAAAAAATGGCCCTAGCCTTGGTCATAGCCTCAAGACGACTCCGACCTTACTTCTAAGCCCACCCCATTGTCGTCCTCACTGACCAACCTTTGAAGAAGATAATGCAACAACCAGAGTTGTCCGGCCGACTTATGCAATGGTCAGTCGAGCTCAGCCAATTTGACATCTCCTACCGACCTCGAACAGCGATCAAAGGGCAGGCTGTCGCCGATTTTATCCTAGAATTCACTAATCTCACTCCAACCACAGCCCCTTCGCCCACGCAATTCAACACTGAGGTCGAAGACCCCCACTCTTAAACCCTCAATGTCGATGGATCATCCCACAAAGAAGGCAGTGGGACTAGTCTCATCCTCACCGCTCCCAAGGGTGGTTATTTCAAGTGTGCTCTTTGTTTCTTGTTCGACACAAGCAATAATGAGACTGAATATGAGGCATTGATAGTAAGTCTCCGCCTAGCCAAAGACATTGGCTTAAGCCATATCCAGGTGTTCAGCGATTCCCAGCTCATCGTCGGACAAATTACGGGGGAATTCGAGGCCAAAGAAGATACCATGCGGGCTTACAAAGATATCGCACTCCCCCTTGTTCGCCTCTTCAACACTTTCCACATCAAGCACATTCCTCGGACGGCAACTCCAAGGCAGATGAAATGGCTCAATTAGCTTCTGCCGACTAGTCAGACCTCAGTCATGGCGTCCGCCTTGAATACCTGGCCTATCCTGCCATTTTCCCAAACCAGCAGCAAGTCCACTTCCTCCAAAATGAACCTATTCCATGGACGGCAAACATCCTTCTATTTTTGACAAATGGGGAATTGCTAGACGACAAGCAAAGAGCCGCCAAAGTCGAGGTCGTCGTTCAACTACATTCTTATCAGCGGCCTCTTGTACAAACGCGGCTTTTTGCGCCCATACCTGAGATGCCTCAATCCTGCTCAAGCGACCTACGTGATGAGGGAAGTCCACGAAGGTGTGATGAGGGAAGTCCACCGAAGGTGTATGTGGTAATCATTCGGGTGCCAAGTCACTAGCCCATAAAATACTTCGCACCGGTTACTTCTGGCATACTTTCAACCAAGATGCCACTGAATTCGTGCTTAAGTGTGATAAGTGCCAACGCTTCACTAACATCCCTTATGCTTCTCTTACAGAACTGATCACACTCTGCAGTCCCTACCCATTTTCCAAATAGGGGATCGACCTAGTTGACCTATTGCCCACCGGTCGAGGCCAAACCAAGTTTGCAATCGTTGTCATTGATTACTTTACTAAATAGGTGGAGGCGGAACCCCTCGCCTCAATTACTGAGCGGAACACAACCAAATTCATCTGGCAATCGATCGTATACCGATTTAGCATCCCTCAAGCCATCGTCTCCGACAACGGCAAGCAATTCGACAATGCCAAGTTCAAGAAATTCTGCGCAGAACTCCAAATCCAACCATGTTTCTTTTCTCCAGGTCATCCCCAAGCTAATGGCCAAGTTGAGGTTACCAATCGTTCTCTTCTGAAGATCATCAAAACTAAGTTGGAAGCCCCTAAGGGACTTTGGGCAGAGGAATTACCAAACGTGCTCTGGGCCTACTACACTACAGCCCGAACTCCCCAGGGAAGACCCTTTAAGCAATATACGGTTGAATTTGTCATCCTGAGAAATCGCTGCCCACCACAAGGGTTTTGCAGGAGTCTAGAACTAGAAGAATTGCGTCTGGTGACTTAGATCTAATCGAAGAGCTCAAGAGTCCTCGATGTTAGGCGAGCCTCATATCAGCAGAAAATCTTGAATACATTACAACCGCAAAGTTCGACTGAGGGAATTCGATGTGGGGGACCTAGTTTTGCGCGAAGCCACTCTTGCCACCAAAAATTCGGTCGAGGGCAAGCTTGCAGCCAAGTGGAAAGGACCTTACGTCATTAAGGCCAGGCCTCGACCGAGCACTTACTGACTTCAGGACATGGAAGATCGAGACCTCCTACATCCATGGAACGCCGAGCACTTAAAGCTTGTTATTTTCAGTAAAATGCCATGTTCCATTTCTGTATTAATCAATTGCTGTATGTTCTTTTTTGACAATCTACACACGTGTTTGTTTTTGTACTTTTCACATATGGTGTAAATTTGTGATTAATGGGCTACGCCTTAAATGACAATGATCTCATATCTCAGTTATCTGCGTGGTATTTCAATAACACCTTGATAAATTAAGTTACTTAAAGCATTAGCCAGACTAAGCACAAAGGGCTCAGCCAGACTGAGTTACTCAAAGTCTCAGCCCGACTAAGCACGAAGGGCTCAGCCAGACTGAGTTACTCAAAGCCTCAACTCGACTGAGCACGAAGGGCTTAACCACACTGAGTTACTTAAAGCCTCAGCTAGACTGAGCACGAAAGGCTCAGCCAGACTAAGTTACTTAAAGCCTCAGCCAGACTGAGCACGAAGGGCTCAACCAGACTGAGTTACCCAAGGCCTCAACCAAACTGAAGGGCTCAGCCAGATTGAGTTACTTATAGGCCCAACACTGAACACGAACGAAGAGTTCGGCCGGACCGTTTTCGTAATTTCATGATTACAGCATAGTGGCCATACTTAATTAAAAATCCAGATCCATACTTTTACATCTCTTAACATTCTTTACACTTTTAACTTTTCATTTTTAATTCAGTTACAATCCACACGCCTAGTCGCCCAAACCAATCTTTCATTTCTCAACACTTTTACACCATGATTTAAAGTTTCATACTTAGAGACTTTTACACTTCAATGTTTTCATTATTAACATTCTTTGCATCATGGTTTTCTCCCAAGTTAGACTGGCTTCCCACTTCTCAACTTTTACTACGATTTATGCACAAGTCTTATTCTCATGCCCATTCTCATTATTTTCAAATCTACAAGAAATAAATACAACAGTACGAAAAGCACAACTCTTTATTTTATTTGCAAACTTACACATAATTCACTCTGAAATTACACACAAAAAAACAACAACAAAAATTTTATTTACAAACAACAACCATAAAAAACACAAAATTTTACATCAATCACTCATCCTCGCTAGAGGCCAAGTCCTCCACCTCGAATCCCTCATCCGAAGTGCGGACAACGTCGTCTTCATTAATTTTCATTTGGCTAAAGTCTAAATGCAGGGAACGGCTCTTCTACTTTGCATTTGAAAGTCTTCCGGTATTGTCCCAAAACTCGGCCATTTCATGCTTGTAGAAGTCAGGCATTTGGAAGCTGGATCACTTTCTCTTCACTCCTATTTCCAACTGCCGTTCCCGACGGCTTGACCCTCTCATCCCCCTCCTCACGCTCACGGTATCTGCGGCATCGATGGCTATCTAAAAGTCGGCAGACTCCTTGAATTGTTCCGCCGCCTTGCAGTCGGAATCTGCGTGCCCTTTCGGCCGCCTTGATCTAGCCTACTTCGTCCCGGCGCTTTCTCCAACTCAGCGATCTTCTAATCTGCTTCTTCTTTTTCCTTGATCGACTTAGCGCGTAGATCTTCATTACAGACCACGGCCTCATCTCACCTTTCGTTGGCGACGGTGCAGGCTTTCTGGGCTTCCTCAAGCTTCTTCTGCTCGCCAACCAACTAGAACTCGAGCGATACCACCTTGCGGCGTTCCGTCTCCAGCTCTAACTTGATCACAAGCAGCTCAGCATTAGCACGGTCTGCTGAATAGCCCTGCACCATCGCTAACACTTCCAGTTTCTTGGCTTTCTGGGCATACTCCAGCCTACACGCACTCCGCGCGATTTTCCTCCAGCCCCCTGTCTCTATCCTCAAACTTTCCAGCTGGGCTTTCATCTCCTCCAGCTTTGTCTTCAGTGGCTCTACTTCGCCTTTTGTGCGCCCCGCTTTGCTCAGCAAGGCTCCTGCTAAGGTCGTCGCTTCCATCTGGGCCGAGCAAAGCCCCTTAGTGATTAAACCGTAAACTTGCCATCGAGCGTCTGTAGCGTCCTCTACTACTCCCAAGCCGTCTGCAGCAATCCTAGCTTCACCTCCTTCTTCTACCAGTCGCCCAGACACGGCTCGCACGTGGTAGATGACAGTTTTCAACCTGGCTTCATCTCCTTCTCCTTAAGGCACAAGAGTCCCCTTGGCGGTTGCTCTGCCCCCTACTCAGACCCCAGCCGCCCCACTTTCCACTTGTGTTCCATAGCCCATGGCACTCTCCAACCCCACCTCGGGGGTTACCTCTATCATTCCTTCATCCTCTTAAACGCTGGCTCCTCCTTCTTTTTCCCTACCCTCTTCTTCTTCCTCTTCTTCAACACAGCTTCCACCTTCTTATTGCCTCTTTCTTTCAATGGATCTACTGGGGGCGGTAGTGACTCAAAACCGCCCAAGTCCTTTTCCCCCAGCGGCTTAGGGAGTGGTCGGATTCGTTCCCTCATGATCGGTTTCGGTGGACGATCTAACTGTGACTCTTTGTATTTATCAGCCTTGGCAAAGGTCGTCCTATCCTCCGCCTCATGCACCCTTCTCATCGCCTCCAATTCTGCTGGCGCGAGGTCCCTACCGGTCGGTTGTGGTCCCAGCCCCGAGGCAAATAAGGCTGAGGGTTGAACGAGGTCGTCCCACTTAACGCCTTCCTTCTCCCTCCACGACTTCACCTTTTTCACCCTCTCCTCTGCCTTTGCCTCTAACCTTGGCTCCACCAACTTGGTCAGAACTCTCCACACTGTGTGCGCTCCCACTCCCGCATTTGCTGACACATAAAACCACTGTGGCCTCCACCCCTTCACTGACGATGGCAACCCCGCCACCAGACCCTTACCCACCGCCACCTGTAAAGTCACTCAAGTTTCTTGCTAGCCCGAAGCCTTATAGCAAGCAAAAAACTCATCCACCGTCATTGCAGCTCCCTCGTTTGCCCGCAGCCACGCACTTGCGCAGGCCAATAAAATTTTCCACGCGTTGGGCATCAGTTGTCCCGAAGCCACCTCCAACCGATTTAGCACGTCCACTACTATGCGGAGGAGCGGCAACCTCAACCCCCTCCCTCTAATGCCTCTTTGTAGAGAGCAAACTCCCCCGGTCGAGCATCGGATGGCCTCTCCTTTGACGTCGGCAATTTTAACTCTATCTCCGCGGGTATCTAATACTTCCTACGCACCTCCTCTAACTCATCCGCTGTAAATGTAGATCTATCTGCCTTCGTGTGCCAGTGATCCTGCTCCACTTGGCTAATTGACCTAGCAGCCGTGATCATCGTAGTCGGGCGAGCCCGTGCCCTTGGTGCGACTCCCCTCTCCTCCCTCCGCTCCGTCCAGTACTGTTCCGCCAGTTCTACCGCATCATCGTCTCCTAACGAATCCAACCTTGCGGCTGGCATTTCTTCTTGGGCCATTTCTCCTACGTGTCTACAAATTACTTCAGACGCGGGTACAAGAAAGTCCACAAAGTGTTGCAAAGGTGTATCACTGGAAACAAATGAGCTTACTTCTGGGACGTGTTGGTTTCTCGCAAAGAGGTAGGTAAAGCGAACAATCCCAAAAGCCCATGGCTTGCCTATATTCTAAGGGTCAAGATTCAATTCTGCCAGTTTGAAAAAATTTTGAAAAACTCCCACCCCTGCCTTTTCACTACCCTATATCACCATGTCCCTTCACTTCTTACTAACGCGTCAGCTCCCCCATTAAAGCATTTTGCCACGTGTACGGCCACGATCGACTACTCTGCTCCCATTCCCTATCTATTCCAGTTAACTTCACCATGTGACCCACCGCCCCTCGAGCCCCATGCACTGCCACTTCCCCTTCTCACTCGACCACCCTTTGCGGTCAGCCCTCCCTACGATCGGCCAGTCCACTCAGTCACCCTTTGCGGTCGGCCTCTCCCCACGATCGGTTCGTCCACTCGGCCACCCTTTGTAGTCAGCCCTCCTCACGATCGGTTCGTCCACTTGGCCACTCTTTGCGGTCGACCCTCTCCACGATCGGCCTGTCTCCTTGGCTACCCTTTACGGTCGGCCCTCCCCACGATCGGTCCGTCCACTCGGTCACCCTTTGCGGTCGGCCCTCCGCAGATCGGTCCAATCGACATCTCACAACCTCCATCTTTTTACTATTCCCGTTGGTGCGGTTGCACTTGAGAATGAGGACTCATCGATATAGGTGGGCCCATAAAGGACATGGCCCACCGTTTAAGGCCCGATCATGATTCTTAATATTCTTGAAGCCCAACATCATCAACACCAATGACATCTAAACACTTGGCAAGTAAAGAGCTAGCCACATCAGTAGACAAATATCCTGCAAAGTTATTGCACCACACATCAGCCATTAATGAGGTTCCCTGCAGCATTTATTGCAATAACCCCTCCGTCCGGCGAGCGGCTTCACTATATGAACAAGGCAAGCTAGAACATAGACCTTGACCAACATGACAGTCGGAAGGGACAAGAAATGATTAGTAGAGGATATAAGCGGGTTTTCGATTACAAGGCAAAGGTTAAGTTTCTCTATCACTAATCTATCTCGCATTCCATCTCTCTTTCTAACTTGCTCGTCGGAGGGTTCACTAGAGGACTCCGTTCCAGATTGAACTCTTGTGCAGGTCTCTCTAAGGGTTTGGTATCTCGGGCATCAGTTTGGGAAGCGTGGATCAAATGACCCATTAAAATGCAGGACTATCATCGTCAAATACAAACATAATAACAACCGGTGGTTGGTTTTTATTCCTCAATCAAAAAAGATAACCAAAGTGACAAAGAATGTTATATTTGAAGGACCCAAATGAGAGAATTTTTTTTTCAGAGGCCAAAGTGAGGAAATTGCCATAACTTTAAGGGCGAAAATGAAATTTAGGCTAAGTTTGGCATAACCTAAATAATACAAAAAGTCAAAAAGTCACTATCTTATTGAAGTCACATCATCTTATTTAAATCACATCATCTCTCTAACACATCACATCAAATCAATCCAAACCCAACCCATATAAACCAATAAATCAAAAAATCACTTTTTAGAACATCCTAAACCGTCGTTTTTACTCTTAAAACATGGTTTTCAGAAGGCGCCGTTACGGTCGTCACTTCACTTCAATAAACCGTCTAAATAGACGGCTTGCTAACCGAGTCCGTCACCGTTTATTGGTTTTCATCACTCTCTCTCTCTCTCTCTCTCTCTCTCTTCGTATGTGTAGATTATTGGAGAGTAAGCTCGTGTAGATCTTCTCATTCTCGTGGGTTCAAAGCCAATCACCAAAAAAGGTAATTTCCGAAATCACAATCCACTTCCTGGTGTTTCTCGTCCATCGATTCAGATTTCGTAGCTTGTTTCTTTTGCTTTTGGCCCTCTTCTACTGTACAGATTTCTAGGGTTTTCTCAAATTCTCTCTCGCTCGTTAGGAGTAGAACAGTTTTGATCTTGATAATCTTATATGACCCTTCACTGTTTCTGAATTTATGAATAACCCATCTTGTGTTATGAATTTCAAGTTGAGTGTGTTCATGCCAAGATCAAGATTTTAAGAGGGTTTGTTTGTTTGTTTGGGGATTTTATGAGGTGCTTCTGTTGATTTGGGTGATTTGGGTGGGTCTCTAATTCCTTATAGATCAATAACAAGGAAACTACACAGGAGATTAGTAGTGTAAAAGACTGTAAAACATGGGAGAAGATTTACTCACAGGCCTTTCAATTGAGAATTATCACCCATCAACATTTTTATCCATGGATTCAATTGCTACCTCCCATGAGGAATCAGACCGAGACATGAATCGGCAGGTTATCCTCTCCCATCCTCCCGATATTAACCTCCCGCTATCCGTGGAGCATAGTCCTCCACCTCAGTTGTGGAGTCACGACGCATTTGATATGTTAGAGGTTGGGCTTGGACATCAAATCAATGAATCCGATACGCTCATGTATATGTCTAAGACTGAGCGAAAATGCGCTAAGCGATTTGATAGCGTATGGGGTGCTTGGATTTTCTTTAGTTTCTACTTCAAGCCTGTTTTGAAGGACAAATCGAAGTGCAACATTATTCGGGATAGTAATGGGGTCTCGGGGTTTGATAAGGCGGATCTCCAGCTTGATGTCTTTCTGGTTCAACATGATATGGAGAACATATATATGTGGGCTTTTAAGGAGAGGCCAGAGAATGCATTGGGCAAGATGCAGTTGAGGAGTTACATGAATGGGCATTCTCGCCAGGGTGAACGTCCATTTCCGTTTAGTGTCGACAAGGGTTTTGTTCGATCTCATAGAATGCAGCGGAAACATTACAGGGGCCTTTCAAATCCTCAATGTGTACATGGGATTGAGCTTGTTTCATCACCCAATCTTATGGGTCTTGATGAGGAAGAGCAGAAGAAGTGGATAGAACTAACGGGTAGGGATCTGAATTTCTCTGTCCCACCCGAAGCAAGGGAATATAGTTTGTGGAGGAGCCTTCCGAACACGGATTTTGAGCTTGAGAGACCACTTCCTCCATTAAAGAGCAATCCACAACCTCCTCCGAAAAAATTGCTTAATGGGTCTGGATTGAACTTGTCAACTCAGCCACCAAACCACATAAATGGAAGCGGAATTGACCTCTCACCTGTTTGCAACAAGAGGAGGAAGGATTCTTTCCCACATGGTAATGATGAAGATTGTTGCTTGCCCATTAATCCTCATTCTGATCAACATCAAGATATAGATATCCACACGATTGAGCCGCCTTGGATGAATGAGTTTAGTGGAGCGATGAGGAATGTAAATGGGCCTGTTACGGCTGCAAAAACTATCTATGAGGACGAAGAAGGATACTTAATCATCATTACCATGCCTTTCGCTGACCCTGAAAGGGTAAAAGTTCATTGGTGGAACAATCTCACTCATGGTGTTGTGAAGATATCATCTGTGAGCACAGCATGTATGCCCTTTATCCAGAGAAATGATAGAACGTTCAAACTGACTGATCCATCTCCTGAGCACTGTCCTCCAGGGGAATTCAAAAGGGAAATCCCACTTGCTACCCGAATTCCAGATGATGCGAAGCTCGAAGCATACTTCGACAAAAGTGGAACGATGCTGGAGATTTTAGTGCCAAAACACCGTGTGGGACCAGAAGAGCATGAGGTTACTGTTTGCCTTCGTCCTCCCAATGATTTTGCGTTGTCTTGACACTGGCATTTGGTTGGAGAACTGTAAGGGTTGCTTACTACATCCAATAAGTTAAATTCTGAAACAAAATTTTTATCCTAACTAAATTACGTAGTCTTTCTACTTCTAACTCCCAAAAAAAAAAAAAAATTGATTGTTATGGCTTTGTTTTATGGCATTTGGGTGGGATTGTTCCTGAGCTTGAACATTGAACTGCGAAGCTCAATAGTAAGGATCGTGTAACTCAATTGCTAATCTCTTCTATGTTCACCGGTTTCTGGAGTCATCCTAATGCCAGATTTTTTTTGATTCCAGGTTTTGAAAATGTTCCATGTATCGCTTCTGATGAATCTAGTCTCTCACTTCATATTTTGCGATGCATGTGGTGGAGAAATGTAGATGACAGTGGGAAAAGAACAAACCATTCTTCCGTTTTGTTGTACAGCGTCTGAATGCAAATGTTCAATCCTGATGAATCGAATAAACCAGTGGTTTACAGTCCTGGTGTCTGTAATCTTGTTCTGTATATTTGACTGGGTTTTGCATGCAATCGTGGTATATGCAGTTAGAATTGGATAATTTGTTATAATGTTTAGTGACTTTACTTTTTAGCTGTTGGATTTTGTGAGCTTCATAGGAATGCTGATTTACTGGTAGTGGTCAGTGAGAATGTAGTCTAATTACTCCATAGGAGTTCATTGTTTCAGCCTGAAATACTATGCTCGTCAGTCACTTGCATTTAGAGACTTGAAATCTATGAAAGTAAATCTTAAATGTACTTAGTATAAACCTCAAGATGAGCAATTCAAACTGGATTTCTCCTTCCCCTTATATTTGACTTAGGCTGTGTTTGGATTTTAATGATGAGAAAAAAAAAGAATTGGTATTGCCCCACATTCATGATAGTATAGGACTACCATAAGCATATGAGGTGCTATGCTATTACCCTTTAAAATTTAGGCCCTTTCAAAGGGTATGCAGCTCTTAAAAGGTATTCATGTTCTGGCTTTTGTACATTTTACATAATATATAGATAAAGAGTAGATAATACTACAGTGGTAGGCATAGAAGGTGGACTCAAAAGTTGTGTTTGTTTGGGGATTATGCTGTGGTATTGGATTATATATCATAATCAATCTCGAATGCGACATTTCCAAGCTGTATATTCCTAATGAACTATTGAGTTCTCTGACATTAAGGGGGTTGTCTTAGGAGATTAGAAGACCAAAATATCCTCAAACTATGGTTATTATACCATGTAATTCATGTCTACTGATTCTGAGCAAATATAGGATGTGATGGGATTTTACTAATCCCTTCTTTTAATTCAGGAATATTTCAAGTGCGAAATAAGATACATATACCTTAAGAAATTGATAATTTTAAAATTAATGGACCTTTGTAATTTGATCTAACCAAACAAACATGGCGTTTGTCTCCACGGGAAGCGTGGATATGTACCCGAGTGGTGGTAAATCTTACATTACGGTTACTCATTTTTCTACTGATTTAAGCTTAGCTTATAAATATGAAATTTTGGATCCAACAATCTGTGCTGTAATTTGAAGAAGAAAACATTGCAGAATTAAAATCTCATAAATATGGATTTTTCGAACCATATTTCCCCTATGCTTTTTTTTTTTTTTTTTTTGGGTACATTTAGCATGGGTTGTAAATGAAGTTCTTTGCTCGAATTTTCTAAAATAAAATAGAGCCATCCACCTTATTATTATTATTATTCAAAAAAATACTGCACTAATTGTCTTTATGCTACAATACAAAAGTGAGAAAATAAAATAATAAATTGTTGTGTTTTTTGTACAAGAAAGTGCGCAAAATAGCACCATCATTTTACCTTTTAGTAAATTATTTGGGTGATGCCTTGTTTTTTGCTTTTGAACTATTCTTTGATTAATCAGAAAAGCTAGAGATCATGAAAAAACTCTCATGAAAATAATCATAAAAGATTTATGACTCTTAGATTACTTTAATTAATGTGTAATACTTTATTTTAAGTGTAATCCAAGAGTCATAAATATTTCATGATCATTTTCATAAAAGTTTTTTCATGATATCTAGCATTATTCTTGATTAATATTATATATAAATTAAAAATATATGGGTATGTTTGGTTTGTGTTTGAGAGATGTGTTTTAGAGATAAAAAATACAAAAACATGTTTGGTTTGATTTTTTAGAAAATTTATTTTGAAAAATTGTTTTGAGAAAGAGTTTTGAAAAAAGTTATTTGATTTGATGTGTGTGTGAGAGAGATTTGTTTGAAAAACTTGTTTAGTTTGTGTGTTTTGAAAAAAAAATTTGAAAAAATTTGTTTGATAGAGAAAATTTTTAAATTTTGTTTGTAGAAAAAATTTGTGAAATTTTTTTCAGAAACACAAACCAAACCTACCCATATATGTTTTATCAATAGGCACAAACCAAAACCGTAATAGACAAGACTTCAAAAGATGGCCAAAGACACTAGTTCATGCATTCATTTACAGAAAGGCTCGACATTGTATCTCACTCAATGAGATTATGAAACAATAAAACAGAGGATTTGCATTACATTCTAAATAAAACCAAAACAAAACAGAAAAACCAAACTTACACAAAAGTATTTATTACATATTTATGTAGTTGGAAAAGGGGAAAAACCTGATCTCACACATTGACATTTTTAATCAACTTCCTCAATCTTAGGCCCAGCACCGCCACTTCCACCACCACCAACTGACGGACCATCCTCATCCATGGCTCCACCCATATCACCACCAGGACCAGCACCCTGATACATCTTTGCAATTATGGGATTGCAGATGCTCTCCAGCTCCTTCATCTTGTCCTCAAACTCATCTGCCTCGGCAAGCTGGTTCCCATCTAGCCACTGAATTGCCTGGTCGATCGCGTCTTCAATCTTCTTCTTCTCACTGGGAGGGAGCTTAGCACTGATCTTCTCATCCTTGATTGTGTTCCTCATATTGTACGCATAATTCTCCA